>CM032623.1:17365508-17744791 GCA_019097785.1 Fraxinus excelsior | reverse complement strand
TTGGTTCATAACAATTATTGTTTTATATCCTCGAAGTGCATAACTTTTTAATTTTTTATGATATTACTTCTTCTCACAGGTAAATGCTTTGGACATAAATTTACCAGTGAAACAATTGTATGTGTTTTTGCCTCTGATTTGTGAAGAACTGTTTTGTTCCCCATATTTTTCTTAGTTGTGGAGAAATGTATGGTAGTCTTCTTCAATATCAAAATACAAAGACGAAAAGGATGCATGAAATCATTTGATTATTTAATCTCTAATGTCGTTGATATTACTATTGTTATAGGTTCTTGAATTTTCTGATATATTGTGACATTTGGCATTATCCTTGTAGGTTGGTCAGTTGAAGGAAGAGTTGGTGTACATCATATTGATGATGCACAACAAAGTAAATAATTTACTTTTAAATGCCATGGAGAAGGCAATGACATTACTCTGTGAATTCATTGAATTTCCACCCTGTAAGATATTTCACTTTAAATGAAGTCATTGGGGGCTTGCTGTCATTCCTCTTGCTCCCATCCTCCCATTTATTTTTTCCTTAGTTTCTTTCTTTCATTTTCATTCTTTTGGGTGTTTTTGTGTGATGTGAAGGGAGGGAAATTGTTTGTGTCTCAAACACGAATTTCTTATGCCTAGATGTTTATTTACTAGAGTTATTGTATTATGATCATTCCCTCTTTATTTGATCTGACTTGGGGAGTTGTTGAGCTTGTTAATCTATTTGGTTCTTGAACTTTATCCTTCCTTTTTGTTACTTAATATGTTGTTTACTTGGTTTGGTATTTAAATATTAGTGCTAGCAATTTTGGATGTCTACCGGTTGTTAATCATCTATATGGTATTAAATTAGTGCTTAAATTGTTTATAATTTTCTTATTTTAGTTATTGTTTAATCTTAACTTCTCAAAGGCCAAAGAAATATCCTTTACATTTACATTTAATGATTCTGTTGGCATCCTTTATTTTAGATTTGTGGTTGACTGTTATAAATTCATAGAGTAACTATTTAGTTAGTGGATAATATACTTCTGTCATTTTGACACGTGAATCCAAAATGCGTGATGTCTCCAAAAATAACAAAAAATCAGTCAACGCTATTACACGTGAATGATTTCGCTTCTTCTCTGTTAGTTTCAATTTCTCTATTTTGGGTTTTTATTTTGTGTTTCAAGAATGGCAATTTTTTTTTTTATTATTTCAACTATTTAGTCAGCAGCAGGTTGTAGATTTTAAGATGGTTGATGGCTATGTCCACCAGTTCAAGGGTAGCAGCTCCAGGTATCAATTTTTATTTTTATTTTTCGATTTTGCATATTTAGTGAAACAAATAAGCTTTGCTTTGGTAATTTTTGCTTAACTATTTTATATAGTTTACTGTTTCATGGTTAAATTCTAGAATTTTGATATTTGTGGTTTAATTTGCTCATCATTATTTATTTACATATGAATTAATGTGAAGTAGCCAATAAGAAAATACTCATCGTGTAACAAGTATATTTTGTGTGTTTTTATTGAAGTATGTTTATTCTGTTAGTTTTTTTTTTCTTTCTACAAGCAGTTTCCTATTTCCCATGTCCTCTATTTGTAAACATTTCGGTTTTAAGTACTTGTAGCATCCCAAATGCTTTCTTTTTCATTTTGTAACAGGAATTTCTTCTTCACTTACATGTCATTCATGACTTTACTTCCATCTATTTATTGTAGTATACATATGCAATCCCAACGCTAACATGCACAAGGAGAAGAACGCATGCACGTGCATCGCACGTGCCTCCACTAGTTTAATGTTAAAAGTCCTACCACCTAAACAAATGTTAAATACTAATGGTGTTAAATAACATTAATTTGAATGAGTTGGGTTGGTAAAATTACTTGGTCTTATTTTGGGTTAATGAAAACCAATCATCTACCCACATGTGGTGGCACGTCAATGTCAGATTTATGGTACAGTGATGCATACAATATAAGAATAATTCTGTGTGTACAGAACTATTCATCACAGAAATGGCTAGAACACTCACATGGGAGTGGGCCCCATTTGAGTAAATTATTGAAAAAAAAAACTCACCCCCTACTCTGTGTGTGTTCTGTAGGCCATTTTTCTATATACACAACCCGGTTGATAATATAAAATGTACTGATTTTTATTAATTATATCACATTTTTATTGCAATTATTTTCTTAAATTTGCTCTTTTGTACTAATTTTGTTTACGGTAACAAAAATATTAGACATAAATAGTCATCGGAGATAAGATGTGTTAATTGATTGAATGTTAAGAAAAGAATTCTATCATAAAAACTCGAGGATATAAATGCAAAAAACGAGAAAATTTTGAGGACCTTTATCATAATTTAAATATGGTGCAATCAGCAAAAATGGTGGTACGAATATTATTAGGGTGTTGTAAAATAATGAGAAAATTATTGATGATTATTTAGTATTATTATAATATATAGAAATTTTATTTCATTCCAATTGTAACTCTTCTTCTAGATTCTTTAAATAATAATCTTGTTCTCAATAAAAGACAAAAGTCTATTGACTTTTATTCTATCTTCTGTTTCTCTCTTTTTTAACACGTTATCAGCACGAAAAACTTAATTCTTTAAAATTTAGAGAAGGTAGTAACTTTTTTTTTTAAACATAGTCATTTATCATATGTACCAAAATTAATTTAGTAACATGTGAATTTTTTTTATTTTTTATAAGGGCTAAATTCTTTCTTTTCAATCCATCGCTATCACACATAAACTTGATCTATTGAACTTGTATCAATTCTGCCAATTTTCTACATATGCATTAATTTTGTCAAGAAATTTCACCCTCCACAACGGACTAAAATGGGTCTCCAACGAAGACTTGGTATTTATGTGGGTTTTGATTCACCATCTATTATTAGGTATATTGAACCTTTAATGGGTGATTTATTTACTATACGTTTTGTAGATTGTCATTTTGATGAAATGACTTTTTTCAAATTTGGGAAGGAGAAAACTACATCCTGATAAATAAGGTAAAATTTCTTGTAATGAAACAACTCTATCTTATTTTGATTCCCACAGCAATCAATGTGAGCAAAATGTTGAAAAAATCATTCATTTGCAAAGAGTTGCAAATCAATTACCAGATGCATTTATTGATACAAGAAAAGTAACAAAGTCATATATACTAGATGAAAATATTTCAGCAAAAATTGATGTCCCTATATGATAATTTGTTGTAGCAAATGAATCTCAAATACGCCAAAATTGTGGTCGACTAGTTGGTTCAAAAGACTCCGTACCTGGAAAAAGAAAAGTACAAGAGAAAAACCAACCAAAAATTTCAAAAGAAGTAACATTAGAAAAAATTGATCAATCAAATATTGAAAATATGGTTCCTGAATAATCACAAGTGTCCGAAAATAATGAAAATTTAATAAATTATATGTTGTCTCATAAATTATGAGAGCAAAATAATGTTGTTATAGACAATATTTTTTGTTTTAACTTGGCTCTTGATATTATGCAAAATGGGGATCCTGAACCATTGTCTATTAAAGAATGTTAAAATAGAAATGATTGGTCAAAGTGGAAAGAAGCCATATACGTGGAATTGAATTCCTTAGAGAAACAGAAATATTTGGACACGAAGTTCGAACACCTGAAATTGTAATCACTATTAGATACAAATAGGTTTTTGTACGAAAGAAAAATGAAAATAATGAAATTACAAGATACATGACCCGACTCGTATCTCAATGTTTCTCATAAAGACCGATAATTGATTATGAGGAAACATATTTTCCTGTAATGGAAACTATCACTTTTAGATTTTTAATTAGTTTGACTATGTCACAAAAGCTCAATATGCGCCTTATAGATGTAGTAACTACATATTTGTATGGTTCACTTGATAGTGATATATATATATATATGAAAGTCTCTGAAAGACTTAATGTGCGAGAAACAAATGATATATGTCTGAGAACCACGTTCTCAATTAATGTAAATATCATTATATGGATTGAAACAATATGGATGTATGTGGTATAATCACCTTAGTGACTATTCGTTGAAGGAAGACTATAAAAATGATGATGTTTGCTCATATGTTTTCATAAAGAAAACAAATATTGGATTTGTAATTGTGACAGTTTATGTTGATGACTTAAATTTAATTGGAATTTCTGAAGAATTCAACAAAACTGGAGATTATTTAAAAAATGAATTTGAGATTAAAGATTTGGGAAAAATCAAATTATGTCTCGGGTTACAAATTGAACATTTCTCAAAAGGATTATTTGTTCATCAATCTATATATACAGAAAAAGTTTTAAAACGATTTTATATGGGTAATGCACATACATTATCATCACCTATGGTTGTTCGATCACTTAATGTAAAAAATGATCATTTTCGTCCACTTGAAGATGGAGAAAAGATTCTTGATCCTGAAGTATCATATCTTTGTGCAATTGGAGTATTAACTTATCTTGCAAATCATACTCGACCCGACATAGTTTTTTTTGTAAATCTCCTTGCAAGATATAGCTCTACACTAACACAAAAATATTGGAATGGTGTTAAATATATTTTTCATTATCTAAAGGTTACTATTGATTTGAAATTATTTTATTTTCAAAAGTCGTGATCTGCTTTAGTGAGATATGCAGATGCAGATTATCTCTCTGACCCACATAAAGCTAAATCACAAACATGATAGGTGTTTACACGTGAAGGAACAACTATATCATGGAGATCTATGAAGCAATCATTGACATCAACTTCCTCAAATCATTCTGAAATGATTGCAATCTATGAAACATGCCGAGAATGTGTATGATTGAGGAACACGACCGATCATATCCAAATATCATGCGAATTAATTTAAACAAAAGATAGTACAACAATTTTGTATGAAGATAATGCTGCGTGTATTGCACAACTCAAATGAGATTATATCAAAGATGACATGACGCATCATATTTTTCCAAAATTCTTTCATACACGTGAGTTTGAGAAAAAAAAAATGGTGAAATCAACAAGTGACAATATAACCGATTTATTAACAAAAGCACTGCCAACATCTATATTCAAGAAATTGATTCACAAGATTGAAATGTGTCGACTCAAAGATTTTCGGTGATCAACATAAAGGAGGAGTAGCTGTGCTCTTTTTCCTTCACTCAGATTTTATCCCATTGAATTTTCCTAACAAGGTTTTAATGATGCATCATTTATATTTAATACTCCAAAATAAATGTATTCTTTTTCCTTCGTTTGATTTTTTTTTTTATCTCATTGGATTTTAATCAAACAAGACTTTAACGAAATAGTTATTGTACAAATAATCATTAAATGGGGGTGTTGTAAAATAATGAGATACTTATTGATGATTAGTATTATCATAATATATAGATAAGTCTTATTTCATTCCAATTGTAACTCTTATTTTAGACATTATAAATACTGGTATTGATTCTCAATAAAAGACATAAATCTATTGATTTTTATTGTCTCTTCTCTTTCTCTCTTTTATAACACAGGGTAATTATATTCACACCACAATTTTTATTTCTTACACCACATTTTAGTTGTACTTAAGGTTCTTTATCTTTGTTAATTATAGCACTTACACCCCTAACGATTTTTCATGTTATTCATATTTTCAAACTTTTCATTAGTTAACATATTTTGTATTTGATAATATTTTTACGTCCACAAGTCCGTTAAAATGACGTTAAAAAAGTGCCAAAATTTATTTTTTTTCCCCATTTTAAGTCATGAAAATAAAATATTTTGATATAAATTATCATCAAGGACGAGACGCACTAATTAATGGAAGATTGAAAATAAGAATTCAACGAAAAAAGTTAAGAAAATAATTGTAACAATGAACAAAGATGGAGGAATTTAACTACAATTAAAATGTAGCGTATCAAATAAAAATTGTGATAGCGATATAATCATCCATATAATTATTCTAGTGTAAAATTAATTTATATATATATATATATAAAAGACCATTCCAGGCTCGAATTTATAGCCTTTAATGTTTTGCATTTATGTCCCCACTTAAAATTGAAAACTCTCCCCAAGTCCAGTGTTAAAGTTAAACCTAGAAGTTGCATTCCAAGAATATGAAAATAAAAACATACAAAAATGAATAGGAAAAGAATTACTCTTCTTTACCTGGTACTGGCCCCTTGGCATTACTAATGTAGCAGGCTCATAGGAAAACATTTAACTTTTTATCTAGTTAATTAAATTAAGGAACATAAAGCCTTACCGGGAAAGATTAGAAAAATATATCTTCAAATGGTAATTTGTGTATGCAATACCAATTTCTAATTAAGTGATCACTTTAAATTGATATTAAAATTTAAATAAGAGGATAGAAAATAAATAGTTAAGTGTTTGTTTGACATTCATTATTTTATTTTATGGTTTGCTATAGGACCATTTTCAACCACACATTCACACAATAAAATATTATATACGTATAATGTTCGTGAGATTCCGCAAATGTACGGATCGTGACAAGTAATAAAGTGATTTCTTTTTAAATTCGAATATTATCCCACATAGACTATTTTCCGCTATAAAGTTTTAAACTAACATATCTTCCATTTAAATTAAAATAGTAACTAATGATCAAATCGAATTTTATTTTCTAAACGTAATTCTAAGAAATAAAATAACGCACTCGAATTAAAATGTAGACAAGATTTTGTGATTAGATAGTTAGGATTTTCGATTTCACTTAGGTTATTTAGTATACATTTAATTCCAATTTATTCAGCCATTTTTCATACATGTCAACGATCGAATTAGCCTGAAGTATTTAGTGATCTCTTTCGAGCAACAGTAATCATATTCATATGCCCGAACTTACTATATCTATATGTAAATTCACACACATATAAACGCATTTATATATAGAAATTCAACAAAGATCGCATAACTTATAATTATCTCTCAATCTCTTATAATGTCTATGTCAATTATTGTACGAGCTAAAATTATACATCACCTCTCAATCTTAGTATTATCCCTAAATCAATTAATTGTTGCACAGACAATTAAACATTAAATACACAATAGTTAATTAACAAGTATTAAAAGAGCATGAAAATCATGAAATTAAACATAGAATAAAAACCTAAGCTACATCATCAATCCTAACATAGAAGTATTTAGCCACACATAATATTGAATTTAAACATGGGAAAGTGGAAATACATCACCAAAAACTGACGAAAGGTGATTAATTCCAAGTGCTTTTATCGGCCAATGCGTGAAAACAAAATATTAACTGCTGCCTTCTCTCTGCTGTGGCGTGTATATATATAGCCAAATTGAGCACCTGTTTCACCCCACGCCAACCGCAATAATTGACTCTTTCTTCTCCTCTTTCTTTCAATTGTTTTTTTTTTGTCTGTGTTTCTACCAAAATAAGCCGGCTTATGCGTGTATAATGGTCAACAATTTCAGCCTTTGTTTTTATGCCCAGAATCTGTTTTCTTTTCCTCTAATTGCTGCTTTGTCTGTGTGTGTATATATGTATAGGAATTTTCTGAAAATAACAACCTAGTTTCTCTACCAATGGCTGTCGACTCCCCCTCTGCGTGTGTATCTTTTTGTGTATATATTGCAGCCTCCCACCAATGTCTAATCCAATTTGAGGCCCAATAAAACTTCAATACCTAATTAAATTCATTCTTCTTTTCATGTCCAAAAACTTTCATGTAAAACAAGTTAATCCTTAAAATAAATTTATTTATGCAGCCTATGTCAATGTAGTCCTTGTACCAATTCTTCAATAAACATAAAGTTTTACCTACAAATACATTTAACATAAATTAGGTAAAACTTTATTCAAAAGACAATAAAATATCATAATTCAGGGTCACGAATAAGTATAAAAACTACACTTATCACACTTTCAAACTTGACTTTTTGTTTGTCCTAAAACAAAACTAAAACCTAAAAAGAACACAAACACGCAATGTTAATTACCTAAATGATGGTCAGTTAATCAAGTAAAGCCAAAAGATTTAGCTAACTAACCTGAATTATTATCTCAGAATTGAAATCATAATATTAAATTTAATCACAGGTTCAAAATCACAATACAGAACTTAAAATCTACTTTTTAAATGTAAAATCGACGTGTGTGTGTTAAGAATTAAGCATCGCATTATGAATTTATGAGTTGTTTCAATTCCCAACCCTCAGTGGTAAAATATATTCTTTCATCACTTGTAAAATTCACACATCCCTAAACTTATTATTTTCGCTCTTTTCAAGTGTGTGAAGTAATGTTGAATGTTATACTATCATCACCTCTCTAGTTTAGGTAAATCTCACTAATTGTTAGTTAATATTTCAATAAACAAGGATTCTCTATAGTTTGATTGCTTCAATCTCTAGGACTGCACTAGGCTAATAATCCCTTATCAAAAGTCAAATTTTTTCAAATAAGTGTTTAGGATATAACTAAGACATTTGGTGCGTCTTTTGTTTCATACACCTGTTTTTTCTGATTTTCTATAAATGTTTTTTTTTTCATATTTTTATTTATTTATTTATTTGAGGCATTCTCACCCTTAAACTTTCTAAATGACTCATGTAACAAGCTTTCGACCAATAACTCCCAAGTCAGATGACCATAGGGCATTAGGTTTTAAATGCCCTTACATGCTCTATTGCTCAAGTCATAAAGGCTACAAAGATAAATTTTCGAATAAAATAATAATTTTTTATGCTTTAATTAGTGCAATGTCCCTCATAAGAACGCAAATTTAAGAAAAAACGACATCTAACTTGAGATTTTCACCAAATTCCATCCTATTGACCTTAAATAATCCACACAAGATTTTTTTTCTTTCACATGGAATCCCCATTTATCTCAATATCTTCCAACAATAGTAAATTTCCCCAAATTCTTCTACATTTGGTCTAAGGATGTAAAATTTAGTGGTTTTAGGTTTTGCATCTAGGGTCCACTATTTCAACCTATCCAATTATGAATTCAACTCATTTATACACAATGCTTAACTTAATTCATGTGCTCAATATATATCAAAATTCACATGAAAAAGCAAAAATTAATCTAAACATGCAACTTATGATTCAATACATTCTTCATTGCTAGACCGGCCAACTAACTCACACAAGCACACAAAAAGAAAATATTTTAAAAATCTTCTTTTAAATTTTAAATTTTTTTGAAAAATTAAATCACACAAAAACACATAAAAAAATTAAAACTCATGTTTTTCACCCCCAAACTTAAACTAGATATTGTCCTCAATGTATTAAATCATCAATTCGCATATAAAGTGGTGGGAAAGAAAGTGAAGAAAAAACTCCCGTGATATGACGTGTAATTCAACGAATAGCTTTCCTTTTACTTCCGTTGGTTCCTTGATCAAAATTGGTTAAAATGTTCCATGACATCATATTCCTGAAAAAATCAAATAAAGTATTAAGATCAAATAAATGGAACTAGTGTTACTTAGCTCTAACATCTAAAACGAACATATCGACGACCTAAGGGAAAGTGGGATGTGGATGATGAATCCCAAATAGACTTAAAATAAACTAAACTATCCTAAAACTCAAAAAAATAAAAAAATAAAAAAATAAAAAAAAGGGAAAAAAAAGCTTGGGTTGCCTCTCAAGAAGCGCTTCTTTAACGTCTTCAGATGGCACGTCTCTCATGTTTCTAAACTTTATCATTGGTTTTGTATTCTTCTTCACTATAGCATGGCAGGTAGAGTTGGACGGCTTTAACTCTGGTATAGCCTTCAAAATCTCTTTTTGTTTGACATTGTTTGGAGATTTCTAAAGCTTTTCCCCATAACTCTCTTTTTTGTCATGTGGATAGGCTTCATGAGCCAATATGAAGTCAACTACTTCATTGGTTAATAAGTGTTTACCAGTACGAGATGTATCCCTTGATGAATAACTGGTAGTCATGTGTGCACTAGAGGGTCATAGAATAAATCTCTTTTTTCTCTATTACCAACAACTGTTTCACCTGATTGGATCATATCGCACGAGTTAGCCTTTTTTGGAGGTTTCTTCGCTTGATAGATGTTGAAATTTACTTTCTCATCATTAATCGGCAGTGTCAACATTCCTTCGTGTACGTCAATCAATGCTCTTCCAGTAGATAGAAAAGGTCTACCTAAAATGATTGGAATATCTCGATCTTCTTCCATATCTAATACGATAAAATCTGCGAGATAAATGAACTTGTCCACCTTCACCAAGACATCTTCAATAATCCCTCTTCGATGCTTTATGGAGCGGTCAGCTAGTTGCAATGATATTGTGGTTGGTTTAGCCTCTCCAATTCCTAGTTTCCTGTACAAAGATAATGCTATTAAATTTATACTTGCACCAAGATCGCAAAAAGCATGTTCAAAATGTCTATCTCCTATGGTACAAGGTATAGTAAAACTCATAAGATCTTCGAGCTTAGGAGGCAATTTATTCTGTAGACCTGCACTGCATTCATCTGTCTCATAGTACTCCAACTTTCTCTTGTTAGTGAGAATTTTCTTTATAAATTTTGTGTAGCTGGACATTTGTGCTAGAGCATCCGTGAATGGAATGTTGATTTGTAGATTTTTAAACATTTCAATGAACTTGGAGAATTGTTTATCCAGTTTATGTTTATGCAGTCGTTGAGGAAATGGAATGAGGGAGTACGTATTCTCTGATAGGAACAACCGCCTTAGCTTGTGGTGTATTTGAATTCTCTTTCAATATTTTCTCAGTTGACATTTCAGATCCTTCCACTTGTTCCTCATCTGAAGTAAGCACTTTATTTGTCTCTGTTGTTGGTTTTTTTTATTGTAATTTCATGCTATTATACCCCACTTCTTGTTGTAATTGTTTGCACATGTTCTCTTGGATTAGTTTATGTGTTGCTTGGTAGGGCTCATTGTAGTGTTTCTGAGATAGTGCGGTCCAATTGACCAATTTGAGTTTCCAACCCCTTTATGGATATTAAATGATTTTGCAAAGTTGTTTCAATCTTTGCCATATACTGGTCGGTCTTCTGTATAAATCTACCCAATATATTTTCTAAAGACGATTTTTTCTCTTGCCGTTGAAAAATAGGGGGAGGTTGCTGCTGATTATTTTGGTTGTTGCTCCAAGAGAAGTTAGGGTGATTACACCAAAATGGGTTTATGTATTGCTGAATGGATTGTTTTGTTGGCGTTGAAAATTTTGTGCATAATTAACTTCTTCCATATCTTGAGATGACGTATGGCACTCCCCACTATTGTAAGCTCCACCACATATACCGCAAACCAAATATTTTGTTTGCACTGCTTTTACTGAACCTCTCGTAGTCAAGTGAACTATCACATTCTTCTCCAAATCTGACTTCTGTACTAATAATGCCAAGAAAGTATCCACCTCATGTAGACCATTGTGCTTCTTATGTGTGGGTCTTTCGGAAGGCCAGAAGGCATTGTTGTTGCTATCGTCTCATATAATTCATCAACTTCATGAGGTGACTTTAATGTGATAGACCCATTTGAAGATGCATTCACCGATACACGACGTGATGGGTTTAAACCAGTGTAAAAGTATTGAACTTGTAAATTTTTCTTAATACCGTGGTTGAGACACTTCATGATCAATGTTTTAAACCTTTCCTATGCTTCGTGGAAACTTTCTAATTCATCCTATAGAAATGTGGATATCTCATGTCTTATTTTCGTTATTTTTGATAGTGGAAAGTATTTTGTGACGAATTTTTGTACGAGATCACTCCAGGTCCTAATGCTTCCAGCGGGTAGGGCATCCAACTATTCTCTTGCTCCGTCTCTGAGTGTATGTGGGAAGAGTCTCAACTTGATTGTTTCATCATATACTCCATGAAAATTGTAATTTTGGTAGATGTCCAAAAATCTTGAGATGTGATTGTGTGGTTTCTTATGAGGTTTCCCATAGAATGATACTCCGTTCTAGTATAATAAAATGATGTATGTCCTCAGTTGAAAATTTGGTTGCCAAATGGAGGATAAACAATACTTGATTGATTTGGTACAACAAGTGGTGTGATAAATTGTTCAAGCGGCAAATCATCATCATCAATCTCGACTGGTTGTACAACTTGTGCCGGTTGCACATCTATGTTTTGTTCTGGAATGATGTTATCTCGTTAATGCCTAATTCTATAGTTAAAAGTGAGTTCGATTTCTGGATCGAATGGTACTAGACTACCTACTCTCAAACTTCCGATGCAAGGACACAAGCAACGAAAATAAAAACAAAAACACACAAAAATAAAAATAAAAACAAAGAAAACAATAAATGAATCTAAATCAAAACTAGAATTCATAAAAACAATTTCAAGCAAATAAACTAGTCCCTAATAACGGCGTCAAAAACTTGTTTATAAGATTTTCGCAAGTGTACAGATCGTGATAAGTAATAAAGTGAATTTTTTAAGTCCGAATATCGTCCCACAAAGACTATTATCTGCTATAAAGTTTTAAATTAACCTAGCTTCCATTTAAATTAAAATAGTAACTAATGATCAAATCGAATTCTGTTTTCTAAACGTAATTCTAAGACATAAAATAATGCACTGGAATTAAAACGTAGACAAGATTTCGTGATTGGATAGTTAGGATTTTCGATTTCACTTAGGTTATTTATCATACATTTAATTCCAATTTATTCAGTCATTTTTTATACATATCAACGATCGAATTAGCCTGATGTATTTAGTGATATCTCTCGAACAACACTGAACAACACTAATCTTATTCATATGTCCGAACTTACTATATCTCTATGTAAATTCACACACATATAAATGCATTTATCTATAGAAATTCAACAAAGATGACATAGCTTATAATTATCTCTCGATCCCTTATAATGTCTATGTCAATTATTGTACGAGCTAAAATTATATATCACCTCTCAGTCTCTGTATTATCCCTAAATCAATTAATTGTTGCCCAAACAATTAAAGCATTCAACACACAATAATTAATTAACAAGTATTAAAATGATATGAAAATCATGAAATTAAACATATAATAAAAATGTAAGCTACATCATCAATCATAACATAAAAGTATTTAGCTATGCGTAATATTAAATATAAACATGGGAAAGTTAGTTTCTCTACCAATGGCTGCCGACTCCCCCTCTACATGTGTATTTTTTTGTTTATATATATTGCAGCCTCCCAGCCAATGTCTAATCCAATTTGAGATCCAATAAAACTCCAATACCTAATTAAATTCATTCTTCTTTTCAAGCCCAAAAACTTTCATGTAATGCAAGTTAATCCTTAAAATAAATTTATTTATGTAGCCCATGCCAATGTAGTCTTTGTACTTTGGAATTTTGTCATTTTTTTCCGCTATTTTGCACTATTTTCTTCAATCTTCAATAAACATAAAGTTTTACCTACAAAATACATTTAACATAAATTAGGTAGAATTTTATTCAAAAGAAAATAAAATATCATAATTTAGGGCCACAAATAAGTATAAAAACTACACTTATATATACCAAAAACTTTTTCTTACTTTTTAACCACACATTTTCCTAAAAATATTAGAATAATGATACGTGTACATCAAATTTTACATCATTATTGTTGGCAAAATTTAATTGGTGAAACTGTAGAGTTTAAACTGCAAATGTAAATAATTTTATTGATATAAATCACTTTTATAATTTTGAAAATACACCCCCACTGGCACTACACCTCTCTAATTTTGTATTGATGTCACTATCTCTAATTCTCTGCACTTTATCTCTACTCACTCTTTCACACACAGACTTTATCTGTATATATGTTTCTCTCTTTCTCTCACTTTTCTTTCTTCTTATTTTTTTATGCATCTCTTCACTTACCCACCTCACACGGTATATATATATATATATATATGGTGGTGGTGAAGTCCAGATAATTCTACCACGTTAATAAAATCATCTTGCCAACTCCGGATTCTTCTAGTCTTGGTTGTGGTGTTCACAATTTCATTGTCTTCTAGGATCATCTGTTGATGGTGGTGGGAAGTAGTATAACCAGAAAATTCTGGTGACTTCCTCAAGAGGCGGTGTTGTATCTTCAATTCTCGCATTGAGAACCAACTCTTCATTTTGACTCTTTTCTTTTTCGTCACGTCCAACTTTACCTCGACGAATTTTGAAGTGCTTGATTCTTCATTCAATGCATCCGCTCTTTTAAATATGTCTAACTCTTTCATGCTTTTCTCTTTATCAATTTTTAGATTAGAATGTTTTGTTCTTGATTTCTCATGTCTATTTGACTTGCTTATTTGTGATTGTGAATTTGTACGTACCTCGGTATCTTGTTGACTCCTTCGATCATCCGTTAGTGTTTCTTGATCCACATCATTTTGTCCAGGACTCTGTGCCGCTCTTATACACTCTTCTTTAACATTTGTTACCTGTAAATCTTTAGATCTCTCAACTGTGCTTCCGTGATCTCTTCTTGCAATTTGTCTTTCGTTTCCTTTAAATCTAGCAGCTCAACCCTTTGCGGTATCTGCCAAAAATATGTTTTTTCAAACACTTCTTCTGAGTCTTGTAGTTCCTCCATCTGTGGAGTTCACCAAGTAGACTCTTCACGAATTACGATATCCTTTCCTAAGTTATCAATCCAATCATTTTTGCAATCTAATTGTTCACGAAGGATAACAACTAGCGATAATTCATCATTAATACCTGAATTGGTTTTCTTTCCCTGAGCTTGTTCAATTACTGTTGTGGATGCCGCAATATCCCATTCTTCTTCACTATTATATTTCTCTTGCTCATTAGAGGTTGCTATATTTCCTTCTACTTCTCCTTTTTAAACCAACAATCTCTAGCATAATGACCTCGTTTTCCACATACAAAACAAGAGCCATTAGTTCGTTGATATTCTTTGAAAGGCTGGTCTCTTTTATCGTGATTTTGTTGAGCTCCCCTTGTCTGATAGCTTCCTTCAACCAGTCTATTAAATTTACCTTCTTTTAGTTCTTTATTATTGTTGGTAGTATTGACCTCTTCTTTTATAACTATATAGTACTTCTTCGTCTTCTTTTTTTATTGAGATCCCTAACATTTGTTTAGTTAACGCTTCTTGGTTGGCCAGGAAATCTTCGAGATTTACCAATGAAGGTTGCTCTAGCCAACCTTGGATGGCGGCAATGAACCCTCTAAATTCGGGTATCAAACCATGTATAATTATTCTTCTCATTCTAGACTCCGGAATCTTACTGGAATAATCTAATTCTAAAATTTTGCGACAAAGAGATTTATTTTTATTAAAATGTTGACTTACTATTTGTTCTCCTCGAGTGATTGAGAGCAGCTCGTTTTCCAACAATTGCAACCTTAATTCATTTTTCTTTGAAAATAGAGTGGCTAGAGTATCTCATGCTTCCTTTGGTGTAGTCTTGTCTCTTATATGCTCCAACAATTCTTCTTCAATTGTTGTCTTTATAACTAACATGGCCTTACCTACTTTAATTCTTTATTTCTTCAGAGCTCCGGCCTCTTCTAGTGGCATCACGTCACTTCCACCAAATACTTCCCACAAATCTTGCCATTGGAGATACGACTCCATGCAAGTTTGCCATGTGGTGTAGTTTTGATTATTGAGCTTCTTTACTCCGCCTATTGCTTGTAGGTCAGTCATCGTGACTTGATTTATCTCCTCGTAATCTTGCAAGCTTTAATAAAGTTTCACAATCTCCTTTTGTGCATGAACACCTGAAGCTCAAAAATCCATCTCTGATCGTCTTGCTCTGATACCAAATTGTAGAGTTTAAATCGCAAACGTAAATAATTTTGTTGATATAAATCGCTTTTATAATTTTGAAAACTAGCACTACACCTCTCTAATTTTATATTGATAGCACTATCTCTAATTCTCTCCACTCTATCTCTGCTCACTCTTTCACACACAAACTTTCTCTGTATATATGTATCTCTTTCTCTATCTTTTCCTTCTTCTTATTTTTTTACGCCTCTCTTCACTTACCCACCTCACAAAACAAACACACATATATATAGACAATAAGGTCGATGGTTGAAGCTTCTACTATGACGGTGGTGGTGAAGTCCATATAATTCTACCACGTTAATAAAATCATCTTGTCAACTCCGGATTCTTCTAGTCTTGGCTGTGGAGTTCACAATTTCATTGTCTTCTAGAATCATCTGTTGACGGTGGTGGGAAGTAGTATAACCAGAAAATTCTGGTGACTTTCTCAAGAGGTGGTGCTGTATCTTCAAAAACTGTTTTGAATTTTAAACTGACCAATAATGTGTTGTCAAGTGATACAATGTAAAAAATAATGTAAAGGAAAATATACATGTGGTATGATTGAATTTTTGCTGAATTATAAAGACGATATATTTAAGAATTTCATGATCAAGGTGATATGAATTGTTTTTTTTTCCTTTTTTTTTTAATTGGTGAAAACTGTTTTAAATTTTAAACTGACCAATAATGTGTTGTCAATTGACTATAAAAACAGTGTAGCATGATTGAATTTATGTTGAACTAACCAATAATGTGTTACATGTCTAAAAAATAATGTAAATGAAAAATATACATGCAGCATGATTGAATTTATGTTGAACTATAAAGACGATGTATTTAAGAATTTCATGATCAAGGTGATATGAATTGTTTTTTTTTCTTTTTTAATTGGTGAAAATTGTTTTGAATTTTAAACTGACCAATAATGTGTTGTCAAGTGACTATAAAGACAATGTAGCATGATTGAATTTATGTTGAACTAACCAATAATGTGTTACATGTGTAAAAAATAATGTAAATGAAAAATATACATGCAACATGATTGAATTTATGTTGAACTATAAAGACGATGTATTTAAGAATTTCATGATCAAGGTGATATGAATTTTTTTTTTTTTTTTTTAATTAGAGAATTTAAAGTTTTAAGATTTGAATTAAAGATAACCTCCGTTAAATTTCTAACTCCATTGTATTTCTGACTGATAATTCCAAGTCCTCGAGGGATGGAGATTATTTAAGACCAGATATGAACGTGTGTTACCTTTGTCAGAAATTTATTATTATTTATTCTCTAGGGAATTTTTATGTTACTTAGCACTAGTCTAATAAGTCATTATTAGTAAAGTAGTGGCTGAGCTAGTCATTAGTAATTTCCTTCAGAAGTTATGCTTGATTCTATGAGTAATTAGGGGAATTATTCACAGAAGTCGCACGGGTGCTGTGCCGTGGCCTTTTTTTCATCTGTCAAACTTTTTCTATGCACATAGCATCACTCTAATTCTATTGTACAAATGGCTATATAAAAACACAGATTGAATGAAAAAAGCACCAAAAGTTCTCCATTTTTCTCTTTGTAAATTCTAAAACTTTATAAATTAAAAATCTGTTTTTATCCAATTCAAAGAGTACGAGTCGGCAGTTAGAATATTATATGACCAGTTTTTAAATGGAATCTAGTGTTCTAAATGGTTTTAAGCAATGGCAAAAACTAATTAACATATTAAAACATGAACACCGGATTTAACGTGGTAAACCCCAAAGGGAAACATCAATTGCCCCCATGCCATGAGTCAAACAATTGACTATATCAAATAATAAAAAAAAATAAAAAAAATACAATAGTCTCAATTTTGTAATTTCACAAAATTAACAAAAATAATTAAAAGAAATTAAGAATAACTCCCTCGTTTTTTCTTTTTTGACTTTTTGGAGAAGTAGAATCCAATCTTTCGATCTTAACTTTATCACCACTTCAATATTATATTTGACCGCAACCACTACTTGAATTAAGATTTACCAATCTCAACTTATGCCAAACAACTTGATCTTCGAATAGGATTTGAACATTTACGCTCTGGTTTGTTTTTCTTCAAATACTGATGAAAAATAACAACTTGCTTTGAGTCTAATAAGCGATGCATGTCGCCAGTTGAACTTGTTGGAGAATGGTAGAATACATAGCTCCTGCTCACCGGATGCTTGTATATTTTATCAAAGCAGTTAATCTGTTTCTTGATTTCCTCATGTAAATTAATGCACATGATTCGATCTAAAACTTATCTAAAAATTAAACAGTAAACACGGTAAATATCATACAAAATTTATTTTATGGATAACTGCAGCAAAAGTCCCAAACCTTTGCAACATTAGCGGACTTCCCCAAACCTTTGATTTGTTGCAGCCGTCACCTCTAACATTTTCAAACGCGCAGATGAGACCCTTTTGGATTACGGGGAATAGGGATCCAAATTAGGGTGGCTACAGTTGGAACTGGAATTAAAATTAAGGTTTGAAGAAGGTAGGCGAATGGTAAATTGAAGGGGATTGTTGGACTCGTTAGTAACACGAGTACGAGGGGTTTGATTTGATAAATTCATTTGAGTGTTTTACTGAGAGGGCTTCACTTTTGTAGAAATTTTTCAGTTCCTCGCGAGTTTGAAGGGAAGCAAGGGGAATAGTGGGGATGTAAGTGTCAATGGTTAATCTCTAACGTTCGGTAGTGGAATTGGTCCTTTGACTTGAGGTCATCATAGTGCCTTATGTGAGGACAGTCATGCTTTGGTGATGTCGGATGTTGCTCTGTCAAGGGTCACTAATACGACATCGTTCGGGTATGTCAAGAATCATATGAAGGTTGTGAATGATCAATAGAGGATTCGTCACTCTTAGATAGTAAGAGATTATGATCTACATTTCATCCAGTTAAGTTGATAATGAAATCCTTGGCCAAGGTGAACTCATAAGTCGGAAAAGAGTTTTCGACTTACATTGACTTAACAGTAGGATAAAAGATATGATCGATAATTGAGATTGACACACGTCCATATCTCGTAATTGATCGGATCATATTGACGAAGGGATTATAGTTTCACGATAAACGAACAAGTTTGATTTTGTCATGTCACGTGACATTTCCCGTCATATGTATTGCCCGACACATTGCTAGATGTCAATCTGGGACAACGAATGTAAATTGATGATAAATTAAAATGGGTATTTTAATTTATCAGTTTTGATTAGATCAAAATAATAACTCACGTCGTTAGACATCGTGATCGGGAACCTAATGGGTCACACACAAAAGAGAATCAGAAGAATGAGATTTACCAATTAATTAATTGACAAATGTTGGATAATTAATTAATTGGGTTGCTTATTAATAGACCCGAATTAATTAATTGGATTAATTAATTCATGGACCGGATTTAATTAATTTGATTAATTAAATGTTGGACCGGGTTAAGTTAAGAGATTGGCCAGCCTGTTTGGACTCATATTAATAAGCTGTTAGGGTTTGAAAAACAGAATGGAATATTCATTATTCTTGCTAGCACGAGAAAAGAAAACCCTAGCCATCATTCTTATTCTCCGTGTGGTTCACCATTGGAGGCTGGACAATTGGACAGCTTGGATTGTAGATCGTGATCATTGGAGTTCGTGAATCAGCAAAAGAGTTTGCAGAATTCATTAAGGTATTATTCTAAACACAGTTTCTATCTAAAAACAATGTAGATCCTTGTTTGGGAATCGAAACTTGCTTTACTTCCGCTGCGCATGATTAAGTAGGTTCCCAACAGTGGTATCAGAGCCTACTTTGTGTTTGTTAGAAATTGTTTTTGCATGTTTGAACAATCAAAAGTTGATTGTTTAATTTTTCTTGAATCTAGCAATTTAATATTATATTTTTCATCTTTTAAAAATCTGTTTTTGAACAATGATAAAATATATTGGATCAAAAAAAAAAGGAGGCGGAAGGCTATGCCGGCAGCAATAACGCCGCCGGCAAGGCGGCAGGTGGCGGCGGTCGCTGCTTCGCTGCACGTGGCGACGGTCGCCGCTACGCACAGCGGCGCCATCGCCGTTTTCGTCCCGGGCGCTGCTGCTAATAGTAGCAGCAGCACCCGGCTGCTACGCGGCACCGTGCGCTGCAGCATTAGGCGAGTGCCGTCGTCGCTGTCTGACAGCGGCGGCACTCGCCAGTCCGACGCCCCTGGTGTGGCGTCGGTTTGCCGGCACGGACCCCGCATTTTAATTCTAGGGTTTCAGTCCAGTTGGGTGAGAACGGTTTGGAGGCGGGGGCCTCTAATGCAATTTCTGAAATTGCAGGCCCCCGCCTGCAATTATGTGATAAGGGTTAAGTTTGCAAATTCGAAAAGGGGACCTGTTCTGCAATTTATGAAATTGGGAAGGTCCTGATTATGATTTTAACTTGGGTCAGTTTGCAATTTTCAAAAAGAGTTTTGAATTTATATATTAAAATGGTTTTAAATTAAATTTTAAAATAGTTTGACTTTAAAATTCCAATTTTGACCCGTTTAAAATTTTATTTAAAATTGACGACTTTTTATATTTTCGTTAAAATTAGATTTTAACTTAAATATTAAATTTGACCCTAAATTGAATTTTATTTTATTTAGGAGTTTTATCCTAAATTAAAATATTAATTCAATTAAATTAGAGTTGGACTCTAATCTAATATTTAATTAAAATTTGATTTTAATTAAATTATATCACCCTAATATATTCTTGAAATTAGAGTTGGACTCTAATTTGACATTTAATTGAAATTTGATTTTGATTAAGTTTTCTCACCCTAAAATCTTTTTGAATTAGAGTTGGACTCTAATTTGGTATTTAATTAAAATTTGATTTTAATTAAATAAGTTCGCCCTAATATCTTGGAATTGGAGTTTGACTTTAATTTTATATTTAATTAAGATTTGATTTTAAATTAAATTTAATCGCCTTAAGTTTTGAAATTAGAGTTGGACTCTTATTTGATATTTAATTAGAATTCGATTTTAATTAAATTATCTTATTTTAAAACTTTGAAATTAGAGTTGGACACTAATTTTATATTTAATTAAAATTTGATTTTAATTAAAATAGTTCCGCCCTATAATAGTGGAATTAGAATGAGATTCTAATTTGGTATATAAAATTAAAATTTGATTTTAATTAAATATATCCGCTAATTAAATTAATTAATTAGATTAATTAATTATTTCAATATTCCGATCCATTTGTCTAAATTAGTTTAGACGACTTTAATTGCTAGAAACTTGAAACATGTTTGCATATAATATTAGGTATTATATAGAAATGCTTTTATATGATGAATGTTTTATTAGTGGATGATTATGGACTCGACCATATGGATGTGTTGAATGGTTAGTTTTATTCTTGTTGTTATTATGGGCCTGCGAGCTCTAATTTATTTTGGACCTGCGAGTCCGTTATTATTATGGGCCTGCGCGTCCAATATTGTTTAGGCCTGCGTGCCAATTAGTATAGGATACAAGTTGCAGCTGGACTAGTTGAAGATACAAGAAGAGGAGGAGACCATAGAGATGGAGCATTGTATGAATCAATGCTATACCCCCTAGGAACTGACCAACTAGTCTTCCTTATGGCTCAGGAAGACTAGATAGTATAAGCCCATAATCGTCCACACTATTATATGTATGTTTATTTGCATGTTAGATGTATAATAAAATATATATAATTATTACGATGAGACCTTTGCATGCAAAACCCCTCGCTAAAAATATTAAGTCAGTTTCTTATTCGCCTTCCATCATTATAGTGAAAAACTAGAATCCTAAATCGATCTCAGCTTGTTGAGTACACTCAAGGCTGGTCTATTATGGATATGTTTGGCACTATGAAATATTAGATATTTCAGAATGATGGGTTTGACTTAACTAAAATTTATCTTTTGTTGAGTACACTCAAGGAGATGAATTTTAGAGGCATGTTAAAATATTAAGTCATATTTATATTAGCCTTCCATCATTATAGTGAAAAACGAGAGTCCGAAATCGATCTCAGCTTGTTGAGTACACTCAAGGCTGGTCTATTGGGGATATGTTCGACACTATGAAATATTAGATATTTCTGAATGATGGGTTTGACTTAACTAAAATTTATCTTTTGTTGAGTACACTCAAGGAGATGAATTTTGGAGGCATGTTTAGCTAACACATAAGATGTGTGAAGACAAAGAGTTGTCAGCTTAATGATCTGGGAGTTGTATGGAGATACAATTGATAATAGTATCTATCCAAATGTTTTATTAAGATTTGTTGAGTACACTCAAGGTTTTAATATAATAAATGGGATCCCAGCCCACTGAGAATCAAGTATGGATTCCATAAATTTATGTGAGAGGGTCATAAATTTGAGTTAAACAGTGGGAGCGAAATTAATTTAATAAAAGACCATATTGAATTAATTAATGCATTTTATATATTATTCTTTTACTTTTCATCGTTTACATTTATTGAATCCTGAGTAACCATATGTATTTGAGCGGCATACTGTATGCCAACAACCAAACCAAATTTTTTTGATTGGCACCGCAATCTGAGAATTGTTCTCATGCATAATAATTGATTATGTCCTTGAGTAGCCCTTTCCAGAGACACTAGTTGATGACTCGATAAAGGAAGATGTGGCTGCTATAATAAACACAGTGATGACGATAGTACTGCAACATGTGTGATGTTTGCGACTATGTCACCTGAGTTACAAAAGCAACATAAGAGTATAGATGCTAACACATGATTTTCATCTCAAAGTGTTGAATGATAAATAATCATGTATGGAAAGATATGAGATTTCCTAGCAACTATACCAGTGTATAATGGCGAAAGAGTCTCCGGCCAGTTCTGATGTGCTGAAGACGTTGACTACTTTGAGAAGTTGTCTCAATTGAGTTCAATCATGAACAATGAACTGAGTATGACTTTGTTCTACAATCTTTGCTAGTAGGTTATTCGTGACTAATTATGAATTTAACATGAATAAATACGAATGCACACTTATTGAGTTGCTGAACGTGCTTAAGACTGTTTTGCCCAATATCTTGTTTGTAGTGGGCAAATCTTAGTCATAGATTCCTGTAGGGAAGTCTAAAGGATGTTTTGGGAAAACAACCAAGATGACTAAGACAGTTAAAGCAAATAAGGACAATACCAAATCTAATGACCATTATTATCATTTTGGAATGATAGGTCATTCGAAAAGAAATTGCCAGGCTTATATCTACTTCATTAGTTTCGTGGGTATTTGATACTAGATATGGATCTCATATTTGTATAAAATGTAGAAACTAAACAGAAGTAGATCACTGCAAAAAGGGAAGAAGTTGACATGTACGTTGAATATGAGCAAATGTTGCTGCATTGCCTATATGAGCTACTTCTTACCTTTGCCTTTAGGCTTAATATTAGAATTAGAGAAATATTGTTTTGTTCTTGCCATTACCAAGAGTATTAAATAAATTTCATGTGTTGGACATGAATTATTTTAATGTTAAGGTCAATTGTTGTTCCTTTTATCTTGATAAGATCTTAATGGTTATAATAAATTACAAATGACATTTATATTCTAAACATTGAGTATTCTATAATGAGTATAGATACCGAAAGGCATAAAAATGATAATCTGAATAACACCTATATCTGGCATTGCAGATTTGGTCATGTAATTCCAAATTTACATGGAGATGTACATCTGGGTCAAATGATTTTGAATTATTTGACAAATGCAAAATATGTCTGTTAGGCATAATGACCATATCTCCTTTTACTTGAAAATGAGAAATATCTACATAATTACTGAGTCTAATACATAGTGATGTATATGGACATATATCAATCAATGCTAGATAAAGTTTCTCTTATCTCATCACATTTACTAGACGGCTATTTCAAAAATGATCATGTATATTTGATGAAATTCAAGTATGAAACTTTTGAAATGTTCAAGGGATTCAAACTAGAAATTGAGAAACAAATAGGTAAATAAATTCTCACACTAAGATTTGATCGATGTGGAGAATATCTAAAATGTAGAATCTTAGATTATCTAAAAGAGAATGTGATTCTCTCGCAGTGGATTCCTCTACATACATTGCAACATAATGGTGTATTTGCAATGAGGAATCATGTACTATTAGATATAGTGCAATAAGGACAAGCCATGCAAATATTTCAAAATAGTTTTGAGGTCATGCACTGATTGCCACGTGTCACGCACTAATCGTGTCCCATCTAAATCAGTTAACAAAACTCCATACGAGTTATGGAAAGACAG
Source organism: Fraxinus excelsior (assembly GCA_019097785.1). Classification (NCBI taxonomy): domain Eukaryota; kingdom Viridiplantae; phylum Streptophyta; class Magnoliopsida; order Lamiales; family Oleaceae; genus Fraxinus; species Fraxinus excelsior. The sequence goes on along the minus strand of CM032623.1, from coordinate 17,720,650 downwards.
AATGCCCCACTTTTCTCATATGAAAGATTGGGGCTGTGACGCTTATGTGAAGCGCGCTGAATCGGATAAGTTTGAAACTAAATCCGATAAATATATATTTGTGGGATATTCAAGAGACAATTGAATATCAATTCTATAATCTCATTGAGAAGAAGGAGTTCATCTCAAGACATGTCATACTCCTAGAGAAAATGTTTGTTCTAGGAGAGGACAATGGGAGTAGAGTAAATCTTGAAAGAGTTCAAGGATTCACAAATATAGTTAACCAAGTAGATAACTTGAGTCTGATCCCAAAGTGTTGATGGACATACTCTTGATCAGGAAGTAGAGACTCCTGAGGACACGACAGCTCCATGTAAATCTTGTAGGATCATTCGACCTTCTGGAAGGTAAGAATCCATGATTACTAATCTAGCATTACTAATCGAGGATGATGAACCTACTAATTATGCATAAGCAAAGTCAAGTGTTGACTCGCTGACATGACATAAGGCTATGATATCCAATATGAACTTAATGTTGCTAATGTTTGGACCTTGGTCAACCCGCCTAATGGATTAGAACCCATATGTTGTAAATGAGTTTACAAGAAAAGTTTAATATGGATTAAAATAAGTCTTTTGGAGCTGAAATATTCGATTTGATATAAAAGTCAAAATGTTTGATTTTATCAAAAATGAATTGTGTGTTTAAAAGAAGATAGTGGGAGCAATGTCGTATTCCTAATATTATATGTATGAGACATATTAACAGGAAACGACGTCTTTATATTTCAATTGTTGAAATTATGGTTGTTAAATAATTTCTTCATAATAGATATGTGAGAAATAGCTTGATCTATAGAGATAGATCTATAAGATTGCTTAACTCATCCAGATCTATATAGATAAAATCTTAAGAAGATTTTATATGGAGAAAATGAACTGGGAGTTCATGGATACATTGATGCTAACTTCTAGTCGGACTAGAATGATAGCATATTTCAATTAGGATATTGGTTTACACTCTTAAGCGATATGTTGGAAAGGTTCCAAATCGAAAATCATCGTTGATTCAATAATAGAAGCCTTATACATCACTGCTTTAGAAAGCAACAAAAGTTGTTGTCTGGGTCAAAGTGTTCATTAATGAACTTGGAGTAATTCCTAACATTGTTGATCACATGCTTCTGTATTGTGATAATAGTAGAGCCATCGTGCAAACGAGGGAACTAAGGTCTCATCACTGATCCAAACATGTGTTAAGGCAGTATTATCTCATTGGAAAGATAATATAATGAAATGACGTAAACAAAGAACGAATTCCCACAAGTTATTAAATTGCAGATCCATTGACAAAGAGTTGTCGCAGTATAAACATGATTGTCATGTAGACTCTTATGGTATAAGATACATAAGGGATTGGATCTAGTGCAAGTGGGAGTTTGTAAGTGTTATGCCCTAGGTCCAATCAACTTTGGACATAAGTACTTTTAATGTATATATAACCGATGCATATTTATGGCAAGATTTATTATTGAATTAATATTCTAATTAATTAAATAATAGAATCCGTAGATTCAAGTTTTGGTGATTTGTTAATCACAAAGAGTTGTGATTGTGAGATACAAATTACATATGATTGAATCTTAAATCGTCCGTGGTCGTATGTAATAACGAGATACGGATATCGTTATTATGGATAGACCATCCCACAAACGTGTGTCAGTTTCTTACTATAAGAAGTAAGTAGTTAGATCTTACAAGCTAAAGTGTGGAGACACTTGAATGAACACGTGAATGTTTTGTTATAGAACAAAACATTGGAGACCCGCTGAGAGATTCCATATGGAAAACTATCTGAGTGTCAGTGGTTAATCTCTAACTTCGGTAGTGGAATTGGTCCTTTGACTTGAGGTCATCATAGTGCCTTATGTGAGGACAGTCATGCTTTGGTGATGTCGGATGTTGCTCTGTCAAGGGTCGCTAATACGACATCGTTCGGGTATGTGAAGAATCATATGAAGGTTGTGAATGATCAATAGAGGATTTCGTCACTCTTAGATAGTAAGAGATTATGATCTACATTTCATCCAGTTAAATTGATAATGAAATCCTTGGCCAAGTGAACTCATAAGTCGAAAAAGAGTTTTCGACTTACATTGACTTAACAGTAGGATAAAAGATATGATCGATAATTGAGATTGACATACGTCCATATCTCGTAATTGATCGAATCATATTGACGAAGGGATTATAGTTTCACGATAAACGAACAAGTTTGGTTTTGTCATGTCACGTGACATTTCCCGTCACATGTATTGCCCTGACACATTGCTAGATGTCAATCTGGGACAACGAATGTAAATTGATGATAAATTAAAATGGGTATTTTAATTTATCAGTTTTGATTAGATCAAAATAATAATTCACGTCGTTAGACATCGTGATCGGGAACCTAATGGGTTACACACAAAAGAGAATCAGAAGAATAAGATTTACCAATTAATTAATTGACAAATGTTGGATAATTAATTAATTGGGTTGCTTATTAATAGGCCCGAATTAATTAATTGGATTAATTAATTCATGGACCGGATTTAATTAATTTGATTAATTAAATATTGGACCGGGTTAAGTTAAGAGATGGGCCAGCCCGTTTGGACTTATATTAATAAGCTGTTAGGGGTTTGAAAACAGTTATGGAATATTCATTATTCTTGCTAGCACGAGAAAAGAAAACCCTAGCCGTCATTCTTATTCTCTGTGTGGATCACCATTGGAGGCTGGACAATTGGACAGCTTGGATTGTAGATCGTGATCATTGGAGTTCGTGAATCTGCAAAAGAGTTTGCAGAATTCATCAAGGTATTATTCTAAACACAGTTTCTATCTAAACACAATGTAGATCCTTGTTTGGGAATCGAAACTTGCTTTACTTCCGCTGCGCATGATTAAGTAGGTTCCCAACAGTAAGGGACTATTTCGATTGCCATGAAACTTTCAGGGTCGCGAAATAGCAGTCGAATGAAGGGGTGGAATTGGATCTTGGGTTAGAAAAGCTAGAAGATAACACGTCGATTATGGGTTTGATTTTGCGGTGGAGGTGGAGGAAGAAGATACAGGTGGGTGGGTGAGGTTTTTTTTGTTTATTACTTATTTAATTATTTAATGTGATAAATGAAAAGTTATTCTTTTATCCTTTCGTAAAATATTAAAAATGTGGTCAAACTTAAATTTTTGGTCAATTAACGGAATTATGGATGGAAACCATCCAAAATGGTCTCATCTACACGTTTGAAAATGTTAGGGGTGACGGTTGTAACAAATCAAATGTTTGGGAACTAATGTTTCAAAGGTTTGAGACTTTTGCTGCAATTATCCCTTTATTTTATGTGGTAATAACTGAACTTAAGGAAAGTTTAATAGTAAACTAATCTTTCTTTAAATTTAATTAATTAACCTATCAAATAATAACTATGATAATAGTCGAATAAATCTATATTAGCTGCAATATGAAAATTGAAAATTGCATCCTATTTTGAGTGTTAAAACCCTAGAATTCATAGCCACAATATTCTATTGAAATAGCTTGCCATCAGTTAGGATTAACTATCTACTTGGACATGTATCATGTTTTCATGTTTTTGACATTTCTTTCTTGACATTTAAAAATTAATGTATATCACCTAAGTTTTTTCCAACACTCTTATTCTCCATTTTTCTCTTGTACAGCAGCATATTATGTTTATTCCACGTTGACAGTGGTATCAAAGCCAAAAAAAAAAAAAAATTAACTAAAATATGTTGCCCTCTCCAAGAATTTGTAGTGCAAAAAAAAATCTATTTTGCGTTGGTTTACTCATCATTGTCGTAGCGATAACAGACCTATTTACATTTTTCCCTTCGGGTGGGATATATATATAAATTGGTTATGCATCTTATTTGCAACCAATTTTTCAATTGATTGAAAGAAATTTGTATTGTGACAGCAATCATAGATGGTAACTAAACATTTTGTGTCCATTTTGATGTCTATTATGATCATTGGAAAGAACTTTTTGAGATCTAAGGAGTACTAGCATGTTTCTGAATATGGTGTAGCAACACCTGCTGTTGAAGACTTGAAGTGGCACCTACAAAAGCAAAACAAATACAGTTGGAGGGTCTGAAGCTAATAGACTTGAAGGCAAAGAACTACTCTTTCCAGTACATTGGTCGATCTATCCTGAAAAATTTGTTGTCAGCAAAGAAACTTCGAAGAATATTTTGGATTCAATGAAGAAAAAAATTCAAGTCTCTTCCAGAGTGAACACTTTGAGAAGGGATTTTGAGAATCTAGAAATGAATGGCGGTGAATCTGTTATCGGCTATTGTTGGATATGGTTGTTCAAAATGTATAAATTGAGTTTGGAATGATAAAATGGTGGTGGATGTAAAATTCATGGCCTATGCGACCGCATAGACCAAAGGGTCATGTGGTCGCATGGCCCTCAACATGGATTAAAACCCCTGTATCGTGCTCTTCTATGCGACAGCATAGAACAATATTTTGGCCGGTTTTTTACTTTTTATAGCCGTTGTGGTTTTGAATTTGGTGACTTTCAATATTTTTTTAGCACCATTTCGTACCATATTTTTGAGGGCTATAAATAGGTGATCCTAGATCATTTGATGAAGTTAAAAATAACATTAAAAATCATATATCATTCCAAAGTAATAGAAATTGTCTCTTTCTTTCCCTATTCAATTTTTCTTCTTATGTTCTCAAGATTGTGTGGAATTACATCTTGTGTTTTGGTGTAATTCTGCAACAAGGCTTGATTACTCCTACAAACCATTTGCCGGATATCCTTAAGCATCTCAATTACAAAGGAGATGAGACAAATTTAATTTGAGGCAGCGATCACGCGTTCGAGCCTTCCATTCTATTACGGCATTTTGTTCGTGATTTGTTGTAGATTTTGGTGTGTTTATTCTCCAACTCTGGTGTCATTTAAAACATTCTCAAACTAAATTTCTTGCGATGGAGAATGAAACAAATTTGGCAACGATAAAATTGATGAATCAGGATTTGGTTCGTTTGGATTCTTTCAATGGTACCAACTTCACGTGGTGGCAAGACAAGTTAAAATTCCTACTAACAGCGCTGAAGATATTTTATATTCTTGATCCGGATTTGACACCATTACCGGAACCAACTGATGGAGAAACCGAAGCCATAAAAGCGGAAAGACAAAAGCACTGTGAAGATGAATTGATATGCCAAGGTCACATTCTCAACGCATTGTCGGATCGTCTATATGATTTGTACAGAACATAATTTCATCTAAGGAGATTTGGAATGCTCAAGAGAGTAAGTATAAAGCGAAAGAGGAAGGTACCAAGAAATTCTTAATATCAAAGTATTTTGACTTTAAATTTCTAGAAAATATTCCTTTGCTTCCTCAAATTCATGAATTGCAAGTGTTAGTCAACAAATTAAAGGCTGTGAATATTGAAATCCCGGAGACTTTTCAAGTGGGAATAATAATTGCTAAACTTTTCGGAACTTGAAAAGGATACCGGAAGAAAATAATGCATAGTTTCGAAAACTATTATTTAGAACAATTGTAAAAACGTTTATGCATTAAGGAAGAGTCAAGAATGAGAATTCTTAAGAAGGCACTTGGCACTTCCAAGGTGAATGCGGCGGAGAAAACTAAACCGCATTCGAAATCCAACAAAAGGAAGCCTTCTAGGAACTTCAACAAGTCCAAGAAGAAAACCAAAGGAGAGTGTTTTGTGTGTAGAAAATCTAGGCACTATGTAAAGGAATGTAGACACCGTAAACAAAGCAACTTCGAGGGTAAAGTGAATTCCATTAAAGAAGACAGTATTGTGGTCACTATTAGTGAAATCAATGCAATAAAGGGAAAGGTTCCCGATTGATGGTATGATACATGTGCAACTATACATGCATCATATGATAAGTCATTATTCAAGACTTATCATGAAATTGATGGAGAGCAAGAGATTCAAATGAGAAACGAGGTTAGATCAAAAGTAATTGGCAAGGGAAATGTCGATATCATCTTCACTTCCGGAAAGACTGTTACTTTAACAAATGTACTTCACATTCCCGATATGAATAGAAATCTAGTGAGTGGAAATCTTTTGGGAAAATCGGGTATAAAAAGTGTATTTGAATCCGGTAAACTTGTATTATCCATTAACGGGAAATTTGTTAGAAAAAGCTATTCTAGTGAAGGAATGGTTAAACTATGTACCGTTGACAACTCTTTAATTAATAAAGTTGATTTTGTTTATGTTGTTGATTTATTTTCATTATGGCATGCTAGATTAGGTCACGTTGGTAAAAGTACAATGTGTAGGATGATGACGTGTGATTTAATCTCATATGATGCAAATAATGAATTTAAATGTAAAACATGTGTAGAAGCTAAAATAACTAAAAAGCTATATCAAAGTGTAAAACGAACCTCTAGTATCTTATAGTTAATTCCTTCGGATATATTTGAATTAAATGGTATGCAAACTAGAGGTGGAAATAAGCATTTTATTACCTTTATTGATGAATGCACTAGATATACGTATGTCTATCTTATGAAGCATTTGACATGTTTAAGATTTAAAAAAGTGAAGTTGAAAATCACTTAGGAAAGAAGATTAAAAACTTAAGAAGTGATAGAGGCAGAGAATACTTTTCGAGTGATTTTAATATGTTTTGTGAACAATATGACATTAATCATCAATGTTCTGCACCTAGGACACCCAAACAAAATGGTTTGGCTAAAAGAAAAAATAGGACCTTAGTTGAAATGATTTATGTTATGCTTACATATGCTAAATTTCCATTTAACTTATGGGGCGAAGCTTAATTAAGTGTATGTAGGATATTAAATAGGATTCCATCAAAACATACCAAGGTTTCTCCTTATGAGTCATGGAAAGGAAGAAAACCAAACATTGGATACTTCAAAATCTGGGGATGTCTTGCGTATTACAAGAACATGAACCCTAACCGCACCAAGTTGGGTCCAAGAGTCATTAAATGTGCCTTTGTAGGATATGCTAACAATAGTAAATCTTACAGGTTATTGAACTTGGAGACCAATGTGATTATCGAATCAAATGATGTGGAGTTATTTGAGGATTCGTTATCTTCGGATAATAAATTGATGAAAATTCATAAATATATCCTTAATTCAAGTAGAACACAAGATGAAACATCTTCTAAAGATGTTAATGAATCTAGTGAACCACGAAGAAGTAAAAGAACTCGATTTGTGAAGTCCTTGGGATCGGATGAAATTGATTCTCAACTTATTTTCTTTTATTTGGTAGAGGGAAATAATGTGAATGTTGTAAAAACAATTCCTTTTGTTCTACAAGTTGAAACCAACCCTAAAACATATAAAAAAGCTATGACTTCTCATGATAGCATTTTCTGGAAAGATGGAATTAAGGACGAAATGGATTTGATAATGTTAAATAACACTTGGGAACTTGTCGATTTGCCACCTGGATCCAAATCAATTGGATGTAAATGGGTATTTAGGAGAAAATATAATGCTGATGGTTCTCTTAATACCTTTAATACTAGATTAGTAGCAAAAAGTTATCAACAAAAGGAAGAAATCGATTACTTTGACACATATACACTGGTAGCTAGAATAACGTCAATTAGGATATTATTTGCTCTAGTTTCGATTTATGACTTGCATATTCATCAAATGGATGTTGACAACATTCTTGAATTGGGATCTCGATGAGAAGGTTTATATGGAACAACTCGAATGGTTTGTTCTACTTGGAAATGAACAAAAGGTGTGCAAGTTAGTAAAATATTTATACGGTTTAAAGTAAGCACCCAAGAAATGGCATGAAAAGTTTGACTTAGCTATAATGTCATTTGGTTTTAAACATAATAGCGTAATAAATGTTTGTACTTTAAATTATGTGATAATTATCTAATTTTTATTTGTTTGTACGTTGATGACGTGTTGATTATGAGTAATCACGTGGACGGAATAATATAAATAAAGAAGTTTCTTTCTTTCACATTCAAGATGAAGGATCTTGGACAAGTGGATACCATTTTGGGTATCAAAGTCTTTAAGACCAGTTGGGGTTATTATCTTAATCAATCACATTATGTTGAGAATATGATTAATAAGTTCAAGTATTTGAACGTAAAAGAATATAGTACCACAATTGATCCAAGTTCGAAACTAATAAAGAATGATGGAAAGGCTATTGCTCAATTGGAGTTTGCAAGTGCTATTGGTAGTCTTATGTATGCAGTTCAATGCACAAGACCAGACATAGCCTATCCAATAAGTAAACTTAGTAGGTTTACTAGCAATCCGAGCAATGATCATTGGAAGGCCATTGGAAGAGTGCTTGGATATTTAAAGAAAACCAAAAATTTGGGACTTCAATATACTAAATTCCTGGCTGTTTTGGAAGGATATACTGGTGTTAGTTGGATATCTAGCATGGGTAAAAATAAATCTACTTCTAGTTGGGTGTTTACACTTGGAAGATGGGCTATTTCTTGGAAATCAAATAATTAGACATGTATAACACACTCAACTATGGAATCTGAATTTTTTACGTTATCGAAAACCGAGTAGGAGGCTGAGTGGCTTAAGGATCTCCTGTATGAGATACCTTTGGGACCAAAGATAACATCTTCTATACCTATTATGTGTGATAATCAAGCAACGTTAGCAAAATCATACAACGAAATATACAATGAAAAATCTAGACATATGAGTCTAAGATACGACTACATAAGGAAATTAATCAAAAGTGGAATAATTTTCCTAAATTATGTAAAGTCGATTGAGAATTTGGCGGATCCTCTAACTAAACCTCTAAATAGAGATTTAGTAAATTCTACTTCGAGTAGGATGGGGTTGAAACTATTGAACGAAAAGGTCTACCAATGATGGCAACTCTACTCGTCATTACTCAAAAGGTAATCTACGGGTTCAAAGGGTAACAACAAGTCATTCGATATGTAGATAGTTTTAGCATTATTAATATCCGCGATAACTCTATCCTAGTTATAATAATGTTGGTTGTTACTGAAGTGAGGAATGAGTTTTAACTCTAAATGAAGTTCAGTACTAAGTACAAGTATCTTTAAAGGTAATAAAGATACTGGAAGAACTTCATCTAAATAAACTTCGAGGTGGTGCCGCATCAATAGAGAGTTAGAGTTTCTCTCTTAAAGGTTTGTTAAAAAGGATGAGCGCAAGGCCATAATAGTGCTAAGCGAGTTTGAGAAACTAGTATTCACAAAACTTTGTCGAAAATTTAAAACGGTTGTCGAATTTCTCTCAAGCTTTATGTGTATTTGAAAATTAAAATGCAAAGTAAAAAATTTCAAAGGATGAGCAAAGGCCCTTTTTTATAGGCAGGGCCTCGTCTTCCCAACCATCAAATCAAATCAAGAACGATCTGGAATATCCGTCCAAATCGTTGAACCCAAATGGCTCAAATTAAAACTGAATGGAGGGTTCAGATAAAGCCATGAATTTCAAGCATGTGTAAAGACACGTGGCCTTTGAAGATATAAAGACAAAATATTGTAACGACTCGCCTCCGAGGCTCAAGTCAAAGTGCTACGAAGCGAATCACGTGGGCATAAAAGTCAACAAAGACCCAATGGTCAAAATTGAAGAAATCATATGAATGATCGAAACTCTTAAGTCGAAGCACTGTCTAAATGGTTGAAGTGCGTAATTCGAAGCGTTGTATAAAATATGGAAGAAGCCGAAGCTCTTCACGAAGGAAACCTTCCTCCAAGGCCCCTAATTCACTTGAATATCATGAAATTGAAGTTGTCTCTTACAAGACCCTTAGGCAATTTTTAGAAATGATTGATGTAACGTTTGTAATAAAGAATGTCAGGTGTGTCAGCCTATTGTATATGGCAGCTGACCTATTACCAATGTATTTATTGTATGATAGACAGTGATGTGAAGCCTCGTTCAAGGAGATGAGGCCATGTGGTTCTGATCCAAAGAACACCATGTTGGTCAAAACTCTATAAATAGCCCTCTTTGTAACTGAAAAAAAGTGTTGGATTCTAGGACTTTAGACTCTTGAACTATTGATCCTTGATAATAAAAATGATCTTGCAAAATTCTATACATATCTATTTTTTCTCCATATACATTAGTTGATCTTTTTATGGGTTTACTTTAATATTCGATCTATGATTGTTGTTAGCGCAATTATCTTTGTTCCACCCACCGGTACTTGAACACTTTTGTCTCAAGCCGTAAAGCATTTCCTGCATTCACGTCCAACCAACTTCTTATCAGCACTCAAGTTAAAACGCGTTGAAATTTGCTTGAGTTAGCGTGATTGGGCCTGACATCTATTGTCCACATAAGCGTCACATTTTTTTAGGTCAATAGATTGACGCCTTCTGTGGGAAACTGTACATTTAAACCACGAAAGTCCTACGGAAAGAAGCCAATTGAAAGCGAATTGAAAGGAATAATCTAACTCTTGAAAAATGGGTGTTCTTGAAGAAGAACCATTGGAAAATCAAAAGGAAAATTTGTTTAGTTCAAGATCAGGTTGATCCTTTAAATGAAGCATCTAGCCAAAAAAAAGCTTGTTGACATGAGTTCGCATAGTGATGAGAATGCACCTCGAAGGACGATGGAACATCCTGTAAAGAAGAACCCTCACGTGTTTTCCCAACCACTCGCCATCGACCTCACCAACAGTATAAGCAAGGCGGGTCAAGGGGCGTGGGCAGGGTAGATGTGAGACTTACTAGGAAGGTGGCCACAACTACCACTATTATGAGGAACATAACCCAGCAGAACATGGCTATAGATGAACAGCTGATGAGCATGCGTGGCCAAAGATAATACCAAATTCCTCCGCATGTAAACCCCAAGAACGTATTCAATGCCCCTTCACAAGGGCGCTACTACAAAGAAGAGGGTGTTCAAAGACAAATGGGTGGATGCCATGTCACACTAGGATGGAAGCTCCCAGGAAAAGGAGGTTGAAGTTGATACATCCACCAATTACACCTCTGAACGACCTAATGAGACTCTATTCAATTTTCTCCCGAAATATGAACTAGAGGACTTTCCTCAGAGGACCATAAGCGTCTTCAACAAGCTTAAGTTCAGGGACGGCTAGAAATAGGTAGGCTCCATACCCTTATGCCTAGAAATAGGCAGACTTGACCTTCTCCCGTGCCAAGAAATAGGCAACAGAAGCCTCTTTAATTCGAAAGACAAGATGAACCTATTTACGAAATGCTTCAAATCCCTCCGCCTAGAAATAAGTGTGAAAGGCGAGAGGGCGTCAGGAGTGAATTATGACCTTCCCATCCGTCCTTAGAGACTTAATTTAGGAAATATGAAGATTCTGATGAACTACGAATGTCCTGTGATCTTAACGATGATGATGATAATTCAACCTGTTTGCAAGCCATTAGGAATGCCCTTATACTGAACCACTTCACACTTCCCAAAATTTCCAAGTCTGGCGGAAGAAGTGATCTCGTGAAGCATCTCAACAATTTCAAGACTCACATGAATCTAAAGAGAGACATCCCAGCCATAAAGTGTAGAGTCTTCCACTTGTACCTAAGCGGAGCAGCCAAAATCTGGTACACCAGACTACTAGAAGGGAGTATTCTGAGCTGGCTGGATGTAAAAAGACATTTTTAAGCGCTTCGGCACAAGCAAAGAAGGAGGACATATCCAATGCTTACAAGATATGTGGCAACAACATAGTGAGTCTCTACAAAGTTTCTTGTCCCACTGCACCGATGAAATGACCAACTATGTGCATGTAATAGATAGGGAGGCTCTAACGGCCTTAAGGGAGGAAATTGGACATAAACTCTCTCTTTTGGAGAGATGTACAAAATAAAGACCTTATCAGTTATGACGTTTCATTGGAAACAATAAGGCTTGAGATCCTCAAAGAAGAATTGGGGGATTACGAGAACAGAGCTAACCAAGGATTTTCCCTCCTCAAATGCAAAGAGGAAAAGGCCCAACTTCACATTTGATAGACCATCAGATAAGATAATCGACCCCTCTCAACCCTGGGTAATCATTAGTTGTAGCGATGCTAAATGCAGTACCCACTTTAGCTTACAAGGAAGTGAGCCATGGTGTTGCGACATAGAAAAAAAGACCCTATCAAAGATTTTCCCAAACAAGTAGAGATAGAAAACGAGGCGTTGAACCTAGAAATAGGGATGAAGCGCTCCTCTACTGTACGTACCATAATTTCTATAGCCACAACACTGAAGGCTGCAGGGACATTGTGCCGCACCCTCAGAGCGCCGTCAAAAGAGAAACATACGCCTCCGAAGATATGCTCCTCCTAGGCAGACCCAACAACCTGGAAATGTTGAGTCGAGGTGCCCCAATAGAAACGACGATCCCAAGAGGAGAGATACGATACAGAACAAACTAGGAAAGGTCATAGACAAAAAAGAAGCCCCCTAATGAATGTTGGCCAAGAGCCCATAAGAGAAATTGATACAATTTTTGGAGGTCCATACGTTGGAAGAGAATCTAGGAACTCCCAGAGAAATTATGCTAGGGAAGCGGCGAACCCCCTAATGACAAGTTGTGTAGTCAACTGAGTCTCTATTGAAAGAAAAGTTAAACCTATCACATTCACCCAACATGATGCAGCGGGTGTTCATTATCCATACTGCGACGCCCTAGTAGTGATGATCGTTGTAGCACGCAATGACCTAAAAAGAATGCTTATGGATAATGGAACTCCGTCAACATCATCTTTGGAGCTACTTTTGATAAGATGAAAGTTGATCACGAGCTGGCCATAATGAGTTTCCCTTATATGGCTTCACATACGATATCATCATTCCAAGGGATAAAATCACTCTAGCAATAAAGATGGGGACCACACCCTTCATTGCTTACCATTTTATGGAATTCTTGGTGGTGGATAATTGCTCCGCTTATCATGGAGTGCTGGGGACACCAATGGCACTTCCATCCACCACATATGCATAAGTTCCCAATTGAGAATAATATAGCCACGGTTTGAGGTGATCAAAGGAGCGCGAGAGAATGTTACTCGAATTCTCTAAAGAAAGCCGAACCAAGAAGCGTCAATGTGCTTACCACAAAAATTGACGTAGATAACATCCCTAAACAAAGGAGAATTCATGAACAAGGGAAAGACGTCGAAATGACAAATGCCTCTGAAGAAAGAGCCATCCTTGGAGTTATATGTACCTCTGAAAAAGAGGTTGTCGTAATCTCTGAAGAAGGAAGAGCTACTGATGAAGTAGCTAGTTTAGAGGAGCTGAACCCTCGCATTATTGATTGCGTACCTCAAACAACCCCTATACAAGAACAGATAGATTGCCAATAGACCCACATTACCATTCCAAACATCTACAGATTGGAAGAAATATGCCAATGGAAGCCAAGCAAAAACTAAAAAGCATCTTGTTGAAAAATCTAGATATCTTCACTTGGAAGCACGGAAACAAGGTTGGCATTGACCTTAAAGTCAGTTGACACCACTTGAACATTGATCCAAAGGCCACATCACACAGGCAAAAGAAGAGAGCTCTCAATTTGGAGAGATATGAAGCTCTAAAAGGTGAAGTTAAAAGGCTGATCGATAATCGTTTCATGCGGGAGTTTGTGTATTCAAAGTGGGTCTCTAACTCAGTGTTGGTCAAGAAACACAATGGTAAGTGAAGCGTTTGTGTGAACTTTTCAAACTTGAATCAAGCTTGTCCCAAGGACAGCTTCCTACTTTCCCGGATAGACCAACTCGTCGATTCAACCACTGGACATAAACTTCTTAGCTTCATGGATGCATATTTCTGGTACAATCAGATCCCAATCTACCCAGCAGATGAAGAACACATGTCCTTCATAACATACAAGGTCTTTATTACTAAACGGTCATGCCCTTTGGATTGAAAAACGTCTGGACCACCTACCATAGACTCGTTGATAAAATGTTTACTAACCTTATTAGGAAAATCATAGAAGTTTATATAGACGACATGCTGGTGAAGAGCTTAACTGCAAGGGTTCATTTCAAACATCTCAGCAAAACGTTTTAAATATTGAAATGGTATATGATGAGGCCCAATCCTTTAAAGTGTGCCTTTGGAGTTGCTTCTGAAAAAATTATAGGCTACATCGTCAACCAGTGGGGCATTGAGTCCAAACCAAAAAAAGATCAAAGCTTTAATTGATATGGAACCAAATGGTGTGTAGAGCCTCACCGGATGTGTAGCTGCGTTAAACCGTTTCGTCTTTAAGGCCATAGACAAATGCCTACTTTTCTTCAAAATTCTGAAATGAAGAAATAAGTTTCAGTGAACAGAGGAATGTAAGATAGCCTTACAAAAACTGAAGAAGCAATCGGGTCAGGCTCTCCTCCTCTCCAAACCAAAGGCCAACGAACCACTACAGTTGTACTTAGTAGTAATCACTGAGGCTATTAGTTCAGTCCTAATAAGAGATGAGAATAATCACCAACTGCCAGTTTATTATGTGAGCAAAGCACTTTTGGCATCTAAAACTCGTTATCCAAACATGGAAAAATTGACATTATCCTTAGTAACAGCCTCTCAAAAATTAAGGCCATATTTCCAAGCTCATACTATACATGTGTTAACTAATTTCCCCCTCAAACAAGTGCTATAAAAGCCTAATGCTTCAAATAGATTACTAAAGTCATCCGTGGAACTCAGGGAGTTCGATATCATGTTCAAATCGAGGGCTGCCATTAAGGGACATGTTGTAGTAGATTTTGTGGCAGAATTCACCTTATTCTAGAAATGGAGGAGGAGATGGAACCCGTCGAACCTCCCACATTGAACCTTTTTGTCGACAGATCGTTAGGGACATTGGTTTAGGAGCAAGAGTGGTTCTCATTAGTCCGGAAGGGCATAAGCTTACATGTGCTGTAAGGTTCAGTTTCAAAGACACCAATAACGCAACAGAATATGAAGCCCTCCTGGCTGGCCTCAAGTTTGGCAGGGAAATATAGGTAAAGAGGCTCGTAATCAGTAGTGATTCCCAACTGGTAGTTAGAGATAAGTTCGTGGCCGCATACTTGAAATTGGTTATGGAGTTCATTCATGCTTCCAAAAGATTTGAGTTGGTGCAAATACCATGCATATAAAATGCTCATGCCGATGCCCTTTCAAAGTTGGCCAGCAGTAAAGATTCTGAATTACTCACTATATTGCCCATAGAGCATCTTTCTAGACCCTCCATAGCCACTAGCAAAGAGATAATGTGGGTCGAAGATACTCCATTATGGAAGAAGCCAATCTTATGTTTCCTCAAAGACCATACATTATCCTCTAAAAAAGATGAGGCACAAAAGCTCAGAAGATGTGCTACTCACTTCGTCTTCCAGGACGATATGTTGTATTAACAAGGATTCTCATTTCCTTAACTTCGATGTATAGATGGAAAACAAGCCAATTACGTGCTCTGAGAGATTCATAAAGGGGTATGTGGCAATCACATAGGAGGATGGTCCTTAGTAGGAAAAGTGTTGGGTAAAGATACTATTGGCCCACCTTGAAAAAGGATGCGCGACAGTTCTTCAAGAAATGCGATAAGTGTCAATGCTTTGCAACAATTCGAAGCAGTCTTCTCAAGAGTTAAGCATTGTTTCCCGCTCCTGGCTATTTGCTAAATGAGAAATTGACCTTATAGGTCCTCCTACCAAAGGAAGACGAAGCTCTAGCTTCACAATTGTCGTCATTGATTATTTCACCAAATGGGTATAAACCGAGCCCCTCGCTAAAATTATTGAAGTCATTACTTCCAAATTCCTTTGGAAAAAATCATTTGTAGATTCGGAATTCCCCATTCAATTTGTACAGTTCTTGATTTAATGAAATCGACTTTTATCAAATTGTTTGTGCATTTAAATATCTCCCAAGAGACAAAAGTACTGGGGAAAGCCTTTGCATAGATGAATTGTCTCTATGCAGAGAAGCGTGAGTGCTTCAACGAAGAGTTGGATCCCAATATGAACCACCTACTGCTCGCGAAGCGTTGTACATGCCTTTAACAACAAAAAGTGGTTAAGGAAGCCTCAGCATGGGCGAGCCGCTCAACCCATGTCTAGGACACAAAGTTCGCAATCAGAAAAATTAAATTTGTTGCACAAGTTAAAATTAATAAAAATATCTCATACTGACAAGTCAAAGGGAAAGCCTCTTCATAAATGATATGTCCCTATGAAGAGATGCGTATGCACTTCGACGAGGAGTTGGATCCTAAAATGGACTACATCTACCCTCATGAAGTGGCGCATGCCCTTAACAACAAAATTTGTTAAGGAAACCTCTGCATGAGCAAACCACTCAACCTCACGCTTAGGAAGATTATACTTTGTGTTAAGTTAAAATGTGTCTTAATATTCATTAAGTTAAGTTAGTAAAAAATAAAAGGTATCTCTTCACAAATGATCTGTCCTTATGAAGTTAAGTTTGGGCACTTCGACGAGGAGTTGGATCCTAAAGTGGATCACCTCAGCACTCGCAAAGTGTAGCGCATGCCTCTAACAACAAAATTTGTTAAGAAAGTCTCAACATGGGTAAACCATTCAATCCCATGCTAAGCAAAAGAAGGCAAGTGAACTGCCAATACTTGTGCAAAATACAAATGTACAAAGGCTTAAACAAAAGTCTGAAGTGGTTATGAGCTTCAGTTTAATGTTATTATTGAAGTGTAATGTGCATAGATTCAAAAACTTATGAAGGTACATGACCTTCTAACACTTATGCAAAATTATGAGTTTGATGTTATTACTGAAGTTTGACGTACATAAGTTTGATGTTATTATTGAAGTGGAAGTGGTTCGAACTACTCTAAAGAGCATCGCAATACATTAAACAAAAAGATTAGGTACAAGAATAAATGACACAAGTATGAGCAAGAAGAAATTTTATTTATTTAACAAAAATGTACAATTGTAGGCCGAAGCCATTTACATAGAAAATACAAAAAAGACCTATCATGTATACAGGTGGGGAAAGGAGAGCTACAAAAAAGACAATTGCATCAGGTGCCACTGGCTCATCTTCAATCTCTATCACCTGGTCACCTTCATAAGAAGTTTGAGGCTCTTGTTCTCCCTCTTCGAGAAATTATGACTGTCGCTCTGAGGTTTCGATGCCCTGGACGTTTACCTCAAGCCACTTAGCCATCTCAGTGTAGGCATACCTCCGTCAATACTTTGCAAAACTTTGGTAAGCCTCTGTCAAATAGAAGTTCACAATGTAGTGCTTGACGGCATCATCCCCAGCTGATTGGGCTTCTTGTCGAACTGTCTCCACCTCTTTAGTTAGTTCAGATATTTTTGAGTTCAACTCTCTCACTTACTCTTTTGAAGCAACATTTTCTTTATTAGCCTTTTTCATGTGCACAGACGTCTCCACTCATTTCGTAAGTGAAGCCACTTCACTCTGAGACAAGTGGACATCCTTCTTCAAGTTATTGATTTCTGCAAAGGCAAAGTGAACTTCACAGGCTTCTCTACATTCTTTTTCTTCAAGGTATTGGCCTCTACTTTGGTTTTGCTCGCAACGTCATCAACTTGGGAGGCCTTATTTGCGTACTTACGATTTTTACATTGAAGGTTTTTAAAGAGGGCTTCAACCTCTATAGGATGACAAAAGCCCTCCCCGCTTGGCTCACCATTGTGGAAAATAATACCACGGTGTTGCTGGTCTCAATGAAGTTTTGCCACATCTTCGTCCAGTACTTGTGATAAGTGGCAGTTGATGTTTGGACTTCAGGAGGGATAAGGGCAAGAGCCTCTGAAGCCGAGTCATCACGCATCTTCTTGATGACGAGTTTAGATCGATAAAGAGCCTCGGAAGTTGTGGAGTCACTTGCCTCTGTAGCTCCACGGAAACTGGCCATTTCTATCCCTAGAGGTCATAGCTATGGATGCTGCTAATAAGTTCTTCCCAGCAAGGACGTCGGAGTGAGAAGGAAGGACGTCATTTGAACTACCCACCTCCGTAGTGGAGAATCTGTGTTTCTTCTTGAGGACTTTCTCAGCAATTTTCTTTCCCTTATCTTTAGGAAAGGTTACCCTTCGTCTTGACTGCCAGCCTCTCGGTAGACTCTCTCTACTTGGTCCCTTACCTTTTTGTCCACAACATATGAGGGATTCAGGTCCTTTCTTCTGAAGGTAGAGGTGGCAGGGATAATTGTGGCCATGTTCGGAGTGGGTGCCTTCTTTTCTCAAAAATTTCTGCAAAGGCAAGCAATGGGGTCAAAAAGCACTTATATAAATATCAAACGAAGTTTAATGAGGAGAAATCAATACCACTCTGGCCATTAAGTAAAATTCTTCAAAAAAACCTCATTGAGATGATCAAACGATCGAAATTGCGAGAAGAAAAGAGTCAGTGATAGATGTCTGTTAAGGTCTCTCAATCTCTCTCACTCAACTGACCTTGCAAAACAACAAGAAAACATTAACATCAGATTCATCCATACAAAGAAATCAAAAAGCAGAAATAACACTCACTGGCTTTAGAGTAAGAGGTTGGAACTTTCACGTGATGGACATTATCACTCTCACATTCCTACCACTTCCCCCTTACCCAGAACCACGTCTCCTTCCATCCTTTGATGGATGAGGAAAGGCCCAGGACAAAGATGGAATGTAACCCCCATGGATAGATGGAGTACCACCATTTTGAATCCCTTTTCCCCAGGGCCCAGAGTTGAAAGATGGTTTGAAAAATGTGGAGAGGCATGTCCTCTTTGAAGGAAATTTCCTTCTAGAGAAAGTAGGTTCCCACTAATTGGGCTCAAGCGTTGGGGACGAGTTGGGCGGGGTCCAGCCCGTACAACCTAACTACGGATCTAAAGAAATGATGTAAAGGTAGGTGAAGCCCAACCTTTAGGAGGAACTTGCTGATGGCAACGCAGCTCTGCCTCGGAAAGCAAGCTCGCTCGTTAAGAGTGGTAGAGAAAAGTTCTATGTTATATGGAATACAATATTTTTTCCTAACGTTGGCTAGGTAGGTTGGATTTACAGATGACGGGATTTTGGGTGTCCCCAAACTGTCTCATTGTTTCTCCTATCCCCTCGAAGGTAGTGAACTTTGTACAGCCTAAATGGCTTGGACCAGGTCTACCGTACTAGTGATTTCAACCCCCATTTTAGTCGCTACTTCACTAATATCTACGTCTTCCTTAGTAGAATTAAAAAGTGCCATTGACTTAGGTTCTTAAGTTAAAAAAGAAAAAGACGCTTACGAGTTAAAGTGAAGAATGATGAAGGAAAAACCACCAAATGTTACGAATGCAAGAAGAAAGAAGAAAAAAACTTGGAGTTTTAAGGAAATTGAATGATGATCGTGAAAGACAGAGTAATTTTCTGCCATGGATACTTGCCTTTTATAGGCATAGGCTTTCAATCCCAGCCGTTGGATGTCGATTCGGATTATCTAACCATTCATTTGAAGTTTTAATTGAACCACTCAATACGTCAGCCGTTTCATCATTTACTGTCCAGATCAGAGTGTCTGCTTTACGCGCTCTCATGCGCCTAAGCTTCGCGAGACGTGCGTACAACAGGCATCATTGAGCGTTAAATGCGACGATGGTTGCATGCGTGGAAAGTTGAAACACCTCAGCTGCTTTTTCTTCAAAACGTACAAAAAACAGCAAATCATTTGGGCACAATAATCCAGGGCGCCTCGTGTCCCCCAAATGTTTTAAAATCAGGCTTCTCATAATAAGCAAGCTGAAGACCTAGCAAGGTTCAAAGCCATTTCTCATCAACCACCTCAGAGCCACTTCTCATTATCTCCCAAATGTTTTAAAATCAGGCTCCTCATAATAAGCAAGTTGAAGACCTAGCAAGAGCCAGAGCCACTTCTCATTGAGCGTTAAATGCGACTATGGTTGCATGCATGCAAAGTTGAACCATCTCAGCTGCTTTTTCTTCAAAACGTACAAAAAATAGCGAATCATTCGGGCACAATAATCCAGGGCGCCTTGTGTCCCCTAAATGTTTTAAAATCAGGCTCTTCATAATATGCAAGCTGAAGACCTAGCAAGGGTCAGAGCCACTTCTCATCAACCAGATCGGATAAGGCTTCAGATGTGCAAAGGCACTTCAGACGATACAACCTCGAATTTAAATCGCTTTGCTGACACTCCTCAGAATTTTTCTAGATAGAGTAATATCTCAAAGTATGCAACTTTAGACAACACTAGTAGGTAGTTCGCACAAGTCAAGTACATGTAAATTCTAACTATAACATAAGTGTTTATACTTAGACTATTGTGATATGGTAAAAACCATCCCTCAACAATTTTTTTTATATATATACAAGTCCATGCATTACATAAATAATCATGCCTAGACTTGGGAGACTATTGTTACGCCTCACCTCCGAGGCTTAAGTCAAAGTGTCATGTAGCAAACCACGTGGGCAGAAAAATAAACAAAGACTCAATGGTCAAAAGTGAAGAAATTATATGAATGGATGAAGCTCTTAAGCCAAGCATCGTCTAAACGGCTGAAGTGCATAATCCAAAGTGCCGTATAAAATATGGAATAAGCTCTTCACGTGGAGAACCTTCCACCGAGGCCACTTATTCACCTGAAGCTCATGAAGCTGAAGTTGTCTCTTACAAGATCATTAGACAATCTTTAAAAATGATTGATGTAACGTTTATAATAAAAAATGTCGGGCGTGTTAGCCTATTGTATAGGGCGGCTACCTCATTGTCAATGTACTTATTGTATGATAGACAGTGATGTGAAGCCTTGGTCAAGGAGATGAGGCCACGTGGTTCTGATCCAACGGACACCAAGGCCAAAGCACTATAAATAGACCTTCCTTGTAACTGGAAAAAGCTGGATTCTGAGACTTTAGACTCTTGAACCCTTGATCCTTGATAATAAAAATAATCTTGCAAAATCCTGTATATATCATCTATTTTTTCTCCATATACATTAGTTGATCTTTTTATAGGTTTACTTTGGTATTCGATCGCTAATTGTTGTTAGCGCAATCATCTTTATTCCACCTGTCGGCGTTTGAACACTTTTGTCTCATGTCATGAAGCATCTCCCACGTGCACATCCATCCCACTTCTTACCGACACTCTAGTCAAGGCATGCCAAAATTTGCTTGAATTGACATAAGTGGGTCCGGCATATATTGTCCATGTAAGCATCACATTTTTCAAGGTCAACACATATCATTTCCAGTAAATACTTGAGGTAATACATGTCTTGGAAGAAAACAACACCTCAGCTCCCATCTTTTGAAAACACACATCCTTTCAAATCATTAGCACGCTTTCCATTAATGTCACCTCACATTAGAGAGATGGCTTTAGAAGCTAACCTTTCACTTACATAAATAGGCTTCATCCTTGCAAAATGGGAGTTAGCCTCTGCAACCATGCTTTTTCAAGTAAAGAAGCTTGATCCCTGCAATATGGGATCTCATCTCTATAGCTGTGTTTCTCCAAGTAAAAAGGCCTCCTCTGAAAAATGAGAATATTACTATGCCTCTCCCAACGATACAAGCCGCATGACAATCTGCTAAGAAGACAATAAGAAGCCACTCAAGGCCCATGCTCTATGTTACTTCATTGACCAAAGCCTAACTAAGGCCCCTATGAGCATAGGCCGAAGTTATCCTCAACCAAAGTGATTGACAGAGGCCGAACCTCCATTTTCGAAGCGAGGTCCCACAATTGGCTACAGTGTATTTTCGAAGTGATAAGCCTATGTTTCACAAGCCATCTTCTTCAGTATCACTTAGGGCTAAAGATTTTCTGTATGTTTGACAAATTTGACAACTCTGAAGCAGACACTTGCAGCTTATGACATAAGGCGACCACTTTTTCAGCTCATTTGTGGCCTTAAACTTAGCGCAGCTGGATGTGACACCTACCAAGTCTGATTCATGAGTCGTTAGGATGAGGCTAATTATCATGCATTCAATTGACATCACCTCTTGTCATCAAATATAAACTCTCACAGTGTCTTCTAAAAGTAATGCAATTTTTCACTTCAACAGTAGATTGCTTGGCATTTTCTCTTCAATCTGAATCCATATATATCTTGCTCTCGTCCACCATCTCTCTTGCACCTATATTATATCCCACCATTGACTGATTTGAGCTTTTAAATGTCCGCGACCGCCTCTCCCTTCGTCGAAAGAAGATCGTGTGCATCTAATGTTTTGTCCAAATGTGCAGGATTCTAATATATGACGGAATAAAATCGAAATCTGTTGACCACGTGTTCTATCCGAATTTCAAGGTGAACAAAATTCATTTCAAGTTAGTCACTATGTTGGTCTCCTTGCAACTCCTAAATGATCTACTTGGATTTGCATTGATTCAAAAAGTTTTCAAATAGAGCATCCTCCAATATGGGAAAATACATGATTGTTTGAGCTCGATCACTGTCTACTAAATGAGCATTCACTGCCCAACATCAAATTTAATATTAAGCCCCTTTTCCAGACCATTTTTTTAGAATAAGTTTTGTAAGGAGTGATTTTTTTTTTTTTTTAAAGATAAGTGTGGTTCACTAGAAAAAAAGTTTTGAATTTGTATGTTAAATATTTAATTGAAAACATGTGTATTTGTCTATTTGAAAATGAGTTTGGGGAATATAAGTTTTAAAAATGGAGTTCAAATAGGAGCTAAATTGTAAATTGGAGACTAATGAAGTCTCCAATGTGAAACAAAGCATAAAGTTCAGTCATTAATTTGGAACAAATTCATGTAATTATCAACATGAAAGTAACTTAAAGTTGAATAGCTAATTTGAAACAAAAATAAAGTTAAATTCAAATTTAATTTACACTCTTCACCTGTCGTGAGTCAATGCCATGGCCACCCAAAACGTGCAACATCTATTGCACCTATTACACGTTGGCACATCCATGTCATCTCGTCTCTACAAATCACTCAATCATGACGACAGCATCACAAGTATCCTCCGCGGCAAGTTTAGGAGCATAAATTACGATCTCATGGCAATTGATGCATGGAAGTGCAAGTAACATGAATGAAAAGGTGATCGACAATTTCTTTTGATTTCATGAAAAACCAGTTTGGAACAAGATTTAAAAAAAAAAAAAAATCGATCAGTTTCGTAAATTATTTAATCAAAACCAAACATGAATTTAACATCTAATCACCGAAGCTTGATTAAAATAGCATCTCGGCCCCCAAACTTTTAAAAAATGTTAAAAGATACCTCTAAGTTCCTGAACTCCCAAGTATATTATTACACACCTTATTACAAGGCAACGTAGCAAGCATGAAAAGTATTCCACAATGGCTACTTCACTTGATAGATGGAAATCTTCAAAACAAATCATAATAACTACATAAATCAAAACCGCAGCTACCAATCTATTACAAGAGGAAAATCCGCATGCTTAGCTATACCTACAAAAGTGCACACATAAACATAAATACCTATCCATAATATCTATTTCCAAAAGTAAACAGCCAATGAGGGAGCCTGCCACTTAGTCAAGCGATTAGGACTCGGTTTCCGATTGAGAGATGCTGCAGAGAGAATCCCGCATTGTATTTACAGTGCAACCAATCCCAACTTGAAGAAGTACATGCAATAAAAGAAACTTAGACCATGTTCTCAGATAAATGGGTGATAAATGTGAGTTTCCTTAGTCTTTTCAGTCAAACTAGATACTGGCAGCAACTCTAGTGCCAACACAGCATAGTTCAAAAAAGGTGATTTCATTTAAGTTCTTGCTTTGTGAGAAAAACCCCTATCTATATGATACTCTTTAAATTGGGTGTGTGTTGCATATCACTATTGCCAGAGAAATACAGAAGCCACGGAAAAAGACACTCAAATTTTCTATTTCCACAAAATATGGACCAAGCTTCCATTCAGCAAAATGATGCTAAGACAAGGCTGGTGCACTAAAATATGCAGTAATCGCTTTGAATCTGCCATTCAAGAAGTTCTTCTCCACCTGATTACAAAAAATTGTCAAAATCAAAATGCAAAGAGGGGGGTGTCATTGACCAGACATCTAGAACAAGTCATAGGGAAAAAGGTAGTCGAAGCTAGAGAAACAATAGACTCATGAGCAAATCATATAGGAAATGTGCAGCATTTACCCAAGAATGAACAGTAGATTCCCATACTGAAGTAAAGACTACTATGATCCGGAAATGTTTCAGACCAGACGCATGACCCGATCTATGTCAATACACTATCACCCGAAGGTTTACCCTCGTGAGTACCCTTAAGTTGCCTTCACTTAGTCATTGTATACATTTCCTTTACTGTTGCTTTCATTTAGTTTTGAGACATTTGTTGCTTTTTTCAATTACTAGAGGTTTGGTATATGCCCCTTTCCTTTCCTGTATTTCATTTTATTATGATATAAAATAGCCACACTAGTGGCCTTTGATTAAAAAAATAAAAATACATATATATATTTAAAAAAAGGGTAAAGAATAGAAAATCATTACTACTTGTCTTGTTACTACAGAGTTATTCTAGTAGTATGTATAGAGGATGAGGGAGGAATAAAGGGGCTCCAACCTCTGTACCTGCACATGCTTGTCTTTTACTTTCACCCTTTTTTATTTTTTTATTTTACTTCTTTCTTCTCGCATCTTCTCCAAACAAGGGGAGGGTTGTTGGGAAGGCGGGAAATAGCATTGAATGCAGGGGAAAAACTTTAAAAGGGTACCTCTAAAGACCATGGAGGAGAAGCTGATAAAGACAACTCAGCCAATTGGCTGATATCAGTATTCCGTGGGAGAAACATGACGATTCTGGAAGCAATTTCCTTCCCAGCATTGAAGAGAAACAGTCTGATAAGAATAATAAAAACGGAACATAATGTTAGCATCATTGTGTGGGAACAAGTAAAAAGCAGATGTGGCACATTGTTGAAACAGAGAAATACCCGTCACGAGGCTTAAGCATAGTGTTGATGTCAAATTTCTTCACTTTTGCATAATCAGGACCACCCCAAGGAGGTGACATAAAGACAACGTCAGCCTGCAGCCAATTAAATATATATAATTATTGCTTCAAATAAGAGAAAATCTTGGACATGAAATGTTGAAGGGAGTGAAGAAGAAAATATGCGTTCACACATCCGGAAGTGTTTCATATAATAGAAGGTACAACTACAAATATTGAAGTTAGACAATGAAGCGGCATAAATGTGAAAGCGGCAATTTCAAAAAAAAAAAAAACATAAAAAAAAAAATAAAGAGCTGGATATCTTTCTCGAAGTGAATTTCATTGCTCACAAGCAATCATACGGAAATGGGAAGATTAAAATTGTTCCTCGATTAAATATCATTACACTAAGAATATAGAAAATCCATACCTTCAGTCTTGGTGCCAAATAAAATGAGTCACCCCTAATGAAATCTATACGGTCATCAACTTCATAGAGAGCTGCATTATGTTGTGCATATCCAATTTTATTTGGATCGATATCAATTGCAATCACATGTTTACTCCTGGAAATAAACAACATAAAAAATCTTAATCACCATGACAAACATGACTTGCAAGGGACTTGTTCATATGCACATTCCAAATTTCTGATTGCAATTCATATCTATTCCAGAATCCAAGGAATGCAATTGTTTCTATTTTAAAATCTCCAACAATAGTATTAATGATTACCTTAGTGCAAGATTGTTTATAAACTACTTTGAAAGAATATTGAAAGTGAATTAATCATTTAATTGGTTATCATTTAGTTGATTACTTGAGTTCAAAATTTTGGGTTGGTTCTTCATCTTGAGAAATTTCTTTTGTTATTTACAAAATTGTTCCATTAATTGTAATATTAAATTATCTTGCTTTCAAATCACTCAATTCATTTTGTAAACTTTGTAAGGCTAAATTTAGTTTTTCATGTCTTAGTGGAACTTGCTTGTTTCTTTTAAATATGTTGGTGCAGCTAAAAGAATCTCCTCAGCTATTGAAGGTATTGATGTTAGATATCATATCTTCGAATTTCGTATTTTTTAGGTTTTGTGATCACACACGTTAATTTTTTTGCTATAAAACTGCAGTCCAGAATGAATAATCATAATCTACTCCAATATCATAAGAAACAGTTTTATCAGATTCATTAAACTGGAGTAACTGTGATCTACAAGTTGAAGCATTGGGTCTAGATTATCGACCATTTTTAAAGGTAAGTGACAATGGTAACTAGTAGTTAGGATTTAACGGTTTCTTTGTTTTTACAGAAAGGAGAAGATGTTGGCTGAGATGATTGAAGCAAGTTTTTTCTTTTGGGACCTTCAATATTTGTCAGGTCAAAAGTTTTTTATAGTAACAGGGAGTGAGTAATCATTCAAAACTATGCGCCCATTTGGCATGGCTTTTGAGAAGCCAAAATGAACTTTTGAGATCAAAAACTGTTTTTGACATGTATGGCTAATTTTATGAAAGTGCTTCTTCTAATTAGAAGTTATTTTAGAGGAAGTTGGTTCAATGTGGCCTTCTTTAAAAGCACTTTCGGAATAGGAAGCGTTTTTAAAAATTAGTTTTCAAACAAAAATTAAAGTAGCTTCCTTCAAAAGCTTTTTTAAAGAAAGTAAAAGCAAAAATCATGTCAAACGAGCCCTACATTATAGATAATTCTCTTCTACCCGTAAGCCGTTGTTTTGTACATGACTTTTGAGTCAAATATCTCCGTAAAATCATAATCTTTAGCATTAATAGGATTTGTAAGATCATATATCAAATCTCGAAAATCCATCTGCATCAGTCCCCATTCCCTAAAAGAATTTTTGACTTAGGGCAGATAATTTACCCCATGTTTGACCACTAGTATTTGAAAACTCTGTTTCTACATACTCATTTTCAACCACACATTCACCCAATAAAATGTTGGGCACGTAAATCTAAAACTTTTCCCTACTTTTTAACCACATATTCTCCTAAAAATCATAATTCAAAACACTGTTTTTCAAGAATAATGGCCATCAAACAGGGGCATAACAATCTAAAAATATATATTTCTAATGACCAATAAGTGTTGAAGTGTGTCAATATACGACATGTTACACTACATCTAGAATTATCATTTCCAAGCATGATTATTAGGGAGATATCTAGATTGTCTACCGCAGCTGCTTTTACTAAAGCCGAAGCCAAAAAGTAGCAAAGATTACATTTAGGGAGTGGGCATGGGTTGGGTCGGGTCGGGTTGATTTTTGCTTCAACCCAAATCCAACCTAACGTGATCGGTTTGATCAAAATTTAATCCAACCCAACCCAACCCAATCAAGTATCAGTCAGGTTGGGTTGGTCGGTTTGTGACGACTTGTCAACAAAAATTAAAATTATCCAATTTTCTATTATACTAAATTCGGATAGATAAGATTAAATAGTAAGTAAATAAATAAATAAATAAAATTATATATTATTTTATTCAATCCTCATTAGCCGAGCTTACAAAGAACAAAATGCATTAAAAATAACATGAAAAACTTATACTACATTTATTGTGGGAAGGATAGTAAGTTCCTCCTCTAAAATGCACAAAAGTAATTACAGTTACACTATCCACTCATACTTTTTAGGTTCTTTCTACTTTTTAGGCATTTTATTTTATTTTCTTTTTCTTTTAAAGTAGGTGAGCGGGTTGGGCGGGTTTATTCGGTTTTTATGAGTTAACTCATAACTCGACCCAACACAACCCGCCTACACAACCAACCAACCAATCCAACCCGTGTAAAAATAACAAAAAAAACCAACCCAACCCGGTCGGGTTGGGCGGGTTTCAATCGGGTTTTGCCACCCCTATTAAAATACATTAGAGGTAATGATATGAGAAATATACAACATCTAGTCCCGAAACAAAAGATGACAAAGAAAGGACAGATCAAGTAAACATCCACTAAGGTTGACACAATTAGGAAAGGAAAACAGAATATGGAGCTAAAATCATTCTCACCGTTGTGCAAATTGGATTGCATTTCCACCAACTCCAGTGAAAAAATCAACTATGGAACCATTGCCACAACGGGATGCATGATGCTTGGCTATTGGCTCTGGAGTAACAGAAAACCACCCTTCTTCGTCCATTTTAATACCATCATCGTATCTCGAGAATAGAAGATACCTTTGACTCCAATATTTACCTATACTGGGAGAAAATTCTTCCCAAACTCCTTGGAGCTCTGAGGAAAACAAGATCAATAATCAAGGGAGTAAAAGTAATGAAAAGAAAGGAAAAAAAATAACACAGCCCCCAGATATAAAGGCACTGAACAGCAGTAATTTTTATCTAAAATCAGATATCTTTGGTAAGAAGGGAAGTTGATATCAGGAAAATTGTCATATTTCAATAAATTCATCACAGAACCCAACAACAACCCCTTTATAAAGGAAATGTGACGAGACACTCTATTTGGAATAGAAAGCTTTATGTACCACTATATCTGATTGTGGTGAAAGTGGCAAGAAAGAAAGGGGGAATAAAAAGTGGAAATAAAAGGCCAGTTTAATAAACATACACATAAAAAAAAGTTTACAGAAAGTATCCAGAATATGAAAAGTTAAAATTAAATAGTTAAATTGCTTCGAATGCATTTCTGGGACTGTAGTTAAGGCTATAACTATTTATACTAGGAAGCAACATTCCTATCATTGTCAGCAAGTACTCCATTGTGTATCTACTAAGCCTTTCTATTAGTCCATTCGAGAGCAAGAGGAGCCATTGACTTATTCAGATACTCTATCGAGCTAATTATAAGATTAGGAAATAATATGGCAATATTTGGTCATGCATAAACTAAGTTATCTGGAACTATAATCCTGTGTGAACATGAACGATTAGGCAGAGATACTAAGTTGTTTCTTAGTACTGCTCTTCTCTAAAATTGAAAATCAAAATGAGCAACTCCCATAAGGACATCTAGATGCACTATAGAATTTGTTGATTGAAGAGAGCAAACTTCTGTTGTCATTGGATCAACAAATCATGTTATTTTTCACAATTTCACCTATTTTTAGTCAACTTATGCTGCTTACTGCTTAAAAGAAAGGGAAAAGGGCAGAACAAAGTTTGCCCCTATATAAATGTAATTGATTATGATTAATCATTTGGATTGTGGACATAAAAATATAGTAAAAGAAACTAAAATGCAAAGTGGGCAAACCTTTGCTTGAAACAGACAAGTTCCTATTAGATTTTGTTCTTCGGACTTTCTTTTTCCTTTTTGCAGTGTTGGTACTAGAGAAATTGTCAGCAAAAAGACAGCTCTTGACATTATGATCACAGAGTTGATCAAAGCCATTGTCATCTTTGTATTCTTCAGCAAAAATAGGATTAGGTTGCAAACCACAAGAAATTCGCAACTCATCAGATTTTAAGAAATCTTGGAAGTCATCATGCAATTCAGCCATCTCAACTGCTGTCAATTTAAGCTCATTAGCAACGGGACTAAATGCATGGTCTTCCATTCCTGAAGGCAGGTCCCATGTAGACTCCTGTGTTTTCACATTATAAAAGTAGCTCCTCACGTAAAAGTCATCCCAACATGTTATCCATTCTTCAGAATCACCTTTGCAACTGCTGTCAGCCTTTTCAGAATTGACAGCTTCAGAAAACTGCGAATATACAGCAGAATCACGGTCCTGTATCATGTCACTGCCACTGTCATTGGTGTGTTTTATACCTTCAGTTTCTCTGTCCACAGACTCCAATGCTGGTTCCTTTAATTCCTTTCCACCACAAACAGCAGTATCCATTACCACCATATCATTTGTGCATGGACTGGAGCTAGTCTCAGAGATTTCATTCAATAAAACTTTACTAAATTCAGAGCTGCAATCCAGATCGTGATCAAATTTAGAATCAGATACTTCATCATTACAATCAAGTTCATTGAGAAGAGCACAAGTACAGCGTGCAATTGAACAGCCCAAATCCTTTCCTTCACTGCAGAGGTTACGAAATCCATCAATATCTGCTGTAACTTCACACTTCAATATTTCATTTTGGTTAAGCATTGCATTATCATATAAAATATCAAGAGACCTTTCCACCTCACTCACTTTGATCGAATCCAGCACTCTGACATCAATATCATTCACACTACGGCGATTCTTCTTTCTTGTATCTTTCCTTTTTCCACTGACCTTTCCATTTCTCTTCAACAAAATAATATCACATTGTCAGAGAAGACACAAATTATAATCTCTATTACCAAAAAGAAACAAGTATAGGAAAAACTAAGAGAAAGCAATATCTACTTTCCATAACATTTAAAATGACCACTTCACTGCAGCTATACTAACTTTACAATAAATAATATCAATGAAGCATCACCACTATCATGACCTTTTTTGCCCTTTTCCTTCCAATTTTCCATTGCTAATGCAACTAGAAAATTCCCCTCCCAAACCATTTACAAGTCTAGACCTTACAATGGGTAGGGGGATAAAAATGTTATGATTGTAGAGATTAAAGATTTAAGAAAAATAATAGCAAACTCAATTATTTTATTAGTGACTTGCACTATTTATAGGAGTAATAAAGAAACCTTAACTCACTACAATACAACTCTCTAATTTAACTAGACTACAACTATTGGAGATAAGAGTTATGAGACTATATACTATAAAGATAAATACAATACATACCACTATATGATATAAAGATAAATACAATATAATGACAAACACAATAGGAGTTATAATCTATCTCGAACATGTCCCCACAACATGATGAAGTCATCAGCTACACCAAGTAGTTGAGGTGAGTTGTAGATAGTGGTTTGGTCAGCACATCTACTAGCTAATCCTTCGTGAAGACATGGGAAACGTGGAGCTCACCCATTTCTGCATTCAGTCACAAACAAAATGAAAGCCAATTTCAATATGTTCCATTCCGGAATGGAACACAAGGTTTGAGTAGAGATGGCTAGTGCTCACATTGTCATAGTAGATTAATGGAGGAGCACAGGTAGAGATTCCAAGTTCCTCTAGAAGAGATTTTATCCGTAAGACTTCTAAATCAGTGCTAGCAACGACTCAATACTCAGCCTCAGCAGAGGAACAAGACATTATGTCGGAGATTCTCAAGCAATGGGGTTAAGACTGAGAAGCACGACATAGGCAGTGGTAGAGGTACGGTCTTATGCATTTCAATCCCAATCTAAGTCAGAGAATGCATGGAGAGTCAGTGGGGAGCCACGCTGAAGGAAGAGGCTGTGAGTAAGGGAGCCAGAAAGATATCTTAGTAGGTTTTGACTCATGCCCAATGGTAGGACAGTGCATGAATTGAGATAATTTGTTAATCCTGAGGCAACATCAGGAAAAATGAGTGGGAGGTATTGGAGGCTGCCTACAACCTGTCAAAATTCAATGGCATCAGTGAGAGAAGTGCCATGTATTATATGCAGGGAGGTGTAAGTGGACACTGGGGTTTGAACTGGACGACAACCATGAATTTTGGTATGATGAAGCAGGACCATAATATAGTGATGCTGAGAGAGAAACAGATCAGTGGACGAGGCAATCACTTCTACACCTAAAAAGGAGAGTGGACCGAGATCTTTTATAGCTCTGTAGCATGGGTACTTCAACTAGAGTAACGTGTCCATGTCCGACACGTGACAATTGTGACACTCCTCGAACACTACTATAATCATTTTTTTCTTTTTTTTACTAGAAATATTATGTATTTTTAACTCAAAGTAAATAACAAGTAGGTACTCAAATTTAAAAGATTTCAATAAGAAAAATAAATAAAAGTATAAAACTAAATTTATACTAAATAAATGAAGAATTTTAAAGAATTTAATTAACGTGTCATGTTAGTACTTTTTTGAAAAATTGTGTAACAGCATATCCGACACGTATGGTGTCGAACAAACATGTCTGTGTCGGTGCATCATAGTCTTTTAGAGAGAACCAAAACCCAAGGCCAGAGAAAAACTCGCTGATAAAGTGTCCATCACTGCCAATGACAAAGATGTCATCCACATAGACAAGGGTACAGATTTTGCGACCATCATTATTGTATATGAATAGGGAAGTGTCCGAGCAGGAATTGACAAACCCCAATTGGAGAAGACACAAAGTTCTTGGTATCAAGCCCAAAGGCCCTGCTTGAGATCAAAAATGGCTTTGTGTAGGCGACACACATGAGTGGGTTGAGTTTTATCAGTGAAGTCCGAATTGAAAAACTGATGCTGGCAACATGGAACGGATTTCAAATTAATTTTCTCTAATACCCATTCCCTAATCGGATGCAGCCAAATGAGGCATATGTGTTTCAAACCCAAAATATATAAGTTGTTAGCTCAAGCATTATATCTTAAGTTGCTAGCTCAAGCATATGACTGTAGAAATCAATGAACAAGTGCATCAGTGAAAAAATATGTTAATACCTCCTTGTTAGTCTGGAAAGAGAGTGGAAGCCCCCAGTCATTAAATTGTTTGGCTAGTTCCACATCTTCCAGTAATGAATGAATCTCTGAGAACATGAAATAATTCCAAAAGACAATCTTTAGCATGAATTAAAGGATACCAGATAAAAATTCCATTGTAAATGCCAATTAAAACACACGCAACTACAATAAATCGATATAAACGAGAATGTTCAACAGAAGAAAAAGCTTGCCATTACCTGTGGAGGCATCGTTCTCGTTCTTTTCAAAATCATCATCACCATTTCGCTTCTGCAATTGATGTCACAGAGGCAAATAAATTAAATATATGGCATGAAACAAGTTTAAAAGTTTAAACAAAAAAACCTACCGTTGGTTCTTGAAAATATGGAACTTCTCGTACTTCTGTTGAGCCATTGTCCCTGTTAAACAAGTAATTCAAGTTGAAATTCGAAGGGTCCTGAACGTTCAAAATTAATTATAATAGGAAAAAGAAAATTTGAGCCTTTACCGCAAGTAAACTTCAGTGAATTTAAAGAGAGAGCCAAGAGCTTTAATGGGTTCTGCTCCGTCGATTGAGAATTCCATATGCTTGATTTCTTGAATAGGGTTTTGCTTCAGAATCTAAAGGTGTAGATGTATACGTAGAGCTTTACCGATGAAATCCGCAAAATATTACGACGCGGCAGTCAAGTTTTAGTCAACCACATCGAACAAAGCATTTGATTATAAATTTAGGTCTATAACGCGTGAATTTTAAAATACTAGGTGCAAACGTGCACACAATTGCTTAATTTATATTTAATAGTTTTGTTTAAAAATTAATTTTTTATTAATAAATATGTAATTTTTTTGATTAATTAAATAATTAATGATGTAATATTTATGTAATTGATAAATAATTAAATAAAGTACTTCTTTATGTCATCTTCAACCCAAAATCACAAACAGAAAACTGAAGGTATGTTAAGAGGTAAGAAGATGAGTTTACTTAGGCTCCGTTTGATTCTCATTAATGTAGAATGAGAATAAAAAATATAGCCGTTATTGGACCTCACACAAGAGATAGAAATTCAAAATTGATAGATTGATGTGATGGATAACGGTCATATTTTTCATTTTTATGGATTTTTAATGAGAAACAAACTGAGGCTTAAACTTTTTGCATGGTTTAAGTCTTTACTCTTTTTTAAGTAATAATGCAATTCATTTTATCGTTAAAGTATGATATGTATTACGATACCCCGAAAATTTTCATAAAATATAATTCAATTTTTATATACTATATTTTAATATTTTGAAAGTTAGGGACTAAATGATACATTTATCAAATTATATTTTATTTGTGTCAAATATTTAGATATTGATAGAGTTATCGTAAATATATGAATATTGGTCTCGTTGGATAAATCGTAATTAGATACATAAATCAGATTCGAGAAAAAGTCGATTCGGATAAATTAGCTCCAAGATATTTTAATTTGAAAGAATTATCAAAAGCTAATTTATTTTTATTATTATTTAATTATAATTTTGAAAGTAAGGGGTGATGAAAAAAAAAATTCCATTAAAACAAGAAATTTCGTTAGTTTTTCCGTTAAATCAAGAAATTCCGTTAGTTTTTCCGTTAAACCAACATATTCCGTTTAATAGCCACTTTTTATATATAGAAAGATTTGAATGAATTTCAAATTTAAAAATATATATAACAAATTATTTTCAAATTTCACCATTTTTAACTATATTCTTATGAATTTTGTGAAAGCATATTTAAATCCATAAAATTCATCAAGTTTTAAAATCTTTCAAAATACTTCAAAATTTCAATTAAGTACACAAAACCAAGATCACTTGGATTTTAAAAGATTGAAGCCCATGTTTGAGTCTCATTTTTTCTCATTC
Organism: Fraxinus excelsior; assembly: GCA_019097785.1. Taxonomy (NCBI): domain Eukaryota; kingdom Viridiplantae; phylum Streptophyta; class Magnoliopsida; order Lamiales; family Oleaceae; genus Fraxinus; species Fraxinus excelsior. Next base: position 17,686,311 of record CM032623.1, on the reverse strand, counting down.
ATTTTTGGAGGATTTGCTTAAAAAGTCTAGTCAATCATAATGTTTGGTAAAATAGCATATATCAATACTTATTATTCAAGTAGCCTAGAATCTATTAGATCATATATTAAGGTCATGTTCGGTGGGGATTAAAATCCAATTAAAATTAAAAATATGACTGTTATTGGGTCTCACTCATCTAATAAAAATCAACAATAACGGCTAATTTTTCAATTTTAATCTGATTTTAATCCCTACCGAACAGGCCCTAAAAGTCTTAAATACCCTTCATTTGAAATGTCGAAAATGTCCAATTTCAAACCAAAATTTCATAACATGAATTCCCACTTTCATTCTCACTTTTCATACCTAATTTAAAACCAACGACAAAATGGCATGCATCCTTTTTAAACGACTAAGTGTCGTTTTAACAAATTTGTATTCAATTCACTTTATATTCCTTCATATCCACATGGAAATTAATGAAAAACATGTTTTAACTATATTTTGAGTGAAATTTAGAATTCGTAACCAAAATGACATGTTATCGTTATAAACGATTTGATGACGTTTTAACTAATTTGTGTTTGTTTCACTTTATATTCTCTCGCATCTACACAAAAATGAAAGTAAAAAAAAATCACTATATTTAGAATAAAATCGATAAACAACATTAAACTTCCAATATCAATGAAAAAAATCACCCGATAGTGATCAACAACATTGTTCCATGAGTAAATTATACTATTCTTCACTATGAATGAAGGTAAATATCCTAAATTTCATTATATTTCAATTATAGATAAGATACTTAAAAAGATCGTTTGTTTAACTTATATAAATCTTTTAAAATGTTCAAAAACATGATCGAATAGTTTTAAAGTGAAATTGAGACTCTATGATCTAAAATGACATGCTGACATTTTAACTGGCTAGTTGCCATTTCAACTAATTTTGTGTTCATTTCACTTTATATTCACTTATATTTATATAAAAATTAAACAAATTCAAGTTTTTATCATACTTGAACAGCAAGTCCGATAGTGACCAACACTATTATCTCGTAAGTAAATCTTTTAAGATGTTAAAAAACATGATCGAATAGTTTTAAAGTGAAAGCACACTGATCTCCTACGAAACTGCTCCATCGAAAAAAGAGTTTATGTCCAACTCCGCTGAACCTAAGGCAGGTTATATTTAGCAGGCATAGCATGCCAAATGCACTCAGAAAAAGGGCAAGCAAAGAAGAAATGATTCAAATCGTGCATCGAACAACCACACAACACACAATGCATAGACTATAACAAACCAAAACGAAGAAGTTTTATATGTGTATAGAGGCCACCTTGGATTACTAGCCAAAAGATAAATGCATGACGGGAAATACACTTAGGGAATCATACAACATGATGCTAAGTCACCCTAGGGCAATGAAGTCGAAGAGACTCCCAAGCACTCCGAACAGAGAAGTCTCCGTGCACATTATCCACCTATCGCAAGACGTCTTCTCCAGTACTATCTAGTCGAAAGTATCAAGCGTACATTGCATCAAGTCAAACAACGTTGGGGAATGAGCTGATGGCCACCTCCAAGTATCACCCTCTATAGTCTCTACCACCTTAGCTTGTCAACTCAATATAGAGTCATGAATGATCCTCTTACCAAAAATCTTCTCTAAAGATCCAAGAGGATGCCAATTATCAAACCAAAGCCAAGCAAGTTTACCATTACCAATTCTGAATTGCATTTTGTCCCTCCATATACATCGAAGTCCAAGAATCTTCCTCCAACTCAAAGAACAATCCCCAGGACACTTCAATTCCCAAATACTCATACCTCTAAGTAAGTAACATTGTGCCCATGTAACTCAAGAGAGGAGGTGGAATCTGTACAAAGGGACCAAAAGTGCTTTAACATGGCAGCTTTATTCCAAATCTCCATGTTCCGCAGACCTAAGCTACTCTCCTCCTTAAGCATACAAATCTTTGACCAAACCATTTTAGTATCACCGGTGACAAGGTCACAACATTTCCACAAGAAAGCCTGTAGAGTTGCCTCCACTTGCTTGATCACACCCTTAGGTAAAATAAATACTGAATACTAATAGACCTGAATAGAAAAAAGTACAGACTTAATAAGTTGTAACCTACCCGCATAGGATAGCACGCAGCAAGTCCAGCTTTTAGCCATTGCTATAATACAATCTACCAGCACTTTACAATCTAAAGCCGTCAATTTGGTAGATATAAGTGGAACACCAAGATAACATAAGGTAGAAAGATTAGATTCAGTCCAGGGCAACCAAACAAAGAAAGTTAATCGAAAATGATTTTATCATTACGCGAATCCAGAATTGTAGCCAATGTGTCATGCTAGTTAAAGTCGTACGAATAGGATTATTCAACTAAGTCAGTTCGATTATCTTATCTTGATTTCTCAAATCGAGAAATCCTTGAGTCGGGATCCTAGATCATATATATACAAATAGTCCAATAGGAGCAAGAATTTCTAGGTGCATTTGGAACTGGATCATATAGATACAAATGGTCCAATGGGAGCAAGAATTTCTAGGTGCATTTGGAACATTTCGTTTCAGAGTAGAAGAGTCATTTGCAAGTAGTGTTCGATCAGTTACGTATTAATCAATATACGATTGATTGGTCTGAGTTTATTGATAAAAAAGATTTGTCTAAGCGACTTCGTTTCTTTTTGTTCAAGTCACTTATTTTTTTGTCCAAGTGATTTGGAACTAGCCCCTACTATGTTCACTTTAGAAATATGAACATATCACTTATATGGAGAAAAATATGAGATTTTTACGAACTATAGGAGTTAAAAATATTTCTTCACTCGGAAGTAGCTAGTTTTGCAGCAATAATGGTGGTTGAAACTAATAAAGGATATGACTATATTTATGCCCCTGTTTGGGCTCCATTAAAATTAAAATGTGTTTTTCTCTTTTGTTTTCAATCACATTCTCCAATAAAATAATATTACATATAAATAAAAAAAATCCTTCTTTTTAATCACATATTCTTAAAAAAATCATTATTCTAAAATACAATTTTCCCAAAATTTGATTTTACTAGAGCCAACACGACCATCCTAGGCGTAAGAAAGAAATCAAGAAAGCTGCAAAACAAATGGAATATTATAATTTAGAAATTTTGGCCCTGTTTGAGCCAAATTATTATATAATGAAAATGGAAAATATAGCCGTTATTGGAGTCCACACAAAAGATGGAAAATTTAAATTTAAATGTTGATGTAATGGATAATGGTCATATTTTTCATTTTAATGAGATAATAATATAGATCAAACAGGGGCTTTGTATATCGAAAGCGCAAGGTTAAATACTACAACGATATAGTCAATGTTGGTGGAATGGATCTAAAGACAGACGTGTATTTGCTAAAAGAAATTGGCATAAAGAAAGTCGATAGACTGTAGTACAAAAAGATAAGTATCCATAGACAATTGCATTAAAAGGAGTACAAAAAGATATACTTAACAATGCATACTACACCATACTCAGTATACCCGAGTTCAACAAGGATGTGTCAAAAAATAAAGTCTTCGCATTGGTAGCCTGACGTGAAAAGGAAAATTGTCGAATTTGTAGTTACATACTTAATTTTCCAGCAAGCCAAAGTAGAAATCCAAAGATTAGTCAGAACCTTCCAAACTTAACATATCTCATAATGGAGATTATGGCCGGACATGGGTCGGTTCGGTTTGATTCTGAAGAGAATCGAACTGACCTAAAATTTTTAGGTATTTAATAAATGGAACCGTCAGATCCAAATATAATTAAGGAACCGTTCAGGTTCGGTTCCATTTGGTTCAATTCGGTTCGGTTCGGTTCCGTACTATAATTAAATTTTTTAATATTTACAACAACGCCACATAAATACATGTTCACTCGTAACTTTTACAAATTAACAAAGCTCAATTTAAAAACATATAAATAACAAGTTGTCGAATAAGATTAATTCAATGTATGCAAATACCAAAAAGTAGATATTAATATTAAAATATCGGTGATCCATGTTAATAATTCATTTACTTCAAGCAACCTACATAAAGAAAATGAAATATAAATTAATTAAAAGTTAAAAAATAAAATAATTTAATTAATTCAATATAAAAAATTTAAAAAATTATTTAGATTCGATTTTTCGATTCTTGTTCTAGAACCGAGAACTGACCCAAACCCATCGGTTCTCGATTTAGATATTCGTTCGGGTATTTAACTTATGAAGAACCGATCGATTCGGTTCGGTTCGGTCCGATCCGGTCTGATTTGGTTCTGTTCGGGAGTTTTGTCCAGCCCTAATAAAGATGGGAAAAGATATCAATGGATCTTACCGTATTGCCAAAAGTTGCAATAGGATACAACACCATTTGAGTAATATTGAACCGATTAATGAAATTGGCTCATTTTCTTCCAATAAGACTAACATTTTAAAAAGAATAGTTTGCCAATTTATATTTACAAGAAATTGTATAACATGGTTTACCGATCTCTATCACCTTGGATTGAGAGTCTCAATTTTATCACACTCCTGGGAAAAATATATAATGCATTGAGAGCTAAGTTGAATTTTATTATTGCATTTCACTCCCAAATTGATGGATAGACGGAATGAACGATTTAGCTATTGGAAGACATGTTTTGGGCTTGTATACTAGAATTCCCTCAGAGTGAAAATATATGCCTAATGTTAACTGAGTTTTCCTATAATATTTATCACGCTTCTATTTTGGTGTCCTTGTAACATGTTTACCACCCAAGTATTGGGATAAAACTGAAGAACAGAAAATCATTAGTTCGAAATTCGTTGAAGATATGGTACATGCAGTTGAGAATATACAAAAATGAATAAGTGCAGCTCAAGACTGACAGTGGATCTATGCTGATCAACAATGTAAGTCGTTTGAATTTTTAAGCTTTTCTTCAGTAAAACTTGTATTCTCCTGAAGCAATAGACATGAAGAATTATTAGTGGGTCTCTGAATTTGTAATATAGGAATTTGTAGAATCAATCACTAAACAAGAATCAACAACGAAAAACTTACACATACCCTGCTTTTTGGTTAGTATATTTGGACACTATTTCTTCCAATGTCCTTCGCAATCACAGTTGAAACATTTACCTTTTGGCATTCATATGCTTTGGACTTTTAGTTGCTCCATTGCTTCTTATTAGTTCTCTTCCTCTTCTTTCGAAATCCATTTTTGGATCAAAACCAAATAAGTTACCAATCATTGCGTGAGCATCGCCACCCTTACCCTTAAGATCAATTTCCATATTCTGTAACTCATTCATTTGCTCAATTCATGAAATCTTCATCTTATACAAGTGATAGTCCATAATAAAATGTGAAAATCTATTAGATAAAGAATTCAAATCATATTAATTTGAGTATCCGAGTTAATGGTTGTGCCCAGATTCTTTCCCACGTTGAAATTTCAATCATAGTCAATATGTGATCCTTCACAAGTGTTCTGGGTTTTATGCGAATGTTCTGTATTTCTCGAATGACTTCTGTTAAGTTTTAGTTGATTTTGTAATTGGCAAATTCTGTGAACAAAATGACTTAAATTGATAGGTTGTAAAAGTTCAAAGAGTAATGTACACTTTGTTTAAAATTTAGTTAAATCGGTTTAGGATTTCGAGTTTGGAATAAGGAGAAAAACGACATGGATTTTCTCTAAACTGTCGTCAAGTGTTGGCTTGAGCTATAAAAATAGAAAACTACATTGCTAGACCGTCGCCCCTCCTTCGCTCGAGTGACAGTATGTCGCTCAACCGTCGTTGAGCCCTCACTTGAGCGATAGGATTATACGAGAATTTTTTATTTCACGTTTTAAAGGTTTTTTTCTCGACCCATCTGTTTTTTACCCTACCTATATATATTCTAAAGTTACAGAACGAGAATTCTCTAGGTTGAACATTGAGCAAACACTATCCTTTCATATTCTCTTAATCTTTGGAGCTTTCATGCTTTATGTTTCTTTGAGAAAAATATCATATTCTTAATCCAAATACCAAACCACTTCATCCCACATATCTGTCAGAGTTGCTGAAGATCGAGGAAGGTAACTGGAGTTCCAGTTGGTGAAGAACAAGCTGTTCTTCAGGTTCCACAGGAGATAAACGATTCCACAAAGCTAGGAGTTGTTACAGGATGGCAGAATCCAGGAGAGCTTTGGAAATTGCAGCTGGAATTGGTGCAGGAACACATAATTCAGGAGAGTTGTCGAAATTGCAATCAGGAGATCAGTTAATACGTGTCGTCGTCTAGTCTGGTGGACTATAAATCACAAATCATTTATAGTGGATTGTTGACTGACAAAGTGTCTGGAGTTTTTACCCAGTTGGGGTTTCTATGTTATCATTCTTGTGTTTTTTACTGCTTTACTTAATGTTTATATAAACTGCAGTATTTAAACATAGGATTAATTGACTTGATTGAATGATCATCTAAAATAATTAATTGGTGACTTGTTGTTAATTAATTAATATTTTTAATTCCGTACGTAATACCTATTCATCCCCATCTAGGTATTGTTAGGGTTGAATTGCGTAAATTTCAATTGGTATTAGAGCTTTAAATCGATTCCTGACCCTTTTTGTTAATTCTAGATGAGTTAGTCCTTATATGTGCCTCCATTTTTCGACGGAAACAATTATGCCTATTGGAAAGTTCGAATTAAAGCTTTCTCTAAAGGCTTTGGATGAACGTATTAGGATAAGTGTGCAAAATGAGTGGGCTCCACCTACAACTACTATTGAAGGTATTGTCAAACCCACTGACATCTCCCTCTAGTCAAAAACGAATCTTGATGAGTGTAATTGGAACGGTAAGGGCATTCATGCCCTGTTCATGGTTGTGCCTGCTGAAAGGTTTAGGCGTGTATCGATGTGTGAAATTGTTAAGGAAGTTTGAGATATTTTAGAAACAACACACGAGGGAACTAAAACTACTAAGAACTCTAAACTGTAGATGTTAACCACTAGATTTGAAGAGATAAGGATGACTAATGATGAGACATTTGATAGTTTCTATGCTAAACTAAATGACATAGTCAATTCTAATTTTAATTTAGGTGAGAGGATTTCCAAATCAAAAATTGTTAGAAAAGTCTTTAGATCACTGCCCAAGAGGTTCAGACCCAAGGTTACCTCAATTGAAAAGAGTAAGAACTTAGATACTGTTAAAATTGAAGAACTCGTATGATCACTTCAAACGTACGAACTCATTATAAAAAGGTTAAATTCATCGCCATGAACACTGTTAGAGAAGTTGAGAGTGAGTCCACTGACATTGAGACACTTAGGGACGACGAAATTGCGCATTTTGTTAAAAAAATTAGAAGGTGATGAGGAATAAGAGAAAGCCTCAGGCATAAAGTAGTGAAGTCCCTAGTAAACTCTCGAGAGGTAGAAGTAAAAATAACACCTTTAGGACTCCCGCTATGAAAAATCAATCTATCCAATGCCTGAGTGCAAAGGATTTGGTTACATTAGGAGTGAATGTTCTAATTTTAAGAAGAGTTCGGGTAAAGAAAGACGTAAGGCTTTAGTCGTGACCATGAGTGATGAGGAGTCAGATTCTAGTTCTCATGATGAGACGTCTGGTGGTGATGATGAACAAAATTATATTGCATTCACCTCGATTGCTGAAATCGAATCTGACCTAAGATTGAGAAGGCGAAAGGGAGGATGAGAGTGAACAATCGAGAGATTTGTTGAATTGTCGTGTTGCTCACTTTACTCTCAAAGTGAAAAATAATTCCATGTGGTATCTTGACTGTGCATGTTCAAGATGCATGTGTAGTGATAAATCTTTGTTTTCTTCACTTGATGAGTGGAATGGTGGTGTATTTACGTTTGGTGATAGAACTACTGCACGGATACTTGGAAAAGGAGTTGTGAGTATTGATGGACTACCTGCCATCTCAGATGTGCTTTATGTGAAAGGTTTAAAGTCCAATTTGTTAAGCATCAGTCAAATTGTGATGCTAATTTTGAGGTTACCTTTGTTCAGAAAAGGTGTTCTATATATGACTCGACTGGTAATATTGTTCTTGAAGGTGTGAGAACATCTGAAAATTGTTATAGTGTTTTACATAATTCTAATTACAGGTGTAGTAGTGCCAAGATCAACGTAACCGAGTTGTGGCATCAACGACTGGGTCACATGAACCATAACAGTCTGTCTAAACTTGCGAAAAAGGAGATTGTCAATGGCCTACCTAAGCTGGATAATTCTGATACCAATGTTTGTGGTCCGTGTCAACAAGGTAAATAGCTCAGGATACCCGACAAACAAACTTCTAAGATCTTGACGAGAAAGCCTCTTAAATTACTCCATATGGATCTGATGGGACCATCGAGGACCAAAAGTCTTGGTGGTAAAAGATATATCTTGGTTGTGGTTGATGACTTTTCTCGTTTCATTTGGATTGAATTGCTGAGAGATAAAACTGAAGTGTTCAATCTTGTCATCTTATTGTGTAAGAAACTTAGAAATGAGAAAGATTATTTTATGTCCAGAATTCGTAGTAATCATGGTAAGGAGTTCGAAAACTCAAATCTTGAGAACTTCTGTCTAGAAGAGGGAATCCAACATGAATTCTCCTCACCGATCACTCCACAACAGAATGGGGCAGTTGAGAGGAACAATCGCGTGTTTCAAAGAAATGGTGAGAGCTATGCTTCATGGTAAAGATTTAGATATGCATTTAAGGGTGAGCCATAAATATTGCATGTCACATTGTCAATAGAGTTTATCTTAGACCAAAAACTGACATGTCTCCGTATGAGATCTGGAAGGGTAAACGGCCTACTGTCAAGTACTTTTGTGTGTTTGGCGGCAAGTGCTACATTCTGAGAGACAGAGAGAACTTGGGAAAGTTTGATTCCAAGAGTGATGAAGGTATATTCTTAGGATATTCCAAGAATAGTCGAGCTTATTGGGTGTACATAATCGCACAAACGTTGTGATGGAATCTATTAATGTGGTGGTTGATGATGCTTGTAATGAGGAGGAGATTGGCAGAGAGTGTGTTGAGCTGGAATAGTTGGAAGTTGATCTAGTCAAGGTAACTAAACCTAAGGAAGCTTTAATTCTTGATCTCCCACAAACATCAAATGAGTTGGTTGTTTCAGCTAAGGATTCTACTTCTGGTAATGAAGCTAAACCACCCAAAGAACCTTCATCCAGAGTCAAATTGAACTACCCTAAGGATAATTTGATTGGAGATATAAAAGAAAGAATGAGACTTCACAAGAGGGTTTTGAACAACCTGTCATATGTGAGCTATGTGTCTCAGATTAAACCGAAGAAGGTTGAGGAAGCCCTTAGGGATGAATGTTGGGTTAATGCTATACATGATGAGTTAAATTAGTTTGTTAGAAACAAAGTTTGGGACTTAGTGCCTAGGCCTGATGATTGCAATGTGATTGGTACTAAGTGGATATTCAAGAATAAGACGGATGATCAAGGTACCATTACGAGAAATAAGGCTAGGTTGGTTACTCATGGATACACTTAGGTTGAAGGTGTTGATTTTGATGAGACTTTTCCCCTAGTAGCTAGGCTTGAATCCATTAGAATTCTTCTTGTGGTTGCCTATATATTGGGTTTCAAAATGTACCAAATGGATGTCAAGAGTGCTTTCTTGAATGGTATTCTTTAGGAAGAAGCCTACGTGGAACAACTTAAAGGGTTTGTTGATCCAAAATATCCTCACTATGTGTATAAGTTGAATAAAGCCTTGTATGAGTTGAAACAAGCTCCTAGAGCTTGGTATGATCGGCTTATTACATACCTACTGGAACATGGCTTCGCGATAGGTAGTGCACACATAACCTTGTTTATAAGATGAATTGAGGACACCATCACCGTAGCTTAGATCTATGTGGATGACATCATCTTTGGTTCTCCCATTGATCACTTGCTCATGAGTTTGCTGAATGTATGAAGCAAGAATTTGATATGAGCATGATTGGTAAATTAACGTACTTTCATGGTCTTCAAGTCAAGTATACTAATGAGGGTTGTTCATATCTCAATCAAAATATGCCAAGAATCTTGTCAAGCGGTTTGGGTTAGACAACGAAAAACACATTAGAACCCCTATGAGTACCAGTATCAAGTTAAGTTTAGATCCTACAGGCAAGAGTGTAGATCAAACAATATATAGGAATATGGTAGGTAGTCTGCTTTACCTCACTGCTAATAGACTTGACATAGCATTTAGTGTAGGGGTCTATGAACGTTTTGAGGCTGATCCCAAGGAATCACACATGAGCGTCGTGCAACTTATTATTAGATATGTCAATAGTACTGTTGATTATGGGATCCTGTACTCTAGGGACTCTAATCTTGATCTTGTTGGTTCCGATGCTGATTGGGCTAGCAATGTCGATGATAGAAAGATTACTTCTGGTTGTTGTTTTTATGTTGGTGCTAACCTCGTTGTTTGGATGAGTAAGAAACAAAATTCTATCTCATTGTCTACAACCGAGACCGAGTACATTGCGGGAGGAAGTTGCTGCACTCAATTGCTTTGGATGAAGCAGATGTTGAGTGATTATGGGATTGAACATGATACTATGACTGTGTTTTGTGATAATACCAGCGCTATTAATATTTCAAAAAATCATGTTCAATACTCTCGAGCTAAACATATTGACATCAGACATCATTTTATTCGAGAGATTGTTGAAACTCAAATTGTGATTTTTGAACATATTTCTACAGAGAACCAATTAGCTGATTTTTTTATTAAGTCGTTGGATGGTCTTCAGTTTGAATCTCTTAGAATAGCTATTGGTATTTATGTACCTCATTGACTGAGTATATTTGACTCATGCTGGTATTCTACTACTGTGTGACATTGTGTTATGCATACATCATATTTATTTACTTATTTTTCATGCATTTTATTTTATGTTCTTATATTTTGTTTGAATTTTTATATGTTTTGTGTGATTGATGCATTTATGTTTTTATACGAAAATCAAACAAAAGCATTTTCTTTTCTTGCTTTGGTTTAAAGTTTAACAAAAGGGGGGAGGGGGGTATGGTGATTTGGACATTGGTTTTACAGTATGATTTACATTACACTTGATTTTGTTGGTTGTAATCAAAAGTGAGTTTAATTAGTGAATTGTAATATAATTTACATGACTAGCTTAGGATACTTATGGAGTATTTAATATAGATCTCTTCATATATCATCTGCAATGCACACACTATGATTTTGACAGTGGGACTCTACCGCATGTGTAAGATTTGGGATGACAGTCATATGTTAATAGAATGATTTTGAACATAAATTGACCATTTTTATTAGACCTAAGCCCGATATTACCCCTGCATGAATCAATATCTGTTTGAAGAATTATTATAAGGGACTCAATATCTTAATTCTTCTTTTCGGAGCCTACGTTACTTGAGTAATTGAGCCTGCGGGATTTCTCATTACCTGGTGTCTATGGTCATCTGACTTAGGTTAACCGGTTTAAAACTCGTTACAGTGGTCATGTTAGTCGTTTAATGGAAAGGGGTCTACACTTAAGATGAATAAAAATATATGAGCATTCATATTGAAAGTTGTGATAAAAAGAAAAATATTTGTGATGTAAGTCGGGGGAGAAAATGATTTCTTCTAGGGGTGGCAAAAAAGTTCGTGGGCTCGCCCGGCTTTAGTGGCTCGGGCCCGAGCCACACGGGCCCAAAAGGCCCGTGTAATTAAAAAAAATAATAATAATAATTTTATTTTACTTTTGAAAATCTGCCTGCTGTTGCAGGCAGAATAGCTGCCTGCTACCCGTGTAATTAAAAAAAATTAAAAAATCTGCCTGCTATTGCAGGCAGATTTTCTGCCTGCAACATCAGGCAGCTATTCTGCCTGTAGCGGGGCAAATTCTGCCTGGCTACAGGCAGATTCAAATCTGCCTGAAATCAGGCAGATGCAGAGTCACGGACAGCGGGACAGACGGACTAATAGTATCAGTATAAGACTATTAAATAAATTCTGTGTTGAAGAATCAAATCACAAATAGTCTACGTACCAAATACCAATGACAATTAGGCGTTAGCGTGCACGCAAAAAAAAATTTTTTTTAAAATTTTAAAAATTGAATTTTTTTTTTGTCTATAAATACGAGAAATTTTTTATAATTTCATATCACTCTTCAATCGCTTAACTCTTTATGCAATATTCAATATTCTACTCTCCAATTATTTAGCTATTATTTTCAATTTACTCATTTTGCTATATTCTTTACTACAATATTCTGTATTCTCCTCTCCTATTTTTTTACACATTTGACTATATTCTTTACTACAATTTCTCTCTATTATAATACTTACACATGAATTTTACCAGTGATGAAATTAATTAGTTTAAAGGTAGTTCGAGTACTCCATCGGGGAACGATGCATCTCAAAATATTCCAATTAATTTGGAAGATATCGAAGAGGAGGAAGTAGTCGAGGTTAAAAGGTTGAAAAAAGAGTCTGCTGATTGTTGGCAACATATGACTCGTAAAAAAGTTGGGGTTCAAAATGGAGTTGATATTTGGAAAGCATGTTGCAATTATTGTGGTAAAGAACTTAGTTGGAAGCCCAGTTCGAGTACATCGCATTTAAATAGACACATTTTACGAAGTTGCAAAGCGAAACCAGTCGGTCTTGACCCGAAACAGACCGAACTAACATTTACCGGTTCCGGTTCCACTTTATCCACTTTTGTATATTCACAGGAAAGATTTCGTGAAGGAATGACCGCATACGTGGCTGCAGCAGAGATGCCGCTAACAATGATCGAGTCGGAACACTTTACTCGTCTTGTGCAGAAATATCTCCAGCCCAGGTATAATTCTTATTGTAGAAATACTCTTCGTTCGGATGCTATAAAATTATATAACAGAAGAAAACAAACTGCTATTGAAAGTCTAAAAACTTTTGATTGTGTTATATCATTTACCTCTGATTTATGGACCGATGTTAATAAAAAGGATATCTTGCTGCTACAGCTCATTACATTGATCACCTATGGATTATGCATAAAAAATAATTGCATTCAAATGTGTAGAATATCCTCATAATGCGACTAATATATACATAGTTTTAAAAGATATTATACAAGAATATGATATGCAAGAAATGGTTCGAAATTTTACTTTTGATAATGCTAGTGTAAACAAAGTTGTTATCGAAAAATTTATTGATGATTTGAATCCTAAATTTGGAGGTTTATTTTTTCATCAACGTTGTGTATGTCACATTATTAATTTGATTGTAAAAGATGGATTGGAATATATAAAATCACATTTAGATAAAATTAGACAATCAATTAATTTTATAACTATATCACCAGCAAGAAAGCAAGCATTTAACAGTTTATGTGCAGAGTATGGCTTAGAAGAGAGATCATTTGTCACTGATGTATCACATAGATGGAATTCTACATATCTTATGTTACATTCGTGTGAAAATTATGATAACGTTATTTCAATGTATTATAATGGTAGACATACATATGGACCTGAACATAATTTAGAAGATTGGGAATGGTCTCTTGCATTTCAAGTGAAAAATTTCTTAAAACCTTTTTTCGATGCCACGAAGGAATGTAGCGGTGTTTATTATCCTACATCTTCAATTGTTTTACAACATTTTTTCTATATTGCACAAGCATTTAAAAAACATAGGAGTTTGACAATTTTTGTTAACGTAATTTATTCTATGGAGGCAAAATTTCGTAAATATTGGGAAGAGATACCCTCTTTATTTTTATTAGCTTCAGTGATGGACCATCGACTTAATTTAACTGGCACAAAAGCTACTATAAAGGGGATTTCAAATTTCATGAATATAGAATTATCACATGTGCATATAGAATCTATGTTATGTGAAATGTATAACTATTACGCTGAAAAAAATGGTCAGTGTAGTTCTACTACCCAAAGTTCTTTTTCAAAAAATACATCAACAAATGCAGAAAATTTTTGGAATTTTTTAGAGACCAATACTAGTGTTCCCTCATTTAATTCTAGTTCGTCAATATCTAGAGCAGTAGATGTCAGTGGTACAAATCTTGAAATTCCCTCTGAGTTAGCTAGGTATATGTGCGTGGACGTTCGTAGTATGTTACAACCAGAAAAATTAGAGGAATTTAATCTTTTATCATGGTGGAGGTGTAACGAAAGGCAATATCCAATTGTATCAAAAATTGTTCGCGATCTACTAACACCTCCGGTGTCTACGGTAGCATTGGAGGCTGCATTTAGTTTAGGTGGTCGAGTTTTATGTGACGAACGATCAAAACTAAAAGAAGATATATTGGAGGCTTTAATATGTTTAAAGGATTGGGAATGTGCGGAATTACGCCTTCAAGAACAAGTTGACAGCATAATAGTCGAAGAGTTACAGCAAATTCAAGCATTTATGATATTGTAAGTTTTTAAATTGATTAGTTTAAAATAAATGTAATTTTTAAATTTTTTTGTATCAAGAAAAATTGTACACGAAATATTTTATTCGTATACAGTTTTAACTCCGCCTACGATAATTGTAGCCGGTCCCAAACCCGGATAAAGGAGGAGGGTTTACAATGTAAACTTTAAATTTTTTAAATTTATTTAATTTATAACACGAAGAAAAAAAAACCCGAGCCGGCTCGGCTTAGGTCGGCTGGCCCGCAAAGGCTCGGGACGAAAGCTCGGGCCGAGCCTCATTTTTTTTGATCAAGCTCGGCTCGGTTCGGCTCGTTGCCACCCCTAATTTCTTCTTTAAAAATGAGCTTTCATATGTAGATTCTAATGTGCTATATGACTTGACTTTCATAAGTATAGGAATATACTTATTAGCAGTGATGTTTAGCATGTCCTTTCTCACAAATTTAAGGTTTAAAGTCCTACTGTCAGAGAATTAGTGACACTTAACACATATGAGTCACTTATATCATTTACTCCATTGGTGATTTAAGTTGGAATTGTGGAAAAATTTACTGTTCACTGCATATGCTTGTGATTGTTTATACCCACATTATTGAGATGTTGTGTGATTTTGCTTTGTTCTTTGTCATTTTGTGACAAAAAGGGGGAGAAAATTTGTTAATTACAAAAGTGATTTGATATCATTTGTTTGCTTGCATTTTTTGCATTGTACATTTGAGGGGTCATTGGGGTGAGATATAGATACAACCTACTGTTTAAATACATTGAGAGTTTGCAGTAAGGGGGAGCACATGCATATTTATTTGAATTCATTTTCGCTAAATTAAGTTTTTGATCTTTTTACAGTATCAATGTTTCGTTTTGATATGTTGGGTTGCATTGATACTGTGTCTTAGTTTAGCTTGTGATTTAAAATTGAAAATATGCTATTTGAGTTACAATTGCTTAAATGACATCTACAAGTGAACTGTTTGAACTGTGATTATCTTTGATACTGTTTTCCACACATTTTATACTGATATCTGAGTTGTCTATTTCAGGAAACAGGAACTGCAGAGTTCGTTCAAGACAGTTTGTAGTTTAGGTGTGTCATTGTTTTAAGTCTGTAACTTTTATTTTATTACTGCCTTGACATAAATTAGTATTTTGTCACAGAATGCCAACTGGAGAGTTTGCTAGGTTTTAGTTGATTTTGTAATTGGCAAATCCTATGAACAAAATGACTTATATTGATAGGTTGTAAAAGTTCAAGGAGTAATGTGCAATTTGTTTAAAATTTAGTTAAGTAGGTTTAGGGTTTCGAGTTTGGAATAAGGAGGAAAACAGCGTGAATTTTTCCCAAACTGTCGTCAAGGGTTTGCTCGAACTACAAAAACAGAAACTACATCGTTAGACTATCGCCATCCTTCGCTTGACCGTTGCTGAGCCCTCGCTCGAGCGACAAGGTTTTACGAGAATTTTTTATTTCGCGTTTTAAATGCTTTTTTTCCAACCCATCTATTTTCTACCCTACCTATATATATTCTAAAGCTACAGAACGAAAATTTTCAAGGTTGAACATTGTGCAAACACTGTCCTTTCATATTCTATTAATCTTTGGAGCTTTCAACCTTCATGTTTCTTTGAGAAAAACATTATATTCTTAATCCAAATACAAAACCATTTCTTCCCACATATCTATCAGAGTTGCTAAAGATCGAGAAAGATAACTGAAGTTCCAGTTGGTGAAGAACATGTTGTTCTTCAGGTTCCACAAGAGATAAACAATTCCACAAAGTTAGGAGTTGCTGCAGGAGGACATAATCTAAGAGAGCTTTGGAAATTGCAGCTGGAATTGGTGTAGGAGCATAGAATTCAGAAGAGCTGTCGAAATTGCAGTCAATAGATCAGTTAGTACATGTCGTTATCTAGTCTGGTGGACTGTAAGTCACGAATCGTTTATAGTGGATTGTTGACTGGCAAAGTGCCCGAAATTTTTACCCAGTTGGGATTTCTCCGTTATCATTCTTGTGTTTTTTACCGCTTTACTTAATGTTTATATGAACTACGGTATTTAAACATATGATTAATTAACTTGATCGAATAACTATCTAGAGATAATTAATTGGTGACTTGTTGCTAATTAATTAATATTTTTAATTCCACACGTTATACATATTCACCCCCCTCTAGATATTGTTAGGGTCGAACTGGGTAAATTTCAACTTCAAAACGAGTCATCCTACTTTGATGCACAAACATGACAAGTTGGTTTTGTTTTAAAATAAAGAAAAATGGCAAAGAGAATATATGTTTCTAAATTGAGCGGCGAATGACAGTAGCATATGATGCATGAATGTAATGTAGATTCATGAAACTATAATAATACAACTAATTGATTTTTGTGATCCAACATGCCCTAGAAAAGATCATTATGTTCATTGATCAAATTGGGACCCTCTCACTAAACAAATCATATTTGACAAAAAAAAGTCTAGATAAGCTTATAATTATTTGATTTGGTCATCAAAATAAAAAATGAGAGCTTCTATAGGAGGTTCATAGATGATTTCAATTTAAGTGTACAACATTCATTTAGTTCTATAGACACCTAAAAATAATTTCACTATCTATATGATAATCTCAAATTGTATTCTATCAATACAATCTTACGATAAAGGAATTCAATCAAGCAACTGAATAATGTAACCATCTTATAGGGATCCATTGCATTGACAATACGAGGGTAACAGGTTTCTTTGCTTATGTATTGACCGAAGAAGATCATGCATTTTTATTTAGATAAATACTATCTTACTCAATGTTTTGAGTTAATGTATTTTAATTTAAATAATTATAAACTATATACATTAATTAATTTAACATAATATTTAATTATTATGGATTTTCTTTCTATAAAAATTTAATAAAAATTAATTTGTACTTTAACAGACAAATGTGGTATTATATGCATCATATTCTTAGTTTCACGAGATTATCACAATTAAATCCACATGTCAAATATCTATAACGAGAATATTTCAAACAAATTTAAAACACTTGTAAAAGTTATATTAAAAAATATTTGTGTCTCAAAGATTAAATTAAAGTGGTAATTACATAAAACCAGGTTTTTAAAGATTGATTTTTAAAAATTAGTCTAAAATTTATTTATTTAAAAATCAGGTACTATATTAAAATCCCAATTGATAACCTAATTTATATCTCTACTCCCTTCCCACTTTCTTTATCGCGCCTCTCTCCCTCCCCTTTCTCTGCGTCCGACGCTGCTGCTGACATCGTTGTGACAACGCTACTGCAGTTCGCAGCAGTGTCGCAGTCTACCGCCATTCGTAGCGTCGCGACGCTACCAATATGAACGACAATGTGGTGATGTTTTGTGCACAACAGCGTGGTTGGTGGTGGTGTTAATAGTCATTCAGCGGCGACGGCGGTGTTTTGTGTGGTTGGATGCGACAGTGGTAATGGTGTGTTGTGTGGTTGGATGCGGCGTGATGCAGATGTGGTAGGTTCGAATTTGGTTGGTGGTGGTGGTGATAGTGCGTGGTTGGATGCGGTGGTGGTGGGTTTGTTGGTGGTAATGTTGGTGGCCGTGGTGGTGATAGCGACGGCAGGGTGAGGGTGGTCAAAAGTGGCTGAAGTGGAAGTGTCAGTGGTATGTAGGAGTAGGAGTAGGCATGGGTTGGGTTGGGTTGGGTCGATTTTTGCCACAATCCAAACCCGACCCAACATTGTCGATTTGTTCGAAATCCAACCCAACTCAACTCAACCCATGTAAATATTGAAACGTAACCCAACCCAACCCAATTATGTGTCAGTCGGGTTGGGTTGGGTTGGTCGGTTTGAGATAAATTTATTACACAAAAATTAAAATCATCCAATTTTTGATGTTAAATAACATTAATATAGTCATTAGTCATCCAATGACAATAAACTTGAAAAATAAAATAGTACAATCCATCAAATATTCATCAAAATTATTAAACAAAAATGATTACACAAGCTGGCTATGGCAGACGGTAGCCTAAAGGCGGTTGAGCGAGAGACAGAGAGATGGAAGAACACTTTCTGTCTTTGGCTGCGCTGGACTTGCCCTGCTTTAGGGTTTTGTTGAAGTTGTTTTTCTTTTTCTTTTTTTTAATTTTTGGGTTTCGGGTCGGTTTGGGTTGGTTTCGATCGGGTTTGGGTTGTTAACCCATGACCCGACCCAACCCGAAACCCGCCCAAAAAATCGACCCAAACCGATCTGTTTGGGTCGGGTCGGTCGGTTTACTCGGATTGGTTTGGGTTTTGCCCACCCCTAGCGGTATGTGATCAAGTATTCGATTACTATAATTTTTCACCTGAAAAATGTTGAGAGTTTGGTGTCCGTTTGACTTTATTTTTCATGAAAATTGTCCATTAAAGTGATAATTGTTTTTACCATTGGGTCTAGAATTTGTTCCAATTGCCAAATTAAAAAAATTATTATACCGAATATCATTCGTTTGGCTTTATTTTGTATGAAAATTGTCAATAAAAGTAATAAATTTTTTTACCATTGTATCTAAAAAAATTTCCAATTGCCAAAAAAAATCTAAAAAAATAAAGCAATTCCATTTTGCCAAGAAAATGGAATCTCACCACTTTGGCAAGAAAGTCAATTCCTTAAAAATATGGAAAATGGGTTGATGTGACACAAGCAAGGAAATGCAATTTCATGGCAAATTTTGTCTATCAAACAAGTCAAAAAAGTGGGAAATTGATTTCATTTTCCATTTTTCTTGGGAAATTAGGCTTATCAAACACAACCTAAGACTTTTTTGCTTTAACTAGGAACACAAAGTACTAACAATAGAAGAATCTAACCGTTGTCTCCTTTATGCTTGGAGATTTGAAATTAATTGTGTATTAGTTTATCGAAGTAGAGCGTCTTTTATGCAAGCTCGATCACATTGCAACCATCAATATAACTATATTAGGTAGCTATTAGGAAATTTACCCTCTTATTTAACTTAGCAAATACTGAGGAATTTGTTCTTCACTTCATTGCTCGGGAAACTACACTTGAAGAACATGTGAAGAAGAGAATTTAAATGATACCTCCCTTTTGATATGTTTTATCTTAACTTCAGGAATTAAGTTTTTATTTTAGTGCATAAGATTTGCAATGACTACAATTTTGTCCATTTTCGTTTTCTTTCTTTGTTTGTTTGTTAAATTTTGTGTCCAAAAATATTCTTGTATCAAAATACCTTTTTCTCCAAAAAATAAATAAATTATATTTAACGTCTTATCTTATTGCCTTTCATTTCTAATCTTTTAGGTTTCTCCTAAAGTTGTTAAAGCAAATGGAAGCCATTTACTTGTAGACAATACAAACAAATACAAGTCGATGTTAATACGATATATTCGTTTGCTTGGACGATTGGAGATTTTGCCTTCATAATCTAAATGGGTGACCTTTATAACTGGGCCATGGTAGTTATCCATTTTTTTATGGCAAGAGAGATATTCAATTAATTTAGGAGAGCACATGAAGATAGGCGCCTCCCAGGTTTCAGGCTTTTAAATTGGTGAGTAGGCTATCAGCCTCTTAAGTCAAAGCTTTTATTTTTAATATTCAACAACATTTGGAGAACTTTCATAATCAAGCTGTGCAAGTAATTTAAGTAGAGTAAAGCTTATGGGTTTCTCACGAGTGTGATTAATATTCGTTCATTTTATGTTTCTTCTTTTTCCAATTATTGTTTAATTAAGTTAACAAGATTTCTGAGCTTTGTCAGCATCCAAATGTCCGAGAGTTCAAGGTCTTACTTCACAATAACACTCGGCTGCAATGGTCAGGTAGTCTCATTACCACACTTCTTTTGTTTATATTTATATTAGATCATGTTTATTATTTTAGCAGTTTCTTGTTCGATTTGAAATATTTTAATAATTTAGAAACTGCAAAAATGATCAACAAATTTTAGATTGAAACAATTGGCTCTTTGGATTCTGCATCTGCTAATTTTTGTGAAATAGCAGTCCTATTATTAATTTGTAGTTTTTTTGGGTTAAAAAAAAACATTTTTATCAATTTTATGTGGAAATGTGGATTTGATTAAGGTGCTTTTGCTTGTCCTCATAGTAAAAAAACATATGTAACTTGTATGTTTTTGATAATTTTGATGGTATGGAATTACCTACATTTGAAGTCTATATGCATTTTCGAACTATGCACTTGTGAACTTGGCTATGTTCATTTTGGTTGTCTTTTGCAGGTAGTAAAAAGTGCACATGTTGCATTAGTTCTTTTTATTGATTTAGAGCTAACCTATCTTTTGCACCAAGGAAGTTCTCAATAACATTTTTGAATTCTTCCTTGTATTCATTGTAACTGAATTTCTTTGGATCTCTATTTCAGTTTGGGTTCGACATCTACACATTTTTCATTGCATGTGAAGCTTTCTCTGAACATTTCTCCTTTATCTAGAATCGTAATTGTACAGATCAATTAGGATTTCATTCTCTTTCCTTTTCTAGATTTTTTTAAGGTATGAATTATGGGGATATTGTGTGGAGGAGTGAGAAACCAAAGATGGGCTCTACTAATTAGTCTGATGCTATAGAAATTACCCTGACAAGCATTACATTCGAGTACATTCTTATTACAAACAAATTAGGTTTAAGTAATTGCAAGCAAATCATTGGTTTGTGATAGGAATGTGAAATGTATATTTGTTCCTCCTTATTTTATGCACACGTATGTTTATTTTGTGTCAAAATGTACTCATTACACTTATATTTTGATTTAGGTGGCAATTCTATGGATATGACATAATTTGGAAGAAATAGGTGAAAAGAGACCAAAGTGAAAAGAAATGAAAGCTCAAGGACTAAAGTGCAAATATTTTAAACTTGTTTCTAACCTTGTGATGAAGATTCAAGAGTGTTAGAGGTCAATTGGATGAAGAAATGATTCAAAGGGATGAAATATAGCCAAGACATTATCACATATGAACTTTCAAGTTGAAAAGTTTTGCATCAATTTTCAGTCTCATATTAGGACCCATTTTCGACATGGGAAACGATCGAATTCGAAGATAGTTTATGAAGCACAATTGTAGCTCTCGAAGATAGTTTATGAAGCACAGTTATGACCGAAATACTGAAAACTGTCCGGGAGGAAGTTTCGTAAAACCATGCGGCCACAAGCCTTTAATTCCATGCGGTCACACAGACCACTTCCGAGAGTTTGAGGGTTGAGTTCATTTGTTCCATGCGGTCGCAAGCCTCTAAACCATGCGGCCGCATGGTTCATTTTCAGGACGCGAATTTTGGTTTCCGAATTTAAGTCAATTACTTATGAAAACAACTACAAATACATATTTTAAAACCCTATAACAAAACCAGAATGTACAGAATGCCTTCAAACTCCATTCTTCTCTATTTTTCTCTTAGATTCATGAATTGTAACTAAACTTTTACACTTGATCGAAAGAGATAGAAGCCTCAGAACCACATATTGTGATATTTAAATGATTTTTCTTAATTTAATTCATGTTTTTTAGTATTGAATATTATTCTGCACTTATTTCCATGATTATTATGTTTAATTACTAGGAGGCATACTAGTTTATTATTCGTTACAATCTAGCGCTAAGTTAAATATCAAATCCATAATTGTTTGATTCATTTAACTGTGAAGCACTAGAATTTGATGATTTTCTGCGATAGATGTTATTAAATCTTAAGAATAATGTTTAAATAGATTAAATGCAACCGCTGGTGTTTGTGTTATCTAATTCATCGATTTCTCTATTGTGTAAAGCTGTTATTAAATTGAATTTTGATCACTGTTCTGGGTTTATTTAATAATTAGGGTTAATTAGAACGATGGTTTCTAACTAACTAAAATTAAGAAGAAATAAGAAAATTATTCCAAATGTGAATATTTAAAATATGAATTGAATTATCCTTTCATCTATGATCAATTGTGGATTTTCGAAAGTGGATATTGACTTAGACCAATATTAGTCTTTTGATTGTTTTCGTTAATTTAATTCTCATTATTATTTATTGCGTCACTTATAATTATTTGTATACAAAAACCCCCCCAATCATTGTACGAATCATAAAATACTGAATTACACACTTTTCGTGGGATTGACTCTTACTTCCACTACTACATTAGTTTTAGATGTTAAGGTATTACTTTTGCGTGCCTGCGATAGCATACCAAATTTTGGCGTCATTGCCGGGAAGTGGTATTAATTTATTTTTGTGCTTTTTAGTTGTTTATTTTATTTTTGAAAAAGAAAAAAATCATAATTTTCTAGGTTTTTAGGTATTTTATTATTTTTAGAAATTTTAGCATAAAATTTTATTTGTCTTTCTTAATCTAGCTTCGTTTTTATTTATTTATTTTCATTTGTTCCGTTGTTTATGCCACAACTCGATCTTCTAATCAAAGTAATTTGCAGTACGATCCAGAAATTGAGAGAACTTTGCGCATGTTAAGGAGTAACATCCAACAAAATCTTGAAAAAAACAATCTCAACCCCAACAATCTATTTTCAAGTGATTTTGAGTTTGAAGTAGAAAGAACCATGGCCGAAAATAGGATTTTGAAGGAGCTTGCAGCCCCTACATTGAATCAACAACCTCTATGCATTACTTTTTTCCTATTTTAGATGCTACTACTACATTTGAGCTTAAATCTAGACTAATGCACCTTTTGCCTACTTTTCATGGTCTTACAGGTGAAAATCCTCATAAACATCTAAAAGAGTTTCATGTGGTCTGCACGAGTATAAAACCTACGGGAGTCATCGAAGACCAAATCAAACTAAGAGCCTTTCCATTTTCTCTGAAGGATTGGGCTAAGGATTGACTCTACTATCTACCATCGGGAAGCATTACCACATGGGATGGAATGAAGAGATTATTTCGAGAGAAATATTTTCCAGGTTCGAGGGCAGCAAATATTAGGAAGGAAATCTGTAGTGTCATACAAGATCATATGGAATCTCTACATGAGTATTGTGAGCGGTTCAAGAAATTATGTGCAAGTTGTCCCCATCATCAGATCAGTGAGTAATTTCTCATCCAATACTTCTATGAAGGTCTTCAACCTACAGAAATGAGCATGATTGATACTGCAAGTGGAGGAGATTTGGTTGATAAAACTCCCGAATGAGCGAGAAATTTAATTACAAATATGGCAGCCAACTCTCAACAATTTGGCGCTAGATTTGATCCCCTTTCTAGACAAGTTTACGAGGTAAATGTCTCATCCATTGAACAACAAATAGCGAGTCTAACCACTCTTGTTCGTCAAATGGCTACAGGTACTATACAAACAGCGAAGGCATGTGGATTTGGTTCATTGATAGACCATCCAATTGATATGTGTCCAACACTTCAAGAAGAATCCGTTGAACACGTAAATGCAGACGGTAGTTTTCCTGGACAACCATAGAGGAATTATGATCCCTATTCAAACATGTACAACCAAGGATGAAGGGATCATCCAAGTCTTAGCTATGGGAATCGACAAGTGAATCACCATATAAATCAAAATCGACAGAATTTTCAGCAATATAATCAGTCATACCATCCTAGACAACAACATGACCAAACTTCTAACTCTGGTGTGTCTTTAGAAGATATTATTAAATCCCTTATCACTAACACTTTACAATTTCAACAGGAGACCAGAACTAGCATTCAATGTTTGGAGAATTAAATGAGTCAAGTAGCTAATGTGATCAGTCGGCTAGAGACGCAAAGTTTGAGGAAGCTACCCTCTCAAACAATGGTGAATCCAAAAGAAAATGTAAGTGCAATCATTATGAGAAGTGGTAAAGAGGTTGAGATTTCGGTAAAGGCATCCCCTAGGCCGTTGGAGCAAGAAGAGGAAGAAAAAGAGGTTGCAAACAAGACTATCACCAATGATACTAAGGTAACAGAGCGTAAGTTTTTAATCATCTCTGATTATAAACCAATACCCAATTTTCCTCAAGCTCTAGTATAATCTAGAAAATATGAACGAGATAATGATGAGCTGCATGAGATTTTTAGTAAATGTGAGATAAATATTTCACTTTTAGATATTTTTAAACAAGTGCCTCGTTATGCTAAATTTTTGAAATAATTGAGCACAAGTAAAAGGAAACAGAAATTGAAGGGGATTGAAAGAGAAAAAATTGGAGAACAGACATCTGCAATAATTCAAAAGAAACTTCTTGCAAAGTGCATGGATCCAGGTATATTCACTATCCCTTGCATGATAGACAATACTAAGTTTGAGAAGGTCATGTTAGATTTAGAAGTATCTATTAATGTCATGTCATATTCTGTATACACTTCCTTGAAACTAGAACCTTTAATTGACACTAGTGTGATAATCCAACTAACTGATAAATCTAATGCATATCCTAAAGGAGTAGTTGAGGATGTTCTCGTGAAAGTTAATGAGTTGGTTTTTCCTGTTGATTTTTATGTGCTTGACAGGGGTAATAGTAATCATACTACCCATATCTTGTTAGGAAGACCGTTCTTAAGGACATCCAAAACTAAAATGGACTTTAATAATGGTACATTGACCATGGAATTTGATGATAAGATTATTAAACTTAATATCTATGATTCCATGCAATATTCATGTAATAATAATCATGTTCATTTTATTGATGTGATTGATTAATTAGCACATGATGTTTTCGAATTTGTTGCTAAAAAAGAATGGGAAGCTGTCAATATTGAGCATCTTGGGAAAGAAAAAGAGAAGCTAACCTTAAACACTGAGTTACAAAGAACTGGGGCAGCATTAAATGATCTTCCAGAGTCAGGTAAGAGTTTTGGTTTTGTATTACCAATTTCTAATGAGAAACCTCTACTTTCTGTTTTGCAGACTTCCATTCCAGATTTGAAGCATCGTCTCAATCACTACAAGTATTTATTCCATGGAGGTGGAAGAACACTGCTAGTTATCATTCCCAATGGAGTTGGTGCACCACAAGGAAGATCAAAGCCAACCATGATAGACACAAGCTAAATAAGGAAACTTTGAGTTGAGCCAAAGACAATAAACAAAGGCGTTATTTGGGAGGCAACTCAATGGGAGTTCGTTCCTTTGCCCTTTTAATTTTTGCATTTTTATTTTTATATTTGTCCTTCTCTTTGCATTGCACCTTACATTAGGGACAATGTAAGTTTTAAGTGGGGGAGAGATTTAGATTTAGGTTGCATTTAGATTGAATGAGTTAATTTTCAAAAAAGAAATTTGCATGATTTTTCAAGAAAAGAAGTTGAGGTTAAAAGATTTTTGGTTGTGTATGCTATTTGCTAGAATTAATTAGGCTTTTGAAGAACTCATAACATAATTGAATGAATAATCCTCCAACTTAGAGTTGATTAATGGAGTTATTTTCTTTGAGAATGGTAGTAACTAAACTCCGTAGACAAAAGCCGATGAGATTTTTGAGCTTTTAGATTGATACATCCATAGCAGTCTCATTATTCTTTTTCATGTGTGATATTCTTCCATGATTTTGTTTCTCTAGAACTTGCCTTGATTCTCTTCAAGATCACATTGACACATGCATGCACGAACATGATTAAGGCAATCTTTGTTACACAAATGAGCTTCATTAGCCAAATAGCCGACCCCGTAATTGAATTTTCCATTGTTGAGCCCCTTCGAGCCT
This sequence comes from Fraxinus excelsior, assembly GCA_019097785.1. Taxonomy (NCBI): domain Eukaryota; kingdom Viridiplantae; phylum Streptophyta; class Magnoliopsida; order Lamiales; family Oleaceae; genus Fraxinus; species Fraxinus excelsior. The sequence goes on along the minus strand of CM032623.1, from coordinate 17,660,173 downwards.
TATTGTCTTTTCTTTGTATAAACTCATATTACAAGCTTTAAACTGAAAAAACAATGTCTTTACCCAAACCTTAGAGCTAGTGGAGTATTGTTGAATGTCATGAGAAGTGTGGGTATGCAAGAAAATAAGTTTGGGAGTATTAAGAGGTATGATAGTGTTATTATTGGTGAATTGGAACAAATTTTCTATGTCAATTCAGAGAGTTCCATTATTAGTTTATAATTTGGAGTTTACATTATGCAAGAAAAACACAAAAAGAAGAAAAAAATGAATGATTGAAGAAAAAGAAAACAAAAGTGATGAAGGAGAACGATTTTAATGTGAAAAGATCTATATTCATAACTCTTCCTACATCTCAAGAAAGAGTTCGATTTGTGTGGGATAGATGTAAAAATGATGAAACTATCATGTGGAGTGGTTGGTTTACATGTTTTGTGCATATTTGTGAGCTAAGTCTATTTATCTTTACTCCATTATTTTCGATAGCTCTTAAGTCACATACCCAAATATCTCTCACCTTGACCATAAGTTACATTACAACCTTTGAAAGTTCCTTATGATTCTTGTAAATCATGTGATATAAATGGTGGTGAATGAGAAGATATGCAATCATATGGTAGAACATCTCCATTGGAATGAATTTGAGCGAAACACTTACCCTTTTAAACACATGAGAGTTGAGTGCTTATATCCGTGAGGGTCTACATGTTTAGTTTACTCCATCTTCATATGAAAATGATTGCTAATTGATTATGAGTTGTGTTAAATATTTATTCATGATATTTTATGTGTTTTGAAAAAGTTTGATGGTTCTATATTCTTGGCATTATGACCTGGTGTTTTTAGAGAATTAAATTTGAGTTTTGCTCGAGGATGAGCAAAAACTAGGTGTGGGGGAATTTGATAGGAATGTAAAATACATATTTTTCCCTCCTTATTTTATACACTCGTATGTTTATTTTGTGTCAAAATGTACTCATTACGCTCATATTTTAATTTAGGTGGTAATTCTATGGATATGGCGTAATTTGGAAGAAATGGGTGAAAAGAAATGAAAGTTCAAGGGCTAAAGTGCAAATATTTTAAACTTGTTTCTAACCTTGTGATGAAAATTCGAGAGTATTAAAGGTCAATTGGATGAAGAAGGGATTCAAAGGGATGAAATATAGTCAAGACATTATCACATATCAACTTTCAAGCTGAAAAGTTTTGCATCGATTTTTAGCCTCATATTGGGACCAATTTTGGACATGGAAAGCGATTGAATTTGAAGATAGTTTCTGAAGAAACGTTTTAGCCCTCTGAGTTAGATTTCTAAAGCATCTTGAATCACATCAATTGGACATTGATAGAGAAAGTTATGGTCAAAATACTGAAAACTGTCCGGGAGGAAGTTTCGTAAAACCATGCGGCCGCAAGCCTTTAATTACATACGGTCGCACAAACCACTTCCGAGAGTTTGAGGGTTGAGTTCATTTGTTCCATGCGGCCGCTGGTTCATTTTCGGGACGCGAATTTTGGTTTCCGAATTTAAGTCAATTACTTATAGAAACAACTATAAATACATATTTTAAAACCCTAGAACAAAACCAGAACGTACAGAATGCCTTCAAACTCCATTCTTCTCTATTTTTCTCTTAAATTCATGAATTGTAACTAAACTTTTACACTTGATCAAAAGAGATAGAAATATCAGAACCACATATTGTGAGATCTAAATGGTTTTTCTTAATTTAATTCATGTTTTTGAGTATTGAATATTATTCTGCACTTATTTCTATGATTGTTATGTTTAATTACTAGGAGACCTACTAGTTTATTATTCGTTACAATCTAGCGCTAAGTTAAATATCAAATCCGTAATTATTTGATTCATTTAACTGTGAAGCACTAGAATTTGATGATTTTCTGCGATAGATGTTATTAAATCTTAAGAATAATGTTTAAATAGATTAAATGCAACCGCTGGTGTTTGTGTTATCTAATTCATCGATTTCTCTATTGTGTAAAGCTGTTACTAAATTGAATTTTGATCACTGTTCTGGGTTTATTTAATAATTAGGGTTAATTAGAACGATGGTTTCTAACTAACTAAAATTAAGAAGAAATAAGAAAATTATTCCAAATGTGAATATTTAAAATATGAATTGAATTATCCTTTCATCTATGATCAATTGTGGATTTTCGAAAGTGGATATTGACTTGGACCAATATTAGTCTTTTGATTGTTTTCGTTAATTTAATTCTCATTATTATTTATTGCGTCACTTATAATTATTTGTATACAAACCCCCCCACCCCCCACCCCCAATCATTGTACGAATCATAAAATATTGAATTACACACTTTTCGTGGAATTGACCCTTACTTCCACTACTACATTAATTTTAGAGGTTAATGTATTACTTTTGGGTGCATGCGACAACACACCAATTTGGTAGTAAAAGCTTGTATTTTTAGTTTATCTAGTTATTCACTTTTATTGGAATAAAGTTTTGCGTAGTGTTCTTGTTTTATTTTTTAAGTCTATCCATTTAATTAGATTTTGTAAGCTAGGTATAAGTTAGTAGAAAATTTTCTATGATGTTTTGTATTGTTTTCCAGTTTCTTTAATTTCAGTAACTAGACTTAAATTCAATAAATATTTAATGTTATTATTTTCTGAATCATTACTATTTGCCAATAAGTCCATGCGAAACATTTTTATTAATTAGCAGAAGATATTTGATAGTCATTGATGAGATATAGTCACCTAATTTATATCATCACAAGTGATCACTACACTTTAATTTGCATGATCAAATATCAAATAAATGCAATATCACTAAAATAAATAAATAAATAAATAAATATATAATATATTTATTATAAAAATATAATTTTTACATCAACGATCTATACTATATGAGCACACAATCCAACCGTATAGCCACTCTTAAAAGATTCAAATAATTAATTAGGTGAAAATCTACTTGCCTCGTTTCATGTTGCAACGAAGATCATATATATATAACTCTTCAAGATTCAAAGAACTAGGTGGAGATTTGTGCCACATTCAATGTTGCAACCAAGATCCTATTCAAAGTTAAATCACGGAAGAAAAACAGTAAAACCTATTTATACATTGTGAGATAAAATAATTAGAGAGTAGAGATAGCTCAACCAACGTAGGAAGAGAAATTTCCAAAACTAATCATAAAAAGATATTTTAATGGAACAAAGCGTAATCGTCACATAAAGTCAATATTTAAAATGAAATTCTTTAATTTTCATACTCATTTTCAATCATACATTCACACAATAAAATATTTTACACGCAAATTCAAAATTTTAACCATACATTCTGCTTTTCCTCTCTTTATTACTTCCACAGACATTTTCCTAGTTAAAATTTAAGTTTTATAAGTTAACGACTTTTTTTGTTGATGAATTTTTTATCGCATAATTTAATATCTTAAAATATTTATTTTCCTTATACAACAAACCAAAAATTTGTTTCTAATGGTAGATTATTTTTTAATTATTATTTATTATAAACTTTAATATATTAAAATATTTATTTTACTAATAATATTATAATACAACAAACCAATTTTTTTTTTCTTTTTTTTTTTTGTAATGGTAGATTATTTTTAATTATTATTTATTACATGATTTTCCAAAAGTAATATTTAGATTTCTTTATTTTATTATTTTACTTAACAACAAACATTGTATTGATAAAATTTAATAATCAAGATAAATTTTCAAGTTATTTCTATAGTAAATCTTAAATTATTATTTTTCAACAGACTTTCCAGTCGACAAAATTTAAGTTTCATTTTATTACTTTATTAACGGCAAATAATATTATTAAAGTTATTTTTAATTATTTCAGATGAAGTTGGATATTTCGTTGATAAATTTATTTTCAAACCATGTACCTAATATTTGTTGTTGATCTGCTTATTTTGAACTTTACCTTTATCTAATTTAGTTCTAATAATTTTTGCTTTAACAAATCAATATTAACCACATATTTCTTTGACCCCCACATCTTTTCAATTACACATTTCAAAAACTTCTATCACAATCTACTAAAAATCTAATTTTAATTTTCGCCAAATTCCCACTCAATTTGAAATTACTACCAAGTATGACTTTTAGAGTCGTGATTATATTATCATGAAAAGTCTTTATCAAAATATTTTTGCTTCTCACTTCGATCAATTAACAATATTTTTTTCCGTGAACTTTCAAAATTCGTTCTCAGGCCTTCTACACACCATCCTTCACACTGTAAGAGCTACCCATGTCCAAAGTCGTACGACAAGAGGGAGACGCCAAAGGCACCGAAATGAAATCGTAACTAGATAGTTATACTGCAAGGTACGGCTACACTCTTAATACACAAGATACGTATTACAAAAAATAGCGAACATCAGAAGCATTCTTGAAAAAACATCTTTCCTCATAAAATTCAAAAACAAATAATAGGAGATAATCTAGCTCTCCGACTAGCTAGGACAATATAGAGATCGCCCTTTATTTTCCCCGCTCAATACCCAAGTGCGGTTTAAAAATATTGAAATAAAATCTTAACATATTAAGGAGCCAAAGGATTCATAATGTTCTCAGCTAATTAAATTTAAATATACAAAAAAGTACGGTGTATAGATAATTGACCCCACCCAAGCTTCTCAGTCTCTATTGTGTTCAAAATATGGACTGCAATTGACAGGAAGGATCTCTCTTTGTGCTTGAAACATCAAAAGTATAGTACTCGGCAACACTAACTAAAAGCAAAACGTTATTCGAGTTACTTTCAATCTACAGTATCTACAGCGCCCTGCTCGTCTAATAAATGAATCTCAGCCACCAATCCGGTAACACCCTTTACCATGGACCTGTCTGAGTCCGTCTCAAGCATCGTCTTTTACTCCCATGCTCTTGGTTCATCATCTCCTGAACCTGCCATCATCAAATGTAACCAAGGACAATTTGTTTTACTCCTCAATGGTGCACCATATATAGTTCACTATATAACAAAACACGTAAACATGTATTCACAACCACAGGCACACATTTGCCTGATCTACAGTCCGGGGTTCTGATTTTATGAATCATTTTATGATAGTCCGAGAGCCAGCCATGACAGAAAAACTCTGATCCAGTAATCCCAATATCTTCATGGCCCAAAATGCAACCATGTTGAGCCTGGCTGATATACATATTTATACCTATCATGTCAGATCAAACTATAAAAACAACCCCAATCATGTGTAAATAATGCTTCAATAGTCCATTGTTAATGATGCCGAAGGCAAGAAACAGAAATATCGGAACAGTTTGAGAAAAGGTGGAATTCTTGAAGAGCGAGGACAATAATAATTCACCAATTATTGGACACTACAAAGGTTACGACTTAATTTCGGCACATGACAATTAGAATATGAATTATTCAAGGTCAATGCAGTTCACTAACACCATCTCACCCGTCCCACTCCCCACATATAATGACATCAGACAAGTAGCTAATTTTCTGAGCAGCCCAAGCACAAAACTGAAGAGTTAATTAGGAGGAATAATAGTTATAGATATTTATCTGCAGGTATTTGTTTAGTTTCAAGTTTTTAACTAGGGAGTGTTTTATCCTATTAAAAATTGTATTTGTCTATTTAGCCTCCGTTTGACACCCATTAATTTCTCTTTTTCATTCTCATTCTTATTCTTCATTTCAACCACTCATTCTCCAAATAAAATAATATTATATACAAATCAAAAAAAATTCATCACTTTTCCACCACACATTCTCACATCAATCACTATTCCAAAATTTTTATTCTCCTCAAATTGGGTTTCAAACAGGGGCTTAGTTATCCTAGTGTTTAGGAGGTTGCTTGTTAATGACAAAAGCCAATTATATTTTACAGTGACAAATCACTTGCATGGTGATGTTCATTCTATGATTTTCTGTGCCTTTCAAATCTATAATGAATTTTGATTAGAAAGGAAAAAAGTTGTCTAAAAAAGGTTACAAAGTCAATAAGCAAATAAACCAGTATTACCAAAATTGGAAATAAAAGAAAACCCTAATTAATTTAATTGCATTTGCACCTCATATAAACTTTAAAAGCCGCATCATAAACACAATGATTCACGTCCCCAATGACCATTACAACACAAGAAGAGTAAGAAATTTGCCTTTACAATGAAAAGTTTTGGATAAGATTAAGCCCTTCTTTGATCCCCATTTTTATCAAAATTTATTGTTCTTTTTTCTTTTCAACCACATATTCTTCAATAAAATAATATTATACGCAACCCAAAAAATCTTCATTCATTTTTAACCACGCATTCTCCATCAATCTATTATTTCAAAATGCATTCTACACTAAGGGCTCAATCAGGGCCTAAATGCATAAATATATAGGCCCTGTTTGAGCCAAATTATTATAGAATGAGAATGAAAATATAGCCGTTATTGGGGCCCACAAGAGATAGAAAATTTGAATTTAAATGTTAATGGGATGTATAAAGGTCATATTTTTCATTTTAATGAGATAATAATGTAGATCAAACGAGGGCATAATTCCTTTTATTGGTCAAAATTAGAAATAAATTACTTCCATAATAAGCCCATGTTTGAAACCCATTTTGAGTAGAATAGAAATTTTGAAATAGTGATTGATGTGAGAATGTGTGGTGGAAAAATGATGAAAAGTTTTTGATTTGTGTGTAATATTATTTTATTTGGAGAATGTGTGGTTGAAATGAAGAAAGAGAATGAGAATGAGAAAAAGAAAGAGAAATTAATGGGAGTCAAACGGGGGCTAAGTAAGTTCTTTTAGTTAGAAGCAATGTTCTAAAAAGCTATGATGCACCGACACGGACACGTGTGTCCGACACGATACGTGTCGGATACGCCGACACGCGATTTTTAAAAAAAATACAAACACGACACGTTATCAATACGTTGATTAAATTCTTAAAAATTCTTCATTTATATATTATAAATTTAGTTTTATACTTGTTATTAATTTTTCTTGTTAAAATCTTTTAAACATGAGTACATATTTGTTACTTGCTAATAATTTTAAATTAACAATATATAATATTTCTAATATAAAAAGAAAAATGATTACGGTAGAGTGTCCGATAAGTGTCGGTATCGACTCGTGTCCGACACGTGTCGGACACGGACACGCTACCCTAATTGAAGTGTCCGTGCTACAGAGCTAAAAAGTAAGCCCAGACACGATTTTTTCATGCCTAGGTGAACTTTTTCCTCGCCTAGGCACACTTTTTTTTTTTTTTTCCTTCTCTTTCTTTTTTTTTTTCAATGTAGTATTTTGGATTTTTTGTACGTATTATTTTAATTATCAAATAATTTTTAGATTGATTAAAAAATGATAATAAAATAAGAAACGCTTTTTATATGCATTTTTACGCTTAGGCCTCGCCTAGCTTGAAGTTTCGACCCCATGTCTTGCGTTTTTTAGAACACTGTTTGGAAGGAAAAAGCAACTGATGTAGGATGAATTAGAATTCAAGCCAAGAAGTTAGAAGAAAACAGAAGAGAAGAGGAGGAAGAAGAATGCAGGGGAGGGAAACGGGAAAACACCGGGAAGGAGAGGAAATAAAGTGTAGCCGCCAACTTAATTTTCATTCAATCATTAACTGTCGAAATTACAATGAAAAAATCATATAAATAGTAAAAAAGAAACATTGAATATGATTTTACCATTTATATGATTTTTTCATTGTAATTGCGACGGTTGATAGATGAATCAAAATTATTAACGTTGGCTTGTTGCCCACTCTTCCTCCCATGTCTTACCTCTCTCTCCCTCTTCTCCCTCTTTCTCGTCTACGTGCTCCCTCTCTTCAATACAATGTTTGAGACCTCTCTCTCCCTCTCTTCATTACAATAAAGTGTAGCCGCCAACTTAATTTGCCCACTCTTTCTAGCTATAATTCTGTTATTCATTACTCCCCCTAATTCATCCTACATCAGCAACGTACCCAACCTAGTTAAATAAGTTACTTAAACTTAGCCATTGTTTGGCAATTATTAAAATCAGATTTTTAGTAGATTTTGATAAAAGTTGATGATGTATGTGGTTGAAAAATTGTGAATCCCATGAAATATGTGGTAAAAATTAATGATTGACTTTGACTTGAAATTTTAATTGGATTTTAATCCAAACCAAATAGGGGCTTAACTTCTACTTCTCTTTAAGCTTAGCCGGACATGCTCTCTGTGAAAATCCACAAATGAGATAAAGGATATAGAAAATTAATTAAAAGCAACGAGTTCTATCTTAACCCAATATAGAAAATAAACAACTGGACAGGCCAAAAATGCTTCACCGAATACCATGATAATTGTATTTTCTTAAGGGAAAGATTGAGAGTGACAGGTACCTGATTCCTCTGCATTTCCATCATTCCTGCCTGCAGAACAGAAGACCAGCAAATGGTGTAAATCAGGTGTAATTTAAAAAGAATTGAGAAGAAACAGAAATGGCAATGGATAGAAATCACAATCACGCCAACCAGTTTCTTCCGCAATTCTTGGTTTTCTTCCTTCAGTTTTGCAACTTCTGCTTCCAACTCCGTAGTGTATGCCTGGAAAACACCAAACAGAAACTGGTTTAATGGAAGTTAAATGTGTTTTAAACAATAACATAATTGACTGAATAATAGATATTTACGGCCAGGAAACATGTTAACTTTGTGTAACAATAGCAGGAGTAAAACAAATTATTATTGTTTCTTAAAGCACATACTACATTACCTTGTAGCAAATGGAAGCTTTAAACTTCTCATGACGTGTATTCATCTCGACACATTAGATCGCTATCACATTACCATTCTGCTGCATAAGGTATCCATTCTTTTGTAATGTTTGAGGGATGCAACATGATAAAAGCAGAATGTAAATGATCATCAGAATCCGTAAGGGACAAGAAGATGAAAGTCATTCTCTCAACCTGGCTATTACTTATTTTCTTAATTTTTACTCCGTGATTAGATTTATCTCTATCTTTCTCAGTAAGCAGCAGTCTAGCATGTGTCCAATTTTTATTCTAAGTTTCATGGAAACAACAAATCGAACCAGATAATTTTTAAGCATCTAGAAGCTCCAGGAGAGCAATTAATAAACCTTTTCTTGATGCCAAGTCTATCTACTAGTCAAGGGAAATGGGGAAAAAGAAAAGATAAGTTGCACTCCTGATTGGGTATTACCTCCACACAATTAGAGAGACGACAAATTGCTAAGAATGGATTTTCGAAGCTTTTCATTAGATTTTCAGTTAAACCTTATAATCAGAATTCATAAGTCCACAATTTCAAAACGTGATCATCAAAACAGTCATGTATATGCCATAACAACTTCATATTAAAATTTGAAAATATAAACCTAATTCTTGTACAAAAACTTCGAGATATTTACCTGCTTTCGAGCCCTCGATCTTGCAGCTGACTCTCTGTTCTTGATCATTCTCTTCTGCCGCCTTTCTACAACCTTCTCCAAAGCACCACTTCTCCTACCCCTCAAGCCACCATTAAACATATATGGTACTGGTGACACAGAAGACGCATCTCCATTACTCTTCGCAAGCCCATCTGATGAAATGACTGGAGATCCCGTTGTAACTCCGCCTACCCCAGGTCCTAAACCAACCATTCCCAGTCCTCCACCCTGCAGTGTTGCATTTTGGACCAAATTATTATCCATTCCCGAATAGGAAACCCTACCAATCCCACCACTAATTGTGGGACTACCAAATTGATCACCATTCGATATACCAAAGGAAGACCAACAAGGCAAAACAGGTTGCTTGGGAAGAAGCTTCTGTTGCTGTAGAGGCTGCGGCTGCTGTTGACTCCGTGGTGATTGTGCAATAGATCTCACCCCATTTACATTCAACGGTAAATTACTTGATTGCATGGCTACTTCATTACTATTTTCCGGAATTCTATTATCCATCACCCCCACATTCCCACCTGCATTTTGATATCCAAATCCTGGAAAAAGATTATTCCCCGCAAATGCCAAGTTACCAAAAGAACCAATATCATTAGGCTTTTCAGCCAGTTGAGTATCTTCCCTCACAACCCCGGCTCTCAACAAGAAATCCTCAAGTGTGATCTCACCCAGAGTTAGTTCCCTCTGAGGCACCGTACTCAAGCCATCAACACTACCAATCCCATCCTTCCCGACACCATACTCCTTTGATATATCCTTCCAAACCTCATCAACCGTCTTCTGACTCAGTGTACGCGGCAGCGTCAATGATCCCTGCCTCTGCAAATTGCCACCACCTTCTTGGCCTCCCCGTCCCCCACTGCCTCCATTACTGGACCCTATAGTTTGATTCTCCTCTGCACTCCAAATGTTTTTTAGCAACTCATCCATGTTCATAGATCCGACTTTACCAAAACTCCCCATGTTACTCTGAAACTCATCAAATGTCAATGAATATATTGATGGCTGTCGAGACAAGGAAAAACTATTAGGCAGCCTTCCACCACCAATGCCTTCTTCCAGCGAATCATTTCCGAAATTCTTGAACTTTAAATTACTCCCCATTTCAGTCAACCAACCATATAACGAGGTCTCAAATTAATCCCAAGCCAACTGTTTTATGCAATCATCAAAATAAGTCAGATCAACAGTATCCGGTCACAATCTCTCCCTCTTTTGTAAACATATACCTATAGATATACAAGTCTATATAGAATAATTAAGAACGCTTAAATTATTAAAAATACAAAAGAGTTCAAATATATTACAGATATGTACCCAAATTACACACATAACGAATCACTACTAGCGCAGAAAATCAAGTCTACTTTTCCAACTGGTTTTCGACAAGCCCATCAGAATTTCAACCCAAAAGTGGGAAAAAATAACATAAACTAGATTAAAAAGCAAAACATAAATGAACCCACATGAAAATATCTAGATCAAAGAAAAGACACAGTGAAAAAGAGTTCAAAAATATCACGGAACTAAGAAAAAGCCAACAGTCCAAAATTAGAAATGGTAAAAACTCGACTAATTATTATTATTATTATTTAAAAAAAAAAATCTACCTGATTTTCCTATTTCTTCTCCTTCTTCTCTTTCTTAAAATTTTTCCTTTTCTGGAATTCCGTGTCCAACCGTAGTAGTTGTTGAGACTTGAGAGGTGGTGTGGTGTGAGAGGCTATTTAATAGTACAATGAGTGCTGTGGGACCAGTGTCTGAGGCGTGGACCAATAGGCGTAGGAGGGTTCGGTGTGACTTTGAGCCAATGGGGTTGATATAAGTGGGTTGATTTATTCCCTACACGCATTGAGGAATGGGCGGTTCAGATCTGGGAATTGAGTGGTTCAAACTCCTCTTAGCTCCCAAAATAATAATAATAATAATAAGGGAAAATTGCAGTAACGGTCCCTGACTTTGTTTATTTTTATAGAATTTATCTTAATCTTCATTTTGTGTTAACGAAGATCTCTAACATTTCATAAACATGTAATTGGGGCCGATTATCAGCACAAAAAGTCCATCCTTATGAAGTTTATTATTCGAAACATCATCTCTTTACAATTTTATTTTTTTATTTTTTGCATTTTCATTCATAGTCGCCTGTTTGATAACCATTTTAGCCAAAAATGAGAATGCATTTTATGACCATTATCTCTGTCGTGCGGCCCTGGGGTGCAACAGCTTTTGATATGACAGCAACCTATTTATGAAATTGTCATAACTTGTCTCACAAAAGAAATTGTTTGAAATGGAAAATTAGTAATTTAACCAAATTCGGTCAAAAGAAAAATTGGCTCCTTCTGACACTATCACTGTATAACGGGTGAAATTTATCTACAAATGAGGTAAAAATGAGAAACAAACGGGCCCATATTTGCACTTTTCATTACGAAAAATAATTATTTTCATTTATTTCCTTAATTAAAAAATTGTGAAATGACAAATATACCCTCATATTTAAATTAAAAAAATAAAGAACTAATTACTATCATAATTTCAAAATTTTAAAAAAATTACAAATGAGTCATAGGGCGTTTTTGAGCCACATTATTTTGGAATAATGTATTCTGGAATAGTAGATTAATGGAAAATGTGTGGTTGAAATATATTATTTCATTAAAGAATGTTTGGTTGAAAATAAATAGAAGAATGAGAATGAGATTTTTAATGTGACTCAAACGGGAACATAATTAAAGGTGTGTTTTATAGATATTATTGAGGAAAGAATGTATTTTAAATAGTGATATGATGAGAAATATGTGGTTAAAATATAAGGAAAAATTATTGATGTAATGAAAAATATTATTTTTATTAAAAAAATGTGTGGTTGAAAATGGGTTATGAAATAATGTATTTTAAAATAATATTTGTCAAACAAGGCTAAAAATCAAAACTTAGCTCCTATTTGATCCATATTCTTTCAACATTTTTTTCAAAACTCATTTTCAATCACATTTTTTCGATAAAATAATATTTTCCATCACATTCAAAACTTTTCACTATTTTTCAACCATATATTTTCTATACAACACTATTTAAAATACATTATTCTCTCAATAATATGCATCAAACACCCCCTGCAAAATATAATTTATTCTTTCTCCATCTTGTCATTCACCTCAAACCCACCCATTCAACCCCACTTTCAGACCAAATCAAAAACAAAAAATAACTGGTGGGTTACCGTCGATGACCACCTCCTCCCATACTGTAATCTACCACCAATGCCACCACCCTAATTTCCAAACCAAACACATTTGTAGATCTTTTGTTCGACCATAAACAGATCTGAGCCTCTATGTGAACACTTGAAAGATGTTGGGAATATTTTTACTAAGAGAGAAAATGGAGAAGAAATCAACAATTATGACCAACAAAAAAATAAACAAAATCATGATAAAACTTTAAATTTAACAATGGAAATAATTAAAAGAAGATGATAAACTTATCTCATATTTATATATATTGTAGTCTCTCATTTTTTAGACTTTGATCTTCCACACAAAGACTTGAAAGTACCCAATGCAAGTAATCAAGAACTTTAATGACCGAAAAGCTCAAACACGATAAACATTGTCCTCAAATGATATTTGTCTCTCCTTGATACAATTTTGGTGCTTAGAGGTATTCCGACAAATAGTTTGGAGAATTAATCAAACTTTGTTGTAGAAATATCAAAGCACTAAGTATTTCTACCCAAACTTGAGAACACAAGGAGTGAAATATGAATATGGAAGAAGAAAAAAGTTATTTTTTTTTTTTTTTGGAATGAATCTTATGAAAACTCTCTTATCAATTGTTTTTTCACCATTCAAGCCTTGAACATCATAGTCATATATATAGGCCAAGTCCAAATGCATGAAATAGTGCCAAAAATAGAGTGAAATGCACCAAGTTCAAAAATCAAACGGTAAAAAAGGCTACAAAACGGTCGAAAATTTGTACCATGCGGCCGCATGGTTCACACATGAGGCCATTTGATCTGCTTCCATTCCCAAACTTGATTTTCACATAATTTTGAACAACAATCTAATAATTCCCCACCTGTTCAAAATTATAAAATCTCATATTCAAAATTATACGACACTTATGTATAAGGATTAGATATCTTTCAATTTGAATCTAACCATAGTGTAATTCAAATAAAGTAATGCCGGAATCAAAGGTAACATGAAGCTTTGAACCAATTATTCCATATGACAATTTCGGTTAGAACACATGCACGAGTATCACGTGTTCTCAAGTTTTTCAAACTCGCTTAGCGCTATTATGGTCTTGCGCTAATCCTTTTTCAACAAACTTTTAAGAGAGAAACTCTAACTCTCTATTGAAACGGTACCACCTCGAAGTTCGTTTAGGTGAAATTATTCCAGTATCTTTGTTACTTTTTAGAAATACTTGTACTATGTATTGAACTTCATTAAGAGTTTATAACTTAATCCTCACTTCAGTAACAACCATCATTATATAATTAGGATAAGGTTATTGCATATTTTATAATGCTGAAACTATCCACATATCAAATGACTTGTTGTTACCCTCTGAACCCGTGGATTACCTTTTGAGTAATAACAGGTGGGGTTACCATCATTGGTGGATCTTTTAGTTTAAAAGTTTCAACCATATCCTACTTGAAGTAGATTTCTCTATTTAGAGATTTAGATAAAGTATTTGCCAAGTTATTGATTGACATTACATGATTTAGGAAAATTATTCCTCTTAATTAATTTCCTTATGTAATCATCTCTTAGACTCACGTGTCTAGACATATGACTTAGTATCTTATTAAATTAAGCTAGCCAATGATCGATTCATTTAATGGTTACAACTTTGTCACCACCAAGAAATCATTTATGAAACACCATGCTTCTTACTAGCTTTATCTAAAGCTTTATTTACTTCCAAACATTGTTGGAGGATTTTTATCATATCCTTACACTAGTCAATTACTTTACTAGTAGATCTCGTGTGTGGGTATTCAATTCTTCATCATTGAATCATTATAATGATCTTCAACATTATGAATATTCTTCAAATATTCAAACTCCATAATTGGCTTTCACCCATCACATCCAAAACTAGTGTATATTATCCTTATAATTATACAAAGGCTCTCTCCCCTTTTCACTTCATAGACATTCTTTTATGACTATAAGGTATAAGGAAATGTAACTTTTAAACTAAGTTACCCCTACAATTCATCAATAAGGAATACACATGCAATCTAGTAAAGATGCATCATATAAGTTCACAAACATTAATGTTGACCCCCACATTTTGGGTTATACTTGAACTTAAAGTTTATCAACACTTTCATAATTCAATTCATTATCAAATAGATAATGTATATATCAAATGCTTCTAGGAAGTTTAAGTACTTCATCAATCCTCAATATATTTCAATTGCACACAATGTACTGTACATCAATTACATTTAATTTAATCACAATTTGATCAAGGTCTTCTCATAGACCAATAAAACGTTTCAATCATAAATCAACTTTAATTGGTTTCATGCATTGTAGTATGGTACAATGAAGAGTGCTAAGCATCCTCATTCACAAGAATTGCAATTTCTTCAAATATATACAATTATCATATTTATGACATTTCATAAGATAGTTTTATTTCATATCAAATCACGGGTACCTTTTAACCCTATTTACCATACTCTTATGCAAATATAATATTACATAAATCATCTCATTTCATTGAGGCTATCATTATTAACTAAAGTTAATATCATCTCAAATGACATGAAATCAATAAACTAATTCACCATGTCAATTTCATACTCCAATATAATAAATAGTCATGAAAGTTCATGTTTTTTTCAAATAAATAGTTGGCATTCTTCCAAGATATATACAAGTACAATTGTTAGGAGTAAATTTCTAACAATTCATTATATGACTTGTATAAATCTTGACAATATCCAAATCATCGTGCTATAAATAAACGGAATCCAATACATTTACCAACAGATGTACATATTTGTTTGAAAAAGAAAATATGTCATACTCATGATTTCTTTACAAAAACTTATGTTAAAACTCATATAACTTCCTTCTCAAAATCACATACATTTCAATCATATTAAACACATTTGCATGAACCGAATTATAAAATGAATTAATGAGGAACTATCTTCAGGCGCTGGAGGTGGAGAGGCAAAATTGTAATTAAAGTTGTTCGAGCATTTAGAAACATCTTTTCTTAGAGCTGTTAAAAACCTACCCACTTGTTGTTGTCTCCTCATATACACAATATACACTGAGTCCCTGTTTGATACACGAAAATTTTCATTTTCATTTTTCTACTCATTTTCAACCACACATACTTCAATAAAATAATATTTTCCATCACATTAATGACTTTTCCTTCTTTTTCAACTACACATTATCCATCAATCTACTATTCCAGAATACGTTCTTCCAAAATAATGTACCTCTAACACACCCTGAAATTGGAACTTATAATTGATTTCTTCTTCTCTTTCTTCACTTATAATCAATTTTCGTGTTTCGAAAAAATAAAAATCAAATCTTGGAATTTCAATTTCTTTAGCTTTCCAATTTATCTCCAATTTTTTCCTCAAGAAGTGGTGGCGACTGCGACGACGGCAACGATGAAAGGTGAGATGACGTCTGGCCAGTCGGTGGAAGGCGACGGGTGTTTCCTGGTTTCATTTTTTATTATGGAAGTTGGGTTGGAATGAAGTTTTGTTTAGTTTATTTCTTCTTTATTTTCATTTATTGTTTTAATTGTCTATAATGGGAAAATTTAAACTTACCATTTTACCCCTGTCATTTTGGTCAAATTGGTCAAAGTCAGCTTTCATAGTCAACTAACAATATTTTGGACGATCTTGTCCAGATGAACCAGAGTTGCATATTTATGAAAGGTATGGGAACATCCGCTAGTATAAAGAGAAATTTAAGGTAAAGTCTGTAAAAATTGAAAAGAGTAAGGACCGCTATTGCAATTTTTTCTAATAATAATTTTTTAGTACTTTCTATTTGGTAGAAATAGAAATTCAAATTTTAATCTAAATCAACGTTAATAATTAATTTTAATCACATATTTTATGGAATTCACAACATTCACAACTTTTTAATTATAAACTTCATCAACTTTTAACAAAATCTGCTAAAAATATGATTTTAACCTCCACCAAACAAGGGCATAAAAATATATTAACTTCAAGAATTTGTTGTGACTAAAATTTGTTAAAATCTCAATTGGAATACCTGAAGCTAAAATAACTTCTAAAATTTATTAAAATTTCAATTCAGGACACTATAAATATTTTGAGTTTTTACATTATTTTAAAATTTTAATTTTTAGTTATGTCCTCGGATGGATTATGCCCATGTTTGGTAGATAATAAATCAAATTTTTTTAGCGAATCTTGATAAAAAGTTGATGAAATATGTGATTGAAAAGTTATGAATTCTATCAAATATGGGGTTAAAATTAAATGTTGATCTTAACTTAAATTTTAATCAGATTTTTTAACAATACCAAATAGGACTATGTTTCCAATGTCCCAGACTCCCAATATTAGAAAATAGTAGTGCTTTAAACTTGTAATGATATTCAAAATACTTAAGCCCATGTTTGACAATAATTATTTTAAAAACAAAATTCT
The DNA here is from genome assembly GCA_019097785.1 of Fraxinus excelsior. Taxonomy (NCBI): domain Eukaryota; kingdom Viridiplantae; phylum Streptophyta; class Magnoliopsida; order Lamiales; family Oleaceae; genus Fraxinus; species Fraxinus excelsior. The sequence continues at coordinate 17,643,002 of CM032623.1, read as the reverse complement.
ACATATTTATTTTTAATCACACAATTAAATATTTTACACGTCAACTTAAAATTTTTCATGTTTTTTAATCGTACATTCTTAAAAAAATTACTTAAAATTTTATTTTACCCAAATAACAATCATCAAACCTAGGCTAAGCCAAATGGAACTATATTATTGCATGATTTCATGACAATGGTCAAATGCATATTAATTTAATACTAGATCCATTTTGAATAACAATTCTAAAAATATTACGATATTTATTAAGCTCATTCTCTTTAAATTAAAACGTTTCACACATTCACACAATAAAATATTCTGCACGTAAATCTATTTTTTAAGCATACATTCCCATTTTTTTTTGTTTTTTTATTATGCCCATGAACAAGGGCTAAGCATTCGTTTGACGTACATTATGAGGCCAATAATTCATTTTTCTTTCACATCAAGTGGGCCCGGTGTTGAAAAGTGTATGACTAAAGCAAATAAATATATGGGTACAATTACCAAAATGCCATTTATTATTTTGAATTTGGCAATGTTACAATTGCACGTGAAAGTGCAAGAAATGGTTTGGAATAAAGCTGTCAATTTCGTGCAAAATGCATTGAATGGGTCAAACAATTATTTTTGTCCCATTTCTTGAATCCATTTTCACTAAACGTGGTGTTCGGTGTAGACAGAAAGAACTAGTGCCATGACAAACAAAAATAATTTTTTTTTCAACCAATAATTCCATTAAATGTTGTGTTTGGCTATGACGTAACAAATCGGTGTCATTACGAACAACAATAATTTTTTTTTTCAAAAGTGCACCATCCCAAATTAATACGGGCAAAACATTATTTTTTCCAACTACAACTTCACCCTACATGCATATTAATTTACAACCTTACAAACGAATGTAACGTAAATGTTGTTGTGCCAAGTAGTCACGAAATCTATCCCAATCACTGCGTTGCATTTCGTCTTCCGCGTCAGGTAGATCAATTTCGACTTCACAGTCTTCTGTCTCTACTCTCTCAAATGCCTCGTGTATAACTTCCAAATGACGTAAAAAGTTGTGAATACCCATCGTTGCGACGACAACTGCAACTTGTGTGTTAAACGAATAGCTAGGCATACGATCGAGAATTTTTCATCTTTGTTTCCAAATGCCAATGGTACGTTCAATTATGTTCCTACACGAAGAGTGTTTGTAGTTAAATCACTCTCGAGCATTCTGGAACCTTCGACAACGTCATGTTCCGTCGTTGTGAAACTCTTGAAAATGGTACAAAATATCATATACCTTATATGGGGCCATATATCCTGATCGATGTGTAAAATCGGAGTCAACCAAATAATACTTGCCCAAGGCTGGTACCAAAAAGTGAATATCTGGATCGTATATAGCACGTGCAAGAAGTCGAGCGTCGTGCGTATTCCTAGTATGCCCGGCAAGTACGAACGTGAAACATAAATTGAAATCACATGCGGCCAACACATTTTGAGTCGATACCCCTTTACGACCTATGAAATTGACACGCTCGTGCCGCGGTAGCACAGTTTTCACGTGTGTTCCATCAATAGCACATATGCGCATTTTCTTCCATTTCTTCCTTCATGAACATGTGTCCATTTCTCGCAAAAGGAAATCGTCGAATTCGACGTCACTGTTTACAATAATAATCTGTCGCTTCACTGTATGCAACCAGATAGTAGAAACCCCCAATTCGAGACATCGTCTGCCAACTGATTAAAGAATTCATCCTCTTGTGTTCCGTCTTCCTCATCCGATCCCCATGGGATGACACAATTGAAGTTTAGATCTTCCATTTCTACACTGATTTGTAAAAGTAAAAGAAGAAAAGCGTATGTCCCAAGTAGATCTCAGCGTAGCAGTAATGTCAAAGAATGGTACACTCGTGAGTGCATGTATGATAATCCGTTCGTAGAAACCTCCTCATTTATTAAGCAGTGAGTTGTGCTGTGAGATATGTTATTTGGACCACATGTGAACGTACCTTGTACCAATTTGACAAAAAAAAGTTATATTACTTGCTCAAGTATCAATGTCTACCTATTGTCAAGCTGCACCATATAGATTCAAGAAATCAATTAGCCAAAAAACAAACTTATAGACAACAACACATTAAAGGAGTCTGAATTACATAAACAAAACAACAACAAAAAAAGAAATAGTAGTGAAGTACATGAGTTTGTTCATGGGAACACGTCAGTGTCACGGGTGAAAGTAGGAAAAAGATACACATCAACAATAATCTAATGAATATAATACGTAATGCACTTATTTTTTCCGTTCATTAAACTACCATTCGATCCAATCAAATTTCTCGTTGACATCCCTCATCACCACGAGCATATCCCGGTACCGCTTCTATGCTAGAAGCGTGCATACAAACCAAAACAATGGTGTTTCGCGCTGCAGTTGTCCTGAGTCAAGCAACTCTTCGATGCAAGCCACGCCAGCATTCTTCGTCTGCGCTGTGAGGGTATTAAGCTTTGCAGCAATAGCCTCGGTGGCACGCTCAACGGAGAAGGACAACTCACAAGCTGAAAATTTCTTGTTCTTTCCTTTTCTCTCACTACTGAACGACTTTCTTTTATTGCCGCTACGGGCAGTACAAGTGTTCCCGCCTGAGTTGCACATGGCATCGTGTTCCTCATCACTTGAAGCAGATCCCTCCCCATCAAGATGGATTGCATTCATGCTATCGTCGTATGCACTGTCCTCTGCCAATGCTAGGCCCATGCGGCACAGTTTCGTCTACGTCATTGCATACTTGTCACTTTCGTAACTGTCTCCAAAAAGCTGCTGGTATCGGATATAGATATCGCTGACATCTTTATCCTTAAACTCTTTGTACTCCTTGTTCTTCTACAATGACAGTGTCAACAAATTAAAGTCGGCAAATGCAAATGATCTAACTTGTTCAAAGTGAATAATCAATAGGCATGAATGAATGTGGTCATGTGAACAAATATTTACGTAACGTACCTTGATTTTTCGTGTCCACCATTCGTTTGATGCAACGATAGGGCCAGTGGATTGGTTGTATTCCACACCCGTTGTATGACAAAAGCTCGTTGAGTCGTTTGTGGTCTCAATGCATGGCATCCCAATGGTTACGAAGTTGTTGTTTGCTCCAATTATGGCAGGGGATGGAGTTGAACAATGTCACAACACGTTCCCAGCTAAACTTTGTGAAACACTTATCGTGTCGATGACCTTCTGCAATAGTGGTCTCACATGCATCAATAAATATTCTACTTTCGGTACGTTTCCATTTGGCATACGACAGCCTTGAGAACTGGAGAACCCATGACTGCCCATGCCTGTGATATGCGGGAATTAAAGTACTAGAGTTGGAGGTTGGTCACAGAATGAAAACTATCTAGTATTATGAACTATCTTACCTCGTTTGGGTTTCTAGCCATGATGTCATGTGGAATACGTTCTGCCATATAACAATATGGATGCACATACGTAAAACAACATTGTTAGAGTGAAACAGCTAAATGTTACAGATGTACATTTTCTTTTCACAACAACATATCAAATTGATTACAACAACACATGAAGAAAAATTTGTTTTCTTGAAAGCTACATTACGCATTGGGTGTACGCAAATTACACGCGAATGGTGCTAAAGAATTGGAATAGAGTTCTAGGTTTTCTCATTTTTAATGTTTTTTACCTAATGAAGAACCAAAAATTGTGGCATATACCAAATTGCAAAAAGTTTGGAAAATCAATACAACAAGCTACTTGTCCTCTCTAAAAAAAATTCAATCGCAATCGTAACTGCTTAGAATTAACCATAAAATTGTTGAAGAACGGGCTAGTAAAATCTTTTAAAATTACAAAGATCGACGTGGCTTTTTGGAAAAATTGAAGATCGAAGTTAACAAAAATAAAATATTATCATTTACAAGCTATGAGAGTTCGGGCAATATAAAAACCAGTAAGCTGAAGCCATCATTGACAGAGCCAAATGAACTAAGCTGCTAGTTGAAAACAGCCAAAAGAACCTCATTCCATGTTACCTAATATTCAAGGTACTGAAGTTTCTAAATTCCAGTTATACACCTTATTTAAGTGGGTAAGGTGAAAGTTGGCAGCATAAACTTGTAACAATGAATCGTCCGACATACCCATATAACTAATTTCAAAAAATTTGATGTGTAAAATGTAAGATGATACGCACTAACAGTGCTCGCTTAATTTTGTTATGAATGAATCATGAGAAAACTCATGCACACACCTAACACAAGTTAGCTAAATTCTTAGCAGTGCCAATGAGAAGACTCGTACGAATATTCTTTTATGAAAATTTGAAGTGAAACGTAGGAATGAGATAAGATATATACAACTATACAAATATGCAGTCATATTCATGAGAGATGGAAAGGGAAGTACAAGAATTTTAGGAGGCCCAAAAAACGGGTTTTACTAAAAACGGAATGATAATAACTCAAGAATCAACTTTTGATCATCATAATATATAAAATAACTATTAGCTACACAAATTCATGAATAGCAACCAAAAGCAAGAAAAAATAAAAAATCGAACAACATGAAAATTCACTAGAACGGACGCCCAGATCAATACCCGGAGATGGAAGGACTTGTCTCTTACTTGGCGAACAAGGTGGACATCGAAGCATGAATTGGAATGCCGTGTGATCTGCGGTAATGTTATGGTTCAGTGAGATAGCTTTCACGGAACCAGACGACTCTGGTGGCGGGGCAGTGGCGTCTACAGTGAGATGCGTTCTTCGGTTTGAGGTGGGCAGGACTGTTGTCGGAGTATTTCGCCGAAAGTGGGTAGGAATGGAGATGGGCATTAAGGATGCTGAAGATGAGTGTTTGTTGGGTTCTACCAATCAAGAAAATTGGGAAAGTAACTCTCTTCCAGCAATAGCGAGGGCATTATGGTAATTCGAGCTACCTGCATGGCTCAGATGTGCACAGTAGTTGTCCGCCAGGATACTATAGCAACAATCCAATTATTTCTACATTTTCGAGGAAAATGAGAATCAAACGAGCTGTAAATATCAAAATCAAAACTATTATATAATGATTTATACGAAATCTCCTATATTTTAAGTCTCTGACTATCACAAACTTGGTAAATCCTAAAATTGATTGTAAAATTCCTAAAATAGGTTTTTTGAATTTTGCCATTTAGAATCCAACTCTTCCATACAATGCAGACGGACTCAGAAAACGCCAAAACGAACTTGATATTGCCGAACTCTTCATTGGGAAGTGATATATGTGATAAAATATTGTAGTGGATAAAAATTATCTATATTCAAATCTAAGATTACCGTATTATATATTATGTTATACACGGCCACGGGATAGGTTAGAAACTTAACTTTGGTGAAAACCTAGTTGGGTTTCATCCATTTTGAGTTTATGAGCTATAAATGAATAATAGACTAATTTGATTACCATGGTAAAATGGCTGAGTATTTGTTATTATACTATGTATTATAACTGGAGAGATTAAATTTTGTTGGGTTCAATGTATGGAATTCCGAGTAACATGTCTTGTATTGATGGTTGAAATGATGTCTGTGCAATGTGCTACCTTAGTTGATGTACGTTTGTTTTCGTTATTGACGTTCACCTATCATTTCTTGAAAACCTGATATGGAATCAATAAAGCCAACCACGAAGATCTCAGTCATTGTCCAGGTTTTTGTGGTCTTTTATGAGGCAATGCTGGTGTGATTACATTTTGAATAAAATCCATACCTGGAGGAACACCATGAAAATAAGACAGAAATCAAAATATTGCATGAGCTATGGAGAGGATGTAACTGAGAATTAATATTATAAATCTCATAGACATTAACTGATATTATACTTTGATTAACAACATTTTCCGTGGTTGCCGTGGAATAATGAAAATCCTTGCAGGGTTAGGGTGGAGATTCTCAATATGCATATCTATTGAGCTGTCTAGTACCAAGATGGTCTTGCCTGAAGACTGATTATGCAGATTATTAACATTGAAGTTGTTGTGAAATAAGCCAGATACCAAAATAACTCTAATACTACTTGTTGTGTTAAATTTTTGTTACCAATTGTTGGGAATTCAAGGATCACGTATCGTTCGATACCACTTGATATGAAACCAACCACCAGATTGAAATATTGAAGTTATATGACACAATAATGAACTATTTGATCACAAATAAAAGAATAAAAGAAGACAAGAAAAAATATGACAGAGGAATTATGTGATTTTATTGTACTAATAATAATGGAGAAATATACAATTGATCCTAAAGTTCTAGTAATCTATTTTTACACACTTATAAAATTGTATAGAAGAGCCTAATATTTATAAAGAATATATATGAGATGTCCAAACCCTTGTTGATGAAGTAGAATACCAGAAAATCGAGTTCAAAACAAATCTCAACTCCCAATAAACTTTCAAAATAGAACTTCAACTTGACATAGGACTCCAATAGCATTTCAAATTGAATTTTTTTACGTGCACTTCAATTAGAATTCTTCAATTATTTTAACAAGGAATTCGGGTTACACTTCAATTCTAACAATTCCCACCTTGACATGAATTCCACTGCAACGAACAAAGCTCCAAAATATTCTCCACTTGAAAAAGAAAATTCGTCTACAAGGAATGAACCGACTCTTCAATAATAACCAAAACTGATTTCTCGAACCAAACACAAAATACTCTACATCAACTAGATTATGCACGACCTTACAAGATGTATAACTTAGACCTCTTCTATCTCTCTAAAATAACCTGGGCACCCTTACAAACTTTAAAAACTCCACCTCCACCAAAGAACTCATAACCCTTTGAATCAATGATAGATAACAAGATAAGAATTTTCTTCAAATGCGGAACATGTCGAACCTAGCCAAGTATTCTAATTGTCCCATGCAATAGCTTCAATCTGACTGTACCAATTCTAGCAACCTGACAAGATGTATTGTCTCCAATAACTATGACACCTTTGAAAATTGTTTCATATGTAGTAAACAGGTCATTATTATGACACATAAAACACACACGATGAATCCAAAATCCAATCATCTTCTGCTTTAGACTTGATGTCAGAAATAACCAAGAGATCTCCCTCACTTACAATGTTCTCTACGAGGTCTATTTCACCTGAAGTCTCTGATTGCTTCCCATATCGACTTGCAATCAACCTTTCTTTATTCTACAATTTGTAGCAATCCTTCTTCAAATGTCCTTTCTTCTTACATAAGTTATAAATTTCATTATTGAACTTAGATTTCAATATGTCCCTTCCATAAGCACCATGAGCAACAAGACCTTCTCTACCTCTGATCTCTGAAACCAGATGCTTCCTCTTCTCTTTTGAAAACAAAGTATCATACACATCCTCTATGGTGAGAGTATCACGACTATACAAGATTGTGTCTTTAAATGAAAAAAAGGGCAATGAAAACAATATGATTAATGTCAAATCTTCATCATCATACTTTACTTCCAAAGTTTCCAAATCAGCGATGATCTCTTTAAATACATCCAGGTGATCTTCTAATGATCCTCATTCTGCTATTCGATAAGACTATAAACTGATAGGAATGTAAAATGCATATTTTTTCCTCCTTATTTTATGTGCTCGTATGATTAATTAGTGTCAAAATGCACTAATTACATTCATATTTTGATTTAGGTGGCAATTTTATGGATACGACGTAATTTGAAAGAAATAAGCGAACAATGACCGAAATAAAAGAAAATGAAGTTTGAGGATTGAAATACAATACTCAAAAGTTATGTGGAACCTCACGATGAAGACTTGAGAGTGTTAGAGGTCAATCGGATGAAGAAAAAAGTCAAAAGGATGAAGTACAATCAAAATATTATTAAATATCAACTCCTAGCCGAAAAGGTTATGCGTCGGATTTTCTATCTTAGTTTGAGACCCATTTTTGACCTGGAAAATGATCAAGTTGGAAGATATCTGAAGTAAAGTCATAGCTATTTGAGTTAGCTTTCCAATGCATCTTGAATCGCCTCAATCAAATATCAGAAGAGGAAGATATGACCAAAATACTGAAAACTGTCCGATGAAAATTATTTAAGACCATGACTTTAATTCTATGTGACAGCAATGGCATTTCAAGGAACTTCAGGGTCCATCTTTAATTTTCTATACGACCGCATGACTTACTACCATACGACCGCATGGTTCATTCCGAGCATGAAAATTCTATTTTCCAAATTTAAGTCAACCACCTATGGAAACAATTATAAATACGTGATTTGCAACCCTGGAATAGAAATAACGCCTCCCATCTTCATTCTTTATTACTTTGCTCTTAGAATCATGAATTGTAACTAATTTTTTACACTTTGTCGAAGAAGATTGAAGCCTCGGAACCACAATTGTGAGATCTAAATGATTTTTCTTAATTTAATTCATGTTTTTAAGTATTGAATATTCTTCTACACTTATTTTCATGATTGTTATGTTTAATTTCTAGGAGGCCTACTAGTTTGTTATTTATTGCAATCTATAGCTAAGTTAAATTTCAAATTTGTAATTGTTTGATTTATTTAGCTTGTGAAGCACTAGGATTTCATGATTTTCTGCGATAAAGGTTATTAAATCTTAAGCAGAATATTTAAATAGATTGAATGCAATCGCTAGTGTTTGTATTAACTAGTATATTTCATTCCGGATAACATGTATAACTAAATAAGAACTTTCTTGAAATCACAAGTATTGATACACGACAGCTAGGAGGAGATTCTGGTATACCTCTTTTGATAGACTTTCTTTTGCTTTGGTGACAGAATTTACATGGAAAGACTGGCTCCAAAGAATTAATGCAGCAAATTTTTCATAGTAAGTTTGAAGGTCTAAGCGAAAGGATAAAACTAATTTTCCTTATACAGAAACTAATTTTTCATATAGTCAATATGATTAGTAAAAGCTATACAATCAGAAGTAATCTATCTTGACTTGTGCTCATAGCTTGGTTAAGTGTATACAAATGTAGCAGCATGTTTTACTGCTGTCCGAGTTTCATGCTCACAGTCACAAAGTTCCATCCATCCATTCTAGATGTCGGATATCTTCTAAGGATGAATTCTCCAGTCGGATACAATTGGAATTCATTCATTGAACGACACCTGACTAATGTTTTACACTTGAAACTGTAGAATATCCAAAAAAATCAATTCGATCAATGACTATCCTTCAGCTTTCGATAAAGGGGGAATCTGAGCAGTGTTTTTGTTGTTCCACTTGTTAAGTATTCCTAGCAAAGTATTGCAAAGGCTATACCATGACATGGCCTAGCTTTGAACTTGGTGGTTTTGGCTTCATAAGATTGTATTCTTACTTTTTCGTCTATTTAAGTCTAGTATGCAGTGTTAGATTGAATTGCACAATGCTTTGAACTTGATTTTTTGTCTGTAATACTATATAATCCATTTCTTTTCTAGTTGGTCTAGATCCAAACTTGGTGGTTTTGGCTTCATAAGATTAAATCTTGCTCTCTCTTTAGTGTAGGTGATAATATTAGATCGTGTTTCATAGTGCAATGAACATAATTTTAGTTTAGTTTCTATGCATTGCTATATATAATCCTTTTTTTTCTTGACCTAACTTCAAACTTGTTGGTTTTGGCCTATGATGCTCGGATTCGGGTATATATACGTATTTAAATGTCTAATCTTTTATTTTTTTAAATATAGAATACGGGTATATGGCTAAGACGAGTCAGAATTTTGGACACAAGTACATGGGTACGTCTTTAAAATTTCAAAATTTTTATTAACCCAAGATGTCATTTTAATTAGACCAAAATCAATTATTCATAAACAAGAAAATGAGTATTGAATAAGAGATTAAGACGAATAAAATAAAATTTTGGTGTTTAATTTTCAATAATGGGAAGTTAACTACTAAATGTTATATAAAATAGAAAATGTGGGATTTGATCACAATTTGGATTTAGCGAAACATTTAGTAGAACTATATGGAACCTATTTTCCTTTTATACAAACAAAAAAAGCCCATCTATACAAGGAGGGGGAAAAAGAAAGAAAGAAAAAAAGAAGAAAAATAAGGGGAAACCTAGTGTTGTCGCCTTCTTCCAGCCCTTCAACAGCAGCACTAGGTTTACAGTTTTAGCATAAATGGAAAAGAAGAAAAGGGAAATAACAAAAAAAAAAAGAAATAAAAATAGCGAAGTGCCCGATTGAAATTTGAAGGATCCGACACATATCTCATATTCATACCCATGTCCTGTCGTGTCAACACGAGTATTTCGTCTATTTCGAAGAGTCCGAGTGTTATACAAATTAGCTTAATTACAGGCTTAATTAAAGTTTCCTAAATTGTATAGTTTCCTTAGATAGTTCCATATCTTTTGTATATATATGTGTATCATTCTTTCAATGAAGACAAGTTTCTTTTCCATCTAAATTACATGGTATCAGAGCCTTGCTGGAAAAAAAAAAAAAATTCCGGCTAGGGTTTCTTGATTTCTCCAACTTCCGGCTGCCTTTGGGTCTCACCGCCGGCACGTGAAGGAGTGCTACCCACCGATCGGCCTTCGCCCAGAGCTCCGTCGTCGAAAACCTAGTGCGTGAGCCACATGCGCCGTCTGAAGAATATGCTCCGACCACCACTTGCCCGGAATTTGGTTATTTTTGCACCGTTCTACTCGTCTCAACGCCACAACACGTTTTACTACATGCTTGGGTCAACACCTAATTATTTGACTCGGTGTGTAATCTATTTTTGGGACATGTTTGGATTTGTCAACTATTCTAACTTTGTTGTGTATTTGTGCTCATTCTTTGGTTGATATTTGACAATATGGAGGAAAAGAAATATGTGGTTGTATCTTATATGATTCCGGTGATGTCTAAAATTATGGACCATAAGCTGAATGGCTTGAATTATTTGGATTGGGGCAAAATTGTTCGCCTTTATCTACGGAGTATCGACAAAGATACTCACTTGACTGACGATCCTCCTACAGATGATTCAAAGCAGACGTGGCTTAGAGATGATGCTCGCTTATTCCTGCAAATTTGAAACTCTATTGATAGTGAGGTAATTAGCTTGATCAATCACTATGAATTTGTTAAAGTGTTGATGAATTATTTGGATTTCTTGTATTCTGGTAAAGGGAACCTTTCTCGTATGTATGAGGTGTGCAAAACATTTTACCGTACAGAAAAACAAGATCAGTCTCTTACAAATTATTTTATGGCATTTAAGAAGACTTGTGAGGAGCTTAATATGTTATTGCCCTTTAGCCTTGATGTGAAGGTTCAGCAACGCCAACGAAAGCAAATGGCTATCATGAGTTTCCTTGCTGGCCTTCCCTCTGACTTTGAAACTACTAAGTCACAGGTTCTTTCTGGTTCTGAGATATCCTCCTTACATAAAGTATTTAGTCGAGTACTCCGCACACAAGGTACTTCGCCTATCCAACTCAATGGTGTTTTGGTAAGTCGAAATAATAATTATGGGCCTGGACGATCAACCAATCAGAGTGGAAACAAAGGAGGAGGCTCACAAGGGCTTGAAACTCGACCACATGATTCTGGAGAAATTGTGTGTCATTATTGTCACAAGTCGGGACATACGAAACGTGATTGTAGAAAGTTTCAGTACAGGAATCAGAAAGCTTACTCGGCCCATGTTGCATCCACTAATGATAATTATGAGAAATAAGTTCTTATCTCTGTAGATAAATTTGCCAAGTTCTCACAGTATCAAGAATCACTAAAGTACTCATCGCCTTCTGTTACTGCTATTGTTGATTCAAATAAACCAAATGCGTGCCTTCTTTCCTCAATGGGCCATTGATTCTGGTGCCACAGATCATATGACAGGTAATTCGGGTCTCTTTTCTACTTTTCTGTCCCACACTTCCACTTCTACCATTACTCTAGCCGATGGGTCACCATCTTGTGTTCGTAGGTCTGGCACGATTACTCCTACCCCTCTACTTCCTCTATCGTCTATCTTACATTTACCTAATTTATCCTTTAATTTGATCTCTGTAAGTCAGCTTACTCATAATCTTAACTGTTGCATCTTATTTTTTCCTGATTATTGCTTATTTCAGGATCTTACGACGAAGAAGATTATTGGTAAAGGGCATGAGTCTGGAGGCCTCTACATTCTTGACACATCAATACCTAAGTCTGTTGCTTGCTCTGGTATAATATCTCCATTCGAAGCACATTGTAGATTGGGTCATCCATCCCTTCCCTTGCTTAAGAAGCTTTGTCCACAGTTTAGTAAGGTGTCTTTATTAGATTGTGAGTTGTGTCAGTTTGCAAAACATCATCGTCTTAGTTCGAGTCCTAGAGTCAATAAACGTGCTAGTGTTCCTTTTGAATTAGTTCATTCTGATGTTTGGGGTCCATGTCCTGTTTTGTCTAAACCTGAATTTAAGTATTTTGTTACTTTTGTAGATGATTATTCTCGTGTCACTTGGTTATATTTAATGAGAAGTCGTTATGAGTTGTTTTCTCTTTTTTGTGTATTTTGTGTTGAGATTAAAACTCAATTTAATGTTTCGATCCGTACTTTGCGAAGCGATAATGCCAAGGAATATACATCTGCTTTATTTCAATCTTATATGGTTCAGAATGGCATGCTTCATGAAACTTCTTGTGTTGATACTCCATCACAAAATGGAGTGGCAGAACGTAAGAACAGACACCTTCTTGAAACTGTACGAGCCCTATTATTTCAAATGAATGTTCCTAAATCCTTTTGGGCCGATGCAGTTTCTACCGTGTGTTTTCTAATTAATCGCATGCCTCATCTGTTCTTCGTGGTGAGGTCCCTTACAAAATCCTTTTTCCTAAGAAGACATTGTTTCTTATTGACCCTAGAATATTTGGTAGCACTTGTTTTATTCGGGATGTTCGTCCGCATCTCACAAAGTTAGATCCCAAGTCTCTGAAGTGTGTCTTCCTTAGTTATTCTCCTCTTCAGAAAGGTTATAGATGTTATTGTCCTAGTCTTAACAAATATCTTGTCTCAATTGTGTTACTTTCATGGAAAACACACCATATTTTTCGTCTTCTCCCCCTCCCGCACGTCAGGGGAGAATGATGATTTGTTGGTCTATTCTATCACATCCTCCGAATTTGTCTCGGAACCAGCTCCTGTCAAGCCTCATATTATTCACGTCTACTCCAGGCATAAAGCTCCTGATTCATGTCCTGCACCTGCTTCTTCATTATCAGATCCAGTCCCGAGCGATGATCTTCCTATTGTGTTACGCAAAGGTAAACGCCAATGTACTTATCCTATTTCTTCTTTTGTTTCTTATCAATGTTTGTCGTCATCCTCTTGTTCCTTTATTGCATCTCTTGACTCTATTTCTATTCCTAAAACTATTCATGAGGCCATATCTCATCTTGGTTGGCATCATGCAATGATAGAGGAAATGAATGCTTTAGATGACAATGGTACTTGGGACTTGATCGATTTACCTTCAGGGAAACGGGCTATAGGATGCAAGTGGGTGTTTACAGTTAAGGTAAATCCGGATGGGTCAGTTGCTCGATTGAAAGCCTGTCTTGTCGCTAAGGGATATGCTCAAACCTATGGAGTGGACTATTCCGACACTTTTTCTCCTGTCACTAAACTAACATCTGTTCGGTTGTTTATTTCTATGGCAGCTACTCATCATTGGCCTTTGCATCAACTTGATATCAAGAATGCTTTTCTTCATGGTGATCTTGAGGAGGAGGTGTATATGGAACAACCTCCTGGTTTTGTTGCCCAGGGAGAGTCTGGGCGAGTTTGTCGCCTTCGAAAATCTCTGTATGGTTTAAAACAGAGTCCTCGTGCTTGGTTTGGAAAATTTAGTCAAGCTGTTGAAAAGTTTGGTATGATGAAAAGCAAGTCCGACCATTCTGTGTTCTACAAACAATCGAAAGCTGGTATCATTCTTTTAGTTATGTACGTGGATGACATTGTCATTACTGGAAGTGATGCTACGGGAATCTCATCTCTTAAGGCTTTTCTTCATACTCAATTTCACAAAAAAGACTTAGGGATACTAAAGTATTTCTTGGGTGTTGAAGTCACAAGAAGTAAAAAATGTATCTTTTTATCTCAGAGAAAATATGTCCTTGACTTGTTAACTGAGACGGGAAAATTGGGGGCAAAGCCTTGTAGTGCCCCCAATGACTCCAAACATGCACCTTACAGGAGATGGAGAATTAATTGAAGATCTTGAGAGATATAGAAGATTGGTTGGAAAGCTTAATTATCTTACAGTGACTAGTCCAGATATTGCATATTCTGTCAGTATTGTTATTCAGTTTCTGTCATCTCCAACAGTTTATCACTAGGCAGCGTTAGAATAGATTTTATGTTATTTGAAAGGAGCACCGGACGTGGTATCTTGTATTCAAATCATGGGCACACTCATATTGAATGTTTTTCAGATGCAGATTGGGTAGGTTCCAAAATCGATAGAATGTCCACATCAGGTTATTGTGTTTTCGTTGGAGGAAATTTGGTCTCATGGAAGAGTAAGAAGCAGAATGTTGTGTCACGATCGAGTGCAGAGTCAGAATATAAGCCTATGGCACAGTCTGTGAGTGAGATAATGTAGATATATCAGCTCTTGACTGAAATATGTCTCAAAACTGTAGTTCCAGCAAAAGTGTGGTGCGATAACTAAGCTGCCCTTCATATTGCATCTAATCCTGTGTTTCATGAGCGAACTAAGCACATTGAAATTGATTGTCATTTTGTTCGGGAGAAAATTTGGCAAGGTTTGATTTCTATAGGGTATGTGAAGACTGGAGAACAATTAGGGGATATCTTTACAGAAGCTCTAAGTGGGGTTCGGGTTGATTATCTTTGTAACAAATTGGGCATGATTAATATCTATACTCTAACTTAAGGGGGAGTGTTATACAAATTAGCTTAATTATAGGCTTAATTAAAGTTTCCTAAATTGTATAGTTTCCTTAGATAGTTCCCTATCTTTTGTATATATATGTGTATCATTCTTTCAATGAAAACAAGTTTCTTTTCCATCTAAATAAAAAAAGAAGAAAAATAAGGGAAAACCTAGTGTTGTCGCCTTTTTCCACCCCTTCAGCAGCAGCACTAGGTTTACAGTTAGCATAAATGGGAAAGAAGAAAAGGGAAATAACAAAAAAAAAGAAAGAAGAAAGAAATAAAAATAGCGAAGTATCCGGTTGAAATTTGAAGGACCCGACACATATCTCATATTCATACCCATGTCCTGTCATGTCAACAAGAGTACTTCGTCTATTTCAAAAAGTCCGAGCATTAGGGATTTTGGCTTTTAAAGATTGAATTTCCACTCTTCTCTCAGAATAAGGCTCTTTAGCAGTATTATAATGTACTCAACTCTAGTATGAACAAGATTTTAGTTTTTTCTTCGTTTTCAATACTCAGTAGTATCTAATCTACCTTTTTTCTTGTCTCAGGTTTTCTCAAAGGGTTCTCCATCTACCATTTATATGTCAGAAGCTATTCTTAAAGTCACAGAGTGGAGAAGTTAACCAACTGGAAAAACACATGCTTCCCTTTACAAATTGCTCAACTTTGTTGACTCGGGTAGCACATAACGTGATAATGTTGGAAGTTTAGGTCTGGAGCCCGTCTCTTATTTTGTTTCAAGATTTCAGGTTCCATCTCTTCAATTGCAATTCTGTAAGCAATTGCTCATTTACTGCGAAATTTTTGATTTAGTCCAAAATTTATTGACAATGAAGAGAGTTCAAGATTAATTGCAATGGTTCTTTCTGAATGCTACACGATATTTGGTTTAATATTCTTTAAGAAAACCAGCATTCCAAGATGAAATCGCCAAATGAATGCAGATAAAGATCATATGGAGAGAAATAAATCCGACCTGGAGCAAGCTACTAAAACATATATATAACTTCTTTGTGATGGGATGAACAACCATCAAAATAGGTACAATATTTTATGTACGGATACTTGTATTTGTTGTTGGAAAATAATATATTAAATTACTATATTCAAGTTGAATGAAATTGTAATAACAATTCATAATTTTCAAGTCTAGTCAATTCTATAGTTAATTTGTATTTCAATTGATTCAATTCCATAATAAATTTATGGTTACAAATTCATTCTTGGCTATTGTAACATTATTTGTGTTAAATACAAAATTAACTAAGAATTTAAAACCTCCCTCGTTCTAGTATTATATAAGGAAGTGTTATCCTCCTTATTTTACACACCAAAAATAAAAATAAAAAAAATAAAAAAATGAGAGTTTGTCCTTTCACCTCAAGTTTCTCTCTTCTTTGTTTCAAGAGTTTATTTCTTAGTTTAGATAATCTAATTCTCTGTTCTAGCTCGGTGATAGAATTGTGAGCATTTTTAATTCGCCTAAAATAGTAACCGTTGTATCCTGAGAGATAGGCACTATCGGTCTTCTTACACCACAATGGGGGACGAATCTTTTTTAAGGAAATTGTGTCAATTTTTTTTAATATCACTACTACCCCAAAAACTATTTCTTCTAATTTTATTGTTATTGTATTTATTGTAATGTTTCCTTCCATTATTTTATTTATACAATTTCAACAGAATTTTTAGTTTTCTTTTTGTATTTTTCCTAATATCTTAAAAAAGATTCGCCTCAAATGACGAAAGAGGTGTTAGATTTTAAAGAAATATTATTGTGAACATAATATTCTCCACAAAATTTATAAAATCTTGAAAACTGGAAGTTACGATACAAAGAAGTTATGTCTAGGAAGCTGGGTTTTATGTGGGACCATTTGTGAACTCTCCAACCAATTTGGGAACTGAATATTTTCGAAAGAGGTTAAACTTGTTAAAGTTGGGCTTAGATCCCACTAGTCTTCTTTGAAAACTATCTGTACTATAATTGGTTATCGGGAAAAAAATATCTTATTTGAAAATAAGTATTTTTTTAAGAAAAAAAAATAGCATGATTTTTGAACGGTTTTGGAAAAACAACATATTTTTCAAGTGAAAAATTAGCATATTTTTCTTAATTGGAAAAATAGCATAATGTTAAAGTTATCAAGAAAAATAGCATAATTTTGAAATTAATGCAACTTATTTGATATTTCAGGACTAGCAACCGAATCTACTGACATGGATATGAACCAAACTGTGGCTACTGGAAATCAAGCTTTGAGCTCGGCTGTGGCTCAAGGGCCAAGTTATTTTGTGATTCAGATTGTAGCTAAATTATCAAGTCATGTTGTGAGTCAAACTGTGGCTCTAACAGTCGGTCATACTGTACCCGTTCTGGTTAATCATGGGGAAAAATCGGAGAAATTCAGTGGTTTGAATTTCAAAAGGTAGCAATAGAAAATGTTATTCTATCTTACTACATTGAATCTTTCAAGACTCTTAACTGAGACTATTCCAAAACTCGATAAGGGTGGAAGATGTCCAAGCAATCAGCGCACTTGATGCTAAGATCCATTCGGATTTTCTGTGCTGAAATTATATCATGAATAGCTTAGCGGATTCCCTATACAACGTATGTAGTATGATGAAAATTGTTAAGGAGTTGTGTAAGTCGTTAGATCAGAAATATAAGACCGAGGATGTTGGGGCTAAGAAACTCATTGTTGGCCGATTCTTAAATTATAAAATGGTGGATTCCAAAATTGTAATCAATAAAGTACAAGAACTCCAAGTGATTTTTTTCATGAGATTCATGCTGAAGGGATGAACTTGAGTGAAACTTTTTATGCAGTTGCAATTATTAAAAAGTTGCCTATTTTGTGGAAAGATTTCAAACAATATCTAAAGCATAAGCGATAGGGAATGAACATTGAAGAACTGATAGTCAAGTTTCGAATCGAAAAAGACTACTAAAGTTTAGAAAAGAAGGAGTTCAATCCTCGCATGCCTAAAGCTATTGTTGTGGAATATGGTCAAAGTTTTAAGACCTATAAAATAACCTTGGGCCATTCGATGGAAAAAAGAATAAGCTGAGACCAAAATGTATCATTTCCAAGAAAAAGTTTTAAGGAAAATACTTCAACTGTAACAAAATAGGCCATTAATCTTCGAAATTCAGATCGCTGAAAAAGAACAACAAGAAGAAGCTAATGTGGTTGATTATATGACACGTGACGTGTCGGAGATGAATCTTGCAGTCTTCACTTTTACAGTGAATATGATAGGTTCAAACCCAAAAAAAGTGATGGATTAACACATGAGCTACAAGGCATGTGTGCTCTGATAAAAATATAGTTATTAGACCTGACCTGAATATTGACTCGGTCAAGGTAATAGGTCATCGGGTACTGGTCGAGACCGATGGGTTATTACTCAAAAATTATCTAAAATTTTTTAAAGTATAACTGCTTTTTTAGTTTTTTGCTCGAGACAATTAAATTTTTCAAGTTATTTGTTACTAATTATTTTTATACCTTTGAATTAATGATTTTTTTAACTCATTTATTAGTGATAATGATTACATTTTGATTTTACAATTTTTATATTATATTTTCCCTTTTTGTGATGTACAAATAATTTATTAGTTATTGACCAATAATTTACGTGTATTATCTATTCAATATATTTTAGTTAAAATTAAAATTTTCAAACAAAATAAGTATATAAAATAATCATTTGATATTACAAAATGAATGAAAATATTGTACTAATTTTATTAAAAATATTTTTAGTAGACAACAAATCGTTTATAGGTTAGATAAGGTTTTACCCAAAATGACAACAAAGTGTTGCTTGTTTTGATGGTAATATTATATTCTAGTTAGCTAGAGGTCAAGTGTTCAAATTTTTAGTCCCCTAAAACTTCAATGGAGAAAATTTTTAAAATTTCCTTAAAAAAATCAATCGAGTTGAAGCTAATTGACTCGGTCAAATCCAATTTCTGATCTGGCCACTTGCATTTACATAGTATGAGCTTGCCTTGCCAAGAATACGGTCCGGGTCAATGATTTATCGGGCCGACCCAGCTGAAGCTAATTGACCCGGTCAAATCCAATTTCTGATTGGGCCACTTGCATTTACATAGTATGAGCTTGCCCCGCCAAGAATACGGTCTGAGTCAGCGTATCGGGCCGACCATCCGGGTCGGCCCAATTTTAATAACACTAGATAAAGAGTTGTTTACTACGTTTGAACCAATTAAGAATGGAGAGATGACATGTGTTCCATATTAATTCGAAACATAAGTGTGAAACTTGTGTTGATGAGAAATTCATAAGGTCGTCCTTTAAATCGATTGAATGAAATATATAACCACTTGATTTAATTCACAACGACATGTGATTTAAAATTTGTACAAACAAGAGATGACAACAAGCATTTCATTATTTTTGTCGACGATAGCACAAAACAATGTTATGTATATTTGCTTAAAAGTAAAGACGAAACTATAGAGAAATTTATTCTCCATAAGAATGAAGTTGAAAATCAACTTAATAAGAAAATAAAGGTATTAAGAAGTGTTTGAGGTGGTAAGTATGAAGTACCCTTTGCTGAAGTTTGTACATAACACGAAATCATACATGAAACCATTTCACCTTATTCGTTGTAGCAAAATGGTGTTATTGAATGGAAAAATCGTACATTAAAAGAAATGATGAATGCAATGTTAGTTTATTCAGGATCACCTCAGAACATGGAGAAGAAGCTGTGTTATCAACAAATTACCTTTTAAATAAGGAGTCCCGAAAGAAAACAGAAAAGACTTCTTATGAGTTATGGAAAGAAATAAAGTCTTCTTATAAATACTTACAAGTGTAGAGATATCTTGCTAAAAAGATTGTTCCAACACCAAATAAGGTAAATATGCCTGAAAACTGTAGATTATATCTTCATTGGCTATGGACGTTATGATAGTGCTTATTATTTTCTTTTGCACAAGTCTAAAATCCCAGACATGCACAAACATACGATAATGGAATCGAGAAATACTTCATTCTTTGAACATGTATTTACGTACAGATCCAAAGAGGAAGCAATCTCATCTAAAAAGACACATGAGACTATGATTAAAAATAGTTAGGATCAATAACTATAAGAGGAGGTTGAGGTCGAATCAGACGTAGTAAAAGAGAAAGGACAGAAAAATCTTTTGGTCTCAATTTTCTAACTTATATGTTAGAAAGTGAATCTCAAAACTTTCAAGAAGTTGTGAACTCTTCAGAAGAACCTCAATGGAAAGAGGCCGTTAAAATTAAAATAGACTCCAATTTACAAAATCATATATGGGAGCTAGTGGACCTTCCTTCAAGAAGTAAACCATTGGGCTACAAACAGATTTTCAAAAGAAAAATAAAATCAGATGGAACAATCAAGAAGTGTAAGGCCAAATTAGTAATAAAAGATTACATCGATAAGGTCTTGATTACTTTGATACATATTCTTCAGTGATGAGAATAACTAATGATGACAAAAAATCAGTTCAACCCGATATCCGTGGGGCCCTGCCTCGCGAGGTCATTGCCCCGAAACAGGTATGAGAAACATAGTCTAAGCCCTCAAAGCAAGTACGAAAAACATAATCTCAACCCCGTTTAAAGTTAATTTTAAATTTAATATTTTTTATCAAATAAAAGATTTATCATCATTTTTAAAGAGAACATAAGTTTTTCTTAACAATTTGGAAACAAAAAAGTAATTATATTTACTAATTAAAAATAAAAAATAAATAAAACAATAAATAAAAAAATAAAAAAACAAAAACAAAAAATAAATGGAGCATGCCCTGCCCCTCTTTAATCGAGTATAGGGATGTGATAAGGTGACAAAATACTCGATGGCATGAGGTGGGAATAACCGACCTATCCCATACCCGCTCCATTGTTATCCCTAAGAATAACATCTATTAGGATGATTCTTCTAATTGCAACTCTGCGAAATCTTGAAGTACATCAAATTGATGTTAAAACTATCTTTTTAAATGGAGATTTAGATGAAGAAATTTACATGGAACGGTCTGATGGTTTTTTATCTCGAGGGTTAGAAAAGAAAGTTTGTAAATTTGTGAAGTATTCATATAGCTTGAAACAAGCACACAAACAGTGACATGAAACATTTGATAATGTCATAATAGAATGTGGATTTAAAATTAAAGAGTGTGACAAATGTGTTTACGTCAAAGACACCAAAAATGGTTATGTCATTTTATGCATGTTGTTGTTAGCAACGATAAGATAATTAAATTTACTAAAAACATGTTGAATTCAAGATTTAACATGAAAGATATGGATTTAGATGATGTGATATTTGTGGTTAAAATTACAAGAACATTAGATTGACTCGTTCTAAGTTAATCACATCATGTGGATAAAATTTTGGAATAAGTTCAACAAGGATGATTCGGCATGACTAGAACACCGATAAATACAAGTCAACATCTATCTAAAACAAAGGTAAAAGTGTCTCTCAAGTAGAGTACTCGAGAATCATTAGAAGTCTTTGAAATTCCAAGAATAACTAACCAAGAGGAGGTGAATTGATTTTTAAAACGTTTTCGAATAATTAACTAAACTCACGTAAGTTAAAAACACGTTGACAAATTAATAATCGTAAAAAAGTTCGAGCAAGTAGATCAATCAAATAATAAGTGCAAATATGAAAGCGATAAATAAAAGGGAGAGAAGATGCAAACGATATAATTATGGAGGTTCGATCCAAAGTAATGATCTACGTCATTCGTTACCAAACTCTCCTGTACGAGAAAGACCTTTTCACTATGTTAATTGACTTGTGGTGCAATCCAACCTTTTACAATGTTTCTGGTGACTTATAAACAAGGACCACCGATCCTTATACAATATTGAGATTTACGAGACCTCAACACGACCCATACTATTGAGCTTTACAGGACCTCAATATTACCCACACGGTGACTTACAATAAGGAACGTCAATCCTTATACAATGTTGATATTTAAAGAACTTCAACACGACCCACAATTCAAATAAGTTTTACAAATGAAATCTTCTCTTCTCGATGAATAATAAGTTCAAATTTGAGTATAAGAATATAAGTAGGCTAACACTTTAATAGATAGTAATGAATGAAGTTCAATTGTTATCTTAGAAAAACTTTGATGAATATGATAATCAAAACTTAGATTCAATCAATCAAAGTTTTAATATGAAGAAGTAGAAAAGTTTATACAATGTAAATGTCAAGAACTTTTTCAAAAATATATTTCTCTTTTTAGATAGATATAAATAAGTTAAGCACAAAGAAAAATGAAAAACTTTGATGATGGAAATGATTTTTAAAGATAAGATCAATAAAAAGTTTTTTCAAAACAAATAAGTTGATAAAGATAAAATAAAAAGTAAGGATCAAATATTTTATCTCAAAAAAATCTCTCTATAATACTCTTGGAAGTGTGTCTATTATATGCAAGAAGATGTTGTATTTATAGCAATACAACGGCCAAAAATATGTCCTACTTGACACACCGTACCAGACAGTCAATTAGCCGTTGTGTCAGAAAATCAGAACGGTTGAATTTTTGACTGTTGGCGCTAAAACTACCATACCGGACGTCCGGTACGACAGTTTTACATCGAAACATCCTCGTTTTAATTTTTAACAAATGTAAGTACTCGAGAGACGTTTTAAAAGTATTTTTCAAGGTAAGTGACACTTCAAATGTAAGTTTGAGATTTTTACCTATGAAAAATAGTCTTTATGTAAACATTTTTGCATCATGATTTTTCATGTGTAAAACCGATTTTGAGCTTGTTACAATTCATTGCCAAGTACTAAAGTGTTTTACCGTTACATATGATTGTAAAAAGTCTAAACTTTTTGAAACGTCTTGACGTACCTAAACTTTTACCTTCTTTTTTGTTGAGCCGTCTTTTAGCGAGTTTTTTCAATATCAACCTTCATAGCCTCGTTTGATCAACTTTGTTTCCATGTGATTGTTGCATGTAAATTTCTTGGCCTTGAACCTGTCTTCAATTTTATTGATTTGTAATAATCACTATAGACACTCGAAATCAATTTGTTAGAAATAAACGTAATTTATTTGTGATAATCAAAACGATGTGTCAACCATAGGTCAACAGTCTTATGTATTTGATGAGCTATAGAAGACCATACATAGCCTACATAGTTAGTAAATTGAGTAGATACATGAGTAATCCTCGAGCTGACCACTGGAAAGGAATAGTAAGAGTGATGTGATACTTGAAATATACTCATAACTATGGACTGCACTAAACCAGACATCCGCAGTCATTGAAGAATATAGTGATACTAATTGGACATCTGATATGAACGACTTAAAGTCATTAGCGAATTTGTGTTCCCATTGGGAGGTGCAGCCATATCCTGAAAATCCTCTAAACAAATAGTTATAGCTAGATTTACCATGAAATTTGAGTTTATGACTATAAATAAATGTGGTAAAGAGGTTGAGTGGTTACGTAACTTTTTAGATGATATTCTGAGATGGTGTAAACCTGTGCCAGCAATTTGCATACACTGTGATAGTCAATCAACAATTGGAAGGGCATAGAATAACATATATAATGGTAAGTTTAGACACATATATCGTAGAAATAATACCATAATGCCATTTCTCTCAACTGAAGTTATCACTATTGACTATATAAGGTCAAATGATAACATTGCGGATCTCCTAACCAACTGGTTAAATAGAGAGTTAGTTAAAAAATTATCAAAATGAATGTGACTTAAGTTGAATGAGTTAATACAAAGGAAATCCAACCTAGTTGACTGGAAATACCAAGATCTAGATTCAAAGGAACAACATAATTGTAAAGACTTAATTGAATCACTGTGGAGATATAATCTTATATCCATTCCTATGATGTAATAATGATGCATGTAAGGATGAAGGATAAGCAATCAGCTTTTAATGATTCTTACGCGGCGAAGACCGAGTGAAGTAATGTGGATTACTTGTAATAAGAAATCATTTATGTGAGAGAGAAGTGTAGCCTTTTCTAAGAGAATTATGTAGAGCTCGATTCTTAGAAACTCTCATAGAACCATGGAAATGTTCATGGTCAAAATGAACATAACTATGAGAACTGAATTGTGTTTAGAAGAAGTTTGTGTAGAGCATGTCATCATTTACAAAAATGATAGAATAGTTCAAAGATATCTCATCTACTAATCAGTTTGTAAAGTAAACATACTTACACAAGAGAATGTTCAAAGGATAATACATATCTATCATATACAGGTTTCGACTGTTGAATTATATCACAATATTTGTCTGTCAACTCTGAGGAGAGTTATTGCAAGTGGAGTCCTAGCTTGGACGAAGCAATAGGAGTTGACAACTCTAAGTAAAGTTGTTACAGAGTGGAGTCCTGGCTAGGACAAGGCGATTGGACAGTCTTAGGCTGCGTGCTAATGATTTGACAACTTTCACATCTTCCCAAGGCAATCATGGGGGCGTTGTTTGCTTCCATAGCATACCTCCATTACTATAAATGGTAATTATGGTAACAGTTGCGTGGGTACAAGGTAACGCGTCTGGGTTGGTGAGTGAGGCACACCGCTTAATCAGGAACGTTGGATTGTGTGACTTTTGGTTTCAACGGTGATGATGAGCCATAGATCTAGATGGCTCAGATGTGATTCGAAATGATCTAGCGGTTGGGGCAAACTTGGAAACACCTATATAAGGCTCAAACCTTTCATTCCATAACTTTTACTTTTGCGAAAATCTTCAAAGCCTTTAAAAACTCTCGATTTGTATGTTTCTTCCCCGGTGAGCAACTGAAATTATGGCGAACATCTTGGGGATTTTGGCGATTTCTTCCATTTTTGAACCTAGGTAACCTTCATTTTTTTGTTTTCTTCACATTTTACTTTAAAAAGAAAACTTCCAAAGTCTCTGAGATGGCCACTAATAGGTCCCCTAATGCGGCAGTAAGTGAGGAAAGACGGAGTGAGGGTAGTTCTACAATTAGAGAGCCCATCGTTGTCACCCCGGACGAACTAGGTAGGGCCATTAGGGCTGAAGAAAATATCTGGAGACGTCTAGATCCTCTCGTAGATATTTCTGTCCAGTGTAGGGCCTCTAAATACCCATCTAAGGCCACTTCGGAGACCTTAGAGAAATGTAGGCGGGTTTTTAGGATACCACATGATATGGAATTGATTATTCCCGAGCCGAATGAGAAGCCTGCTACCCGAGGCTAGAGTGTGTGGCCGTGAGTGAGAATCTCTTTAGGGCTGGCCTTAGACTCCCATTCCATCCCTTCTTTAGGCTAGTTCTCCGTTCTTATGGACTAGCCCCGACCCAGCTCCATCCGAACTCCTAGTCCTAGATGGTAGGGTTCTGGATGCTTTAGCGTCAAGCCAGCTTAGGGGTGGACATGCTATTTAGTGTGTTCCATTCCTTCCACTTCCTAAAAATTGTGGTCGGAGGGGAAAAAGTAAGAGGTGACATTACTTGTCCCTAAGGGGTCCCACTCTTCTTTAAGGTTGACCTACCCACCTCTACCAAAGGATGGTGAAGCTTTTGGTTTTGGTCTGCCGGGAGATAGGATACCATGGAGAACAACCCCATGAATCCCCTTACCGTTCCTACTTCCTACTCCACACCCAGTAAATTCTTTCCTTGAACTGATTTAACTTGAGCAAATTTATGTTTTTAATATTTTTGTTGCTTGTAGACTCTCTTCCGAGGTGTGAGATCTCCAATGAGGAGTTAGATATCATCAGCCAACTTTACCAGCTTCGTGCTCGATGGCCTAATGGCGAGTCAAGGTGAGAATTACATTCGGTTCTTCCATAGATGTTTCTTCCTACCTGAAAATACTTAAACCTTGTTTTTTATTTTGTAGAAAACATTTTTTAAGAAGAAACCTTTGAGGCTTGACTTCGCTACAATCCGGCGTAGCATTATAGAGGCAAAAATGCTGAAAACCAGCTCATATGTATACAAGAAGCAATCCTAGTGGCTGAGTTCGCTAAGCATGGCTCAGCATGGCACTAAGGAAGATGAGGTGGAGAAAGGAGCCTCCCTTATCAAAAGGAAAAGGGTCGGCCGGGCACCCTCATCTTTTTCTTCTATAGCACAAATTCCTCTTCTTTCTCCTCTTCCAACCGGGGTAACCATCGCAGCGCCTTCTGAACTTCCAATGGTCGTTGTGCTATTATCTACCATTCTAGCTGAGGGGCCAACGATGAAGAGGCTGAAGAGGCATGTTAACACCCCAACCCGGGGTAAAGCTACTGTTTTCCTAGAGAGTAAGGAAGATGACCTCCCGGAGGCAGTATTGGAGATGCTGCCTCCAGCTACTGCCTTTGTCGCCTAAGTCCATAATAAGAACTGGATAAGGGACTAGCAAGATCATATCGCCTAGTACGAGGTGGAGAACTTCCTAACTGCTAACAATGCCTATGTGGCCAAGGCGTTGAGTATTGGAGGGTGGCTGAAGACTTAGTCTGGGGTCTCCGAAAAGAGAATGAAGAGCTGGAGCAAAGGCTTGAGGCCTCGAAGAAGTGGAAGGATGAGGTGAAAAGGGCCAAGAGAGGGAAGCGGAAGAGGCTAAAGAAAAATAGACTAAGGTAGAGGCGAAACTGGACTCTGCTGAAATTCAAGTAAATCAGCTGAAGAACGAGCTTCATGAGTCAGTTTCCCAAGTGGTTGCCCTTACAAAGAGAGTCGACCAGTCCAATGAGCCCCAACGAATCACCTCTGAAGCTCGGGTGAAGGCCAACAAGGAAAAGGCCGAACTTATGATGCTTTCTGAAGCTCGAGCAGAGGAGATAGAATCTCTTAAAGCTGAAGTAAAGATAGTTGGGGAGGCGGTAGTCTAGAACTATAAGGACAACTTTTAGAAAACTCGGGAATATGATGACTTCGCCAACTACTGGACTTCATGGAGTGCCCAAGAGATGATGTCTCACATACGAGAGAGGCATCTAGAGCTCGACATTACTTTCTTGGAAGATGAGTTTGGCGGCCCCATTGGAGGCTGGCCAGTGATGGAAGAAGAGGAGGAGAAGGCCCCTCAAGAAGAAGTCGGGGCCTCAACAATAATTAATGTAGACCCTTAGTTTCCCTTTTTTTCTTTCTTTTTGTAATGGCTTCGGCCCTGACTTGTAATTAATGAAATTTCTTTTCTTCCAAGTGTTGTTACTTCATTCCAATCATATAGAGTAAGCAAATTGTAACACTTCACCTAATCTTAACCTCTTAAGAAGATGGAAGAACAAATGAATTGGCAAGTGTAAACACTTAGACTAATCTTAACCACTTAAGAAAATGGAAGAAGCAAACGAATCGACAAGTGTAAACACTCCGGCTAATCTTAACCACTTAAGAAAATGGAAGAAGCGATTGAATCGACAAGTGTAAACACTTCGGCTAATCTTAACAACTTAAGAAAATGGAAGAAGCAAATGGATTGACAAGTGTAAACACCTCGGCTAATCTTAACCACTTAAGAAAATGGAAGAATCTAATGAATTGTTGTACATTCACTCCCTCAGAGATGGCACCTGCACTTCCTCTGATAGGGTGGATTTCCTTGCTTGAAGTGACCTCTTGGGGGTGTTCGCACCTCGGCTAGGCTGTTAGTTTGTGAGAACGCGACCTATTTCATCAGAGGTGGCACCCGCACCACCTCTGACGAGGTACATTTCCTTGGTTGAGGTGACCCCTTGGGGACATTCGCACCTCGATAAGGATGTTAATGTGTGAGAACGCGATATGTTTCATCAGAGGTGGCACCCACACCACCTCTAACGAAGCAGATTTCCTTGGTTGAGGTGACCCCTTGAGGACGTTCGCACCTCGACAAGTCTATTAATGTGTGAGAACGTGATCTGTTTCATCAGAGATGGCACTCGCACTACCTTTGTCGAGGCAAATTTCCTTGGTTGAAGCAATCTTGTTTGAGAGCGAAATAGAAATGAAAATTGGTTCATTCATTTGATAGCAATATTTACATTTGAGTTACAACCTACTAGTAATATTTCCTCAAGTGATCAATGTTCCAAGGGTGGGGCATCACTTTTCCTTCTAAAATTTCAATCTTGTAAGTGTCAGGCTTTACATCCTCAATGATACGGTATGGGCCTTCCCAATTTGGCCCCAACGTCCCTGTACCCGGGTCTTTCGATGATGGGAGCATCTTACATAGTATTAGATCACCAATGCCAAAGACCTTCTTCTTTACTTTGGCATTGTAATAGCGCATCATCTTGCAATGGTAAGAAGCGAGCCTGACTTGGGAGTCGTCTCTCTTTTCTTTAAGGAATTCGAGCTAAAGCCTTCTTAGGTCATTGTTGATTATCTCATTAAAGTGAATTGAACGAGGGGAGGGAACTCCAACCTCCACGGGACTCATTGCTTCAGCCCCGTAAGTCATGGAGAATGGGGTTTCCCGGTTGCCGTCCTACAAATTGTTCGTATGGCCCAAAGGACTTGGGAGAGTTTGTCAACCCAGGCCCCTTTCGAAGCATCCAACTTCCTTTTCAGGGTGAGCTCGATGGTCTTGTTGATGGTTTCGACCTGATCGTTGGCTTGGGATGGTGAGGCGATAAGAAATGCTATTTGATTTCAAGCTTATTGCACAGATCCCTGATCTTCTTGTTATCGAATTGTTTGCCATTGTCTGAAACCAAGGAGTGAGGTATGCCGAACCTGCATATGACATTTTTCCAGAGAAACTTAGATGTGTTCACCTCAATGATCTTAGACAACAGTTCCGCCTCGACCCATTTCGTAAAGTAGTCAATTGCGACAACGGCATAGCGGCACTCACTCTTCCTTTTGGTAGGGAGCCAATGAAATCTACTCCCCATTTGGCAAACAGCCAAGGGCTAAACATAATAATAAGCTCTTGAAAAGGCTGCATCTGCACATTGGAGAAACGTTGGCACTTGTTGCAATTGTGTACGAATTCTATTGAGTCCCTTTTCAAGGTGGTCTAGTAGTATCCCTATCTAGCAGGTGTAAGCTAGAGTCGGTATCTCGGAGTGATTCTCTCAAACCCCTTCATAAATCTCCCCTATGATGTAGTTTGCATCTTTCCCTCTCGTGCATCTGAGGAAAGGGGATGAGAACCCTTGCTTATACAAAACTCCATCATGTAGGATGAAGTAAGCAACTCTCATTCGAAGCCGTCAAGCTTCGACATCATCGTCTGGTAGGGTCTACTCTTTCATAAAAGCTATGATAGATTACATCCACGGTGGGGTACTTTCTATCTACATCGATTCTTCTCCCTTCTTGATTGAGGGTTCAGCGATGTGCTCTATAGGGACTATTTTGAGGAGCTTCGAATCCTTGCTACTAAACTGTTTTGACACAGCATTTGCGTGGGAGTTTTCCTGCATGGTACTTATATTAGTTCAAACTTCTCAAAGTTGGGAAGGGAGTACATGACCAGCTTTAGATGTGCTGCCATATCTGTGGCCACAAAGTTTCCATTGACCTGATTCACCGCTAACTGTGAGTCACTACTGATGATCAACATCTTCACTTGCAGCTCCCCGGTCAGCCGGAGGCTAGCTAAGAGAGCTTCGTATTCGACCACATGGTTAGCCGCCTTGAATCCAAGTCTCACTACACAATTGAGTTTATGCCCCTCTGGGCTTTCCAGGACAACGCCTGCTCCGAAACCAGCCTCTCCAGAGGAGCCATCTACAAAAAGATTCTCGGTAGGAGGCTCCACTGGTTCTATGTTTACTTCGACTTTAGGGGCCTTGGCAAATTCAAGGGGTTCAGTCTCATCTGGTATCTCTTCAGTATTTGGAAGGCTTCGTCCATGTATTTTATGTGCTCCTTGGCTTGAAGGCTTTTCAAAAGCATGTCATTGACATAGACTTCTATTGTTTTGTCGAGTTGATTTGCGAACATTTCATTGATCAGCCTTTGATAAGTAGCCCATGCATTCTTCAGGCCAAAGGGAATCACCTTGTAACAGTATAATCCTCTGTCGGTGATAAAAAAAAGTGTTGTCCTCATCGTCTGGGTACATGGGGATCTGATTGTAACCTGAATAGGCATCCATGAAGCTTAGTAGCTCGTGTCCAGCAGTCAAATCCACCAACTGGTCTATTCGCGAAAGTAGGAAACTGTCCTTTGGGTAGGCCGTGAGGTTGGAAAAATCGATGCAGACTCTCCACTTGCCGTTGTGCTTCTTCACTAGTACAGGATTGGATATCCACATCAAATAGATGGCTTTTCTAATGAAGCCGTTGCTGATCAACTTTTCCACTTCTTCCTTCAGAGCCACGAGCATTTCTGTATTTAATGCCCTTCTTTTCTGCCTGTGTGGAGCACGACTTGGGTCAATTTGTAAGTGGTGGCAACCGACCTTTGGGTCTATTACAATCATGTCCTCGTGCTTCCATGTGAAGACGTCCACGTTCTTTCGGAGGAAGTTTTTCAATTCTTCCTTCACTCCTTTCTCCAGCTCTTTCCCGACATGTAGAACATTGGAAACGTCTTAGGGGTCAACTGAAAAGCTCTCCAGTTCTTCCATTGGAGCAGCTTGCAATTTCGATTCGATTATCCTGAGGTCTAGCTCATCTAGGGCATAACCTTGGATTTACCTCTTCGTCGCTAGACTCATGGTTCGAAGGGCAAGTTTCTTCCCAAGTAGAGCAGATTTTAGTGTACAACTTCTAGTTCTTTTTTCAAGAATCAATCCCTTTTTCAAGGAGGAATACCAATCGAATATTCCGATAAGCTTTTTCTTTCGTGGGGATACTCGTGGTTACAGTAACTTTTCCACAGATGGTGCCAATCTGTTGACCTTGAAAAATGGTTCGGACACGTAGCCAACAGAAAAGTCTTCATATGTTCTGTTCCCTGCGTACGGTAGTACACTATTAGTCACTCTTTGCATTTTCCGGTGGGGGTGGAAGCGGTTGCGAACACTCCGACGGTCAAGTCAATATTTCAATCAACTGGAAAGTGCTGCCCGACGATGAAGTGGTCACCGGGATGTGGTTGAGAATGTGTGTAAATATAATGTGAGGCTTTCTAGGGTTAAGAAGACTATACTGTAAAGACTAGGATGGGAGACCCTTTTTTACCATAGTGTGGGGGTATTTATACTAGAGAAGGAAAAAGGAGAACCGTTGGATGGGGGGACACATGGCTTCAGATCCCAGACAAGTCACCATTTCATAGGCGTCAATCAATCAATCCATTGGTTGGCGGGCATTAAATAGTTTCTGACATAGCAACTGATTTGGTCGTATGTAGCCTACCACAGGTCTCATCAATCAGTCAAGACCTTAGAGAGAT
Organism: Fraxinus excelsior; assembly: GCA_019097785.1. Lineage (NCBI taxonomy): Eukaryota > Viridiplantae > Streptophyta > Magnoliopsida > Lamiales > Oleaceae > Fraxinus > Fraxinus excelsior. The sequence goes on along the minus strand of CM032623.1, from coordinate 17,611,729 downwards.
CTTATTGAAGATCTTGGTAGGGGTGTGGCGAGGTGGATTAGGAAATGTCGTGAGTGCAGAGTGTGGCCTTTGCATCCACCATGGATAGTGGATGATTTCGACTTTTCTTCCAATTGGGGCAATAGCGTTTCAGTTCGGCAATAAGGAATCAGCTCGTCTCTCATGCGGGCGTTGCCATATCAATTCGATCGCCATGTGGACATGGTCGAATCAGTCCGGCCACGTGGCAGGCGAGGAACGGATGACATGGAGGCCTAAAAAAGAGGCCGTTATAAGAGTCATAAAAATAGATCGGCTCAAGTCTATCACGTCTGACCCTTACAACATGGAATGACACGTATCGCGAGATTTGTCTAAGCATGCATGCTGGTTGAGTTGAGTCATGCAAGGCCCAACTCTAGGGGCCCAAAGACCGTCCCAGACAGTCCAAGCAGCTTAAAAAAAAAGGTAATGTATACTACGCTTTTTTTTAATTTGTTGTACGCTCTAATACTACTTATTTTAAAAGTACAATAGAAGAACTAAAGTACCGACACTGTTAAAATCAACATCATAGACAAAGCTGTAACGATATTGATTTTCTTAAGTTGCTTCATATATATTTGAAAATGATTGACAAGTTTGATCAAAGCAACTTAAAACTTTCAATTATTTTTCTAAAAGGTCTCCAATTAGTGTCTTAGTATTAGTAATCTTAATGTGCAAGGAGAAACCTCTTAGGCTCAATAAGTGCATGGGTGCATAAGTTCCAAAACGGAAGGGGGAGGAGCAAGTGTAGTGAGCCAATTTCAACCGAAAATTTCGTAATCTGTTGAACTCAGGTGATTGGGAGGGAATGCCAACAAATATATATAATGGAAGGTATGTGTTGTTAACGAGAGTCTTAAATGACTTTGAGTCCACGGCACCATAGATAGAGGTGGACTAACTCGTGGAGCCAACTATGTATCAAAATTCAATCGTTAAACTCCAATAATTTAAAAGGTCTAAAAGAAGAAGTAACGAGAATTTTTGCTTTGAAAAGGAGAGGATATTGTCTTTTAAATTGTCTGTATAAACACTCGTAAAGCTTAATTGTTGATTAGTGATCTCCAGAGACATAGGCTGCGAGTTGAAATGTGTAGATTTGTGTTGCCCTTATTTTTTATTAAATTTTATTTTGTGTTCTTGAATTGCCATTATTTGTCTATGAGCTTGTGATTGTCATTCTTCAATCAAATGGTGTGGAAGAAGTGTTTTTACGCAACAAATCAGTATTAGAGCTTTATGGTCGTGTTAAGAAAATATTGAAAATCTCAACAAGGAACATGACTTTGGCCTATCATGCGCGATAATGAGAGTCTTGTTGGTTCAACCAGAGTTATATGAAGCCTATAAAGCCCATGTCGCTATGAGTCTTGTATATCTAGTCTTAGTCGAGGTTTCGAGAGAAAAATATGGCGCGTTAAATTGTCTCTCAAGTTAGAAAACGTATACATAAAAGAGTAATTGGAAATTTGTTGAAGACCCTATTTAAATGAATACAAGTGATCCTTGTTGATATCTTGAGCAGATAATTTTTTGATCCGATATTTGAACCAAAGTCATTTGCCTAATGTTACTTCAATTACAAACTTAAGCTCTTAAAAAAATCGCATTTATTTATTTAGATTTTGTCTTGAGCAGAACAAACTATCATTAAAATTAATTGTTGATTTTAATTTAAATCGATACCAAACCTGGGATATATTTTCCTGTCCCTTCAGTAGATCTGGTCTTAGATAGGAATAATTATGATTCGGTCACACTGAATTTGGGCACAAGTCGTCAAGGTCCATATGGACATTCATGTCATCTTTAAACTGTCTACGTCACTATTTTATGGTTTGTGAATCAATTTGATCATATTTTAGTGATAATTTATCATAAAAAATCCTAATTCAAATACTATATTTTATGTATGATTAAAATATAATAGGTAAGTTTTGCAAAATGTCAACCTTTGTTTCGTGTTAATCATTCAACTTTTATTATTTTAAATTTGATTACTCCAATTATATTTTTGTTTCAATTGAGCTATTTCATCTATACCGTTGTCAAAACTAATGAAATTCATTATCTGATTAACAAAATTTGTGATTCATAAATAAATCGTATTGTCGAGAATAGTGATTTAAAAAATTATATTTGGCAACACAATATACATGTTATTTTCAATAGTTCTATTAGCCATGTTACAAATTAAAAGATAGAATGATCAAATTGAAAATAAAAATATAAGTTATAAAATCAAATAAAAATAAATTGAAGTTAAATAACCGAAATAAAACAATCTATAAGTCGAGTGACTTCTAGTGAAACTCCCCCAAATCTAGTACAATTGAAACCCAACAGGTATAATATAGGACACAACTCTCTCTCTCTCTCTCTCTCTCTCTCTCTCTCTCTCTCTCTCTCTCTCTATATATATATATATATATCACTATCCTTGCATAATAGCATCGAAGAAGGTACAGGAAGACCATATTAAACGACGAATTCTAACGAATCAACGTCTAAGTCAAAGTTGTTTTATCTCAATACAACAAAGACCTATGAAACAAGTTTTAGACCGCATAGAATTTCACAAATTACTTTCAATCCTTAAGTGGGCGCAATATTATATGGAAAGTTGTCACAAGTTGAGAGTTTTCCACATTAAGCTCATTGATTACCATAATTCACCCACTTTCTAATGTTGGATAATATATATTGGTGGAACTTTCTTACTCTTCTTTGATTATAGATTAAAATCTCAAGAAAATTAATAATTAATTTTTTAATCGTATATTTTAGAACATCTACAATTTTATAACCACATATTTTATCAATTTTTTTAATCAAAATTTATTAAAATTTTAATTTTAATCTACACAAATTGGGCTTAATAAAAAATCTTAATACTTGTACATAAAAAAATGTACATAATGAATTACATAATACAATGTATAGGGAAAATATTTGATGAAAAAAATTGATTTTGTTTTAAATTGACAAATGATAAAGATGTGGCATTATCAAATCCATCATTGTGTAAATTTTGAAATAAGCGTAGCAAGATCCCTTAATAAAATGAATAATGATATCTAGAATTACTGGTATTAGAACGTCAGTCTAAGTGTCCCCACTTGATAGATGCAATTAAACGAATGTTTTGATTTTTCATTTAAATGAACTTATCAGTTGATGACGTTTAATTGTCATCTAAACTATGCTAAGCATCGACTATGCTTTAGCACACTACTCTAATAAAATAGATGCAAAAATTTTATCCCCAACGTTTCAAATTAAGGATTCCTCATCCTCTTAAAATTGGAGCTCGAGAGGAGTGATCCTTTGTCCAAATCTTTGGATCGACTCGCCATCTCCCAACTAACAAACTTCTAACTCGACAAGCAAAGGATTTAAAAAAAAAAAAAAAAACCTGAAAATTCTCACCAAGATTGACTGTCGTCCAACATGCCAAACTACCCCTACTGTGGTTACGCCGACACAATGGTCTTTTCTCTTACAACGTGGTACAAAAATCTTTAAGTCATACTTCCCTTTTTTCCTCAAAACATTTGCGTTTCTCTCACTCCATTCTCCGCTCTACTACAAATCCATCAAATTACAGCTAAGTCTCAGCTGTTGCACAGTCTGCTATCAGTAAAATGCCAGTTCATAGCCCACCAAACATACACACGACACAACACCCACATAACATTCGATCCCTCATCGAATTCCCAACGCAAAACTCTATAGTATAATCACTTTTTTCGTCATTTTTTTAACTTATTTTTCATTTTTTTAAGTTTCAGATACTTTTCTTTCATTTTGCCTCGTAATTCCCGCAGTTTAACTGTCAAAGTTCCATAACATTTGCAAGGACCTTCCAATTATTGGGCACATCATTTTTATCTTTCTTGGTGTTTACAAGAAAAGGGACAATTTTTTGAATTCTTGATCTGAAAAATATGGAGGGTGGTGAAGAAAAAACTGTGAAAATGGAGGCTCCGAAAATGAAGTTGCAGGCCGATCGGACTTTCAATTTGGAGCCTGAAGTGGCGGTTTCTTCGCCGGTCACACGGCAGAAGGCCGCCGCCGCAAAACAGTTCATTGAGAATCACTACAAGAACTATCATCAAGGATTACAAGATCGCAAAGAAAGGTGAATTATCATTATGATTCTAAATTTATTGGAATAAGGGTTAATTCGTTTTTGTAGGTACTTATGTGAGCGTATCAATATGGTCGACCCCAAGGCTTAGTTTGTTCAATTTATGTATAATGTATGTGTGTGTGCGTTTTGTTGATGAGTTTTGTTGATTCTTTTTAACTGAGGTATGGCCGGTTCAGGCGGTGGGCATTGCAGAGGAGGGCGAAAGAGGCGCAAGTATCTAATGAGGAGCAAGAGAGAATGCTGAGAAATTTGGAGAAAAGAGAGACGGAATATATGAGATTGCAGAGGCATAAAGTTGGGATTGATGATTTTGAGCAGTTGACTATCATTGGCAAAGGAGCTTTTGGTGAGGTATAGAATCTTAATTCATTGCAAATTTCTTTGTTCTGTTTTCGGTTAGTTGTGATCAGAATGAGTTGAGAATTGCGATCATTGATTTGGTACTGTTCTGTTGGTTAGATCCTAAAGAGGGAATTTTTGGTTCTGTCAAATGATTTTATGATAATTATTTTGAAGATTTACTTGTTTAAATCAATAGTAAATGGAAGCGAGGCACTTAGGTGATGTATGTGACTCGATTAAGTGATGCAGGTTAGGTTATGTCGTGCTAAAAGTACAGGAGAAATATTTGCCATGAAGAAATTGAAGAAATCAGAGATGCTTAGCCGTGGACAGGTAAGGATTTGAACTCCACACAAATTTTTGTACACTTGGATGCTTCTACACTATATTTACCTATTGAATCACTTCATTATTATAGGTTGAGCATGTCCGATCTGAGAGGAATTTGCTTGTGGAGGTGGACAGTCGGTGCATAGTGAAGCTTTTTTATTCATTCCAAGATTCTGATTTCTTATACCTTATTATGGAATATTTGCCTGGCGGTGATATTATGACTTTACTTATGAGAGAGGATATCCTTTCTGAAGATGTTGCACGGTTCTACATTGCGGAAAGCATTCTAGCGATTCATTCTATTCACCAGCACAGTTATGTCCATAGGTATCGATGTAGTTCATCATTTTATCCTAAGTATTTGTATGATTTGCTCATTCCCATTTTCTTCAGTTCATTTCACTTCAGTTAATCCCTGCAGAGGCTCATTTTGCCTTCTCTTTCCCTGTTTGTTAGCAGAGTCAAAAGTCAATAAAATGGACCTAGATAGTTAGGTCTTTTCGTACCGAAATGCTGTCGTCGAACGCATTATTTCAAGCATTAGCCATACTTTTGATGCACCAACTTTTACCTATTTCTATGTGTATGTTGTTCTTATATATATTTCTATAACCTTAGTGCTATTCAAATTGGTGCTGCTTGTAGGGACATCAAACCAGACAACCTAATATTGGACAAAAATGGCCATTTAAAGCTTTCTGACTTTGGCTTGTGTAAGCCCCTGGATAATAAATATTCATCGTTGTTGGAAGACGACGATTTTACTACTCAGGAGTCTAGAACTGATAGTGAAGGGCGTGATGGCAGTGATAGTGCTCCTTGGTTAATGGCGAAGGAGAAGTTACAGCAGTGGAAACGTAACCGCCGTGCCTTGGTATTCTTTTATACTCATTTTGTTGCTTAGTTGGAACATTATGTTGGTTCGACAATTTTCACTTTCACTATAGTTAGCGGGTTAAAAATGAAGGACTCTGAACTTTTTCATGAAATTTCACGTTGGTCACTATATTTTGTTTCAAATTGGTAATTGAAGTTTCAAGTTAACTTCAACTCTTTTTACATTGAGGTCATTACATCCATGTCGTTTGGTTTGACAAATAGAAAATCCAACATGACAATCTAGTTGGCAGCTACTTGGTAAAAACTAGAGTGTCACGTCACTTTTTCCGTTAGATGGACTATTAGACGTGGAAGAAGCGCACAACTTGAAACAAAGTTTAAGTTCACTGCCAGCTTGAAATTAGCATGAAATTTTGGTACAAATTTAGTGACCACAAATGTAATTTACACATTTATTTTATACTGATATACTTAAAAGTAGATTGGGGAAAAAGCTTAAGCTGTATGGTATCTTTTGCAGGCATATTCTACAGTTGGAACGCTTGATTATATGGCACCTGAAGTTTTGTTGAAGAAAGGATATGGAATGGAGTGTGACTGGTGGTCATTGGGGGCAATCATGTATGAAATGCTCGTAGGCTATCCTCCCTTTTGCTCCGACGATCCTAGAATGACATGCCGCAAGGTATTGTATCAACTTGTCAGTTTGTGATTGTTCAAACTTCTTGAAGATGCAAGAACCTGCAAAGTACAGAAAGCTTTGTAGAATGAAATTTTTTTGCTGATTCTTCTCAAATGAGATCTCTATGGGGATCGTCAGTTTTTTCAGTATTTTTAATCATAATTCGTACTCATTTACACAGTGTTGATGTAAAAATGTTAAATATGGTCTTTTCACACTAGAGCTAATTATTATCTTTACTATTTCAAAAATATCCCTCATGTTTGCAAGATATATCACGCTTCTTTCTTGTATCAGATTATCAATTGGAAAACATGCTTGAAATTCCCTGAAGAACCAAAAATCTCAATTGAGGCCAAGGATCTGATCTGTCATTTGTTATGCGATGTTGAAAGAAGGTTGGGGACCAGAGGAGTGGACGAAATAAAGGTAAAATGGATGACATATATGTCCATACACAGAAAAAGGTAGAAAAGATATTATTTCAGGACTTCTTCAGAAATTTATATTTTTAGTATTAGTGAGTGTACAAGTCGCAATTCTACAAAAAGTCTAGTTTACTTTATGATAAACATTACCTTTTTTTCAATTCCAGGCACATTCATGGTTTAGTGGCGTTAACTGGGATACCCTTTATGAAATGGAAGCTGCCTACAAACCTAGAGTAACTGGAGAGTTAGACACGCAGAATTTTGAAAAGTTTGAGGAAGTATGTTAATATTATTAGCTTTTTGTACTTGAATTTCAAGGAATTGTTAAAGAAATCACTTAAAGATTTCTTGGAATTGTGAAAATCATTTAAATCTTGCTGCAACAGGGTCTGCAAGGATTTCTTATCACTTCAATATTTTTTTTTCCAATTTTTATGTTTTGCTTACCTTTTGACATGTAATAGGGCAACAATCCACCATCTGCCGTATCCACAGTGGGACCTTGGCGGAAGGTAAATATCTTTACTTTACTAAGCCTTTGTTTGGTAGGGATTAAAATCAGATTTTTAGTAGATTTTGATAAAATTGATTGTTGAATTTGACTTATATTAAAATCTAAATTTTAATCGGTACCAAATAAGGCTAGAAAACTTGAAAAACTAAAAATGGAAATTACGAAGAATTGCATAAACTTAACTGTATATGTAGCATAACTATTTACTTCCCAAGAAAGACACGGGTAAAAATAGATGAGCATGTTTCAGATGTTCTTATATGACAATGTTACTAAGCTTTCCTGCTGAAAAATGGGAAACTGTGGTTTTGCTTGGTCATAATTGATAAAAACTATAACTATACGCCCAAAAATTAGGGGTAGATATCCTATAAAATCAATTATCTTAGCCATTTGAAAAAAAAAAAAAAATGTGAAAGAAATATCAATCCGGTTCTGTCCTTTTATGTGATACTTACTGTACATACAAGACAGCAACTGTTTTATAAGCTAATATTCTGTTCTTTGTGCTTCTCCTTGATAAAATGGTGATAAGATTATGAATTTTTGTCGTTGACTTCTATCTTGCAGATGTTAACATCAAAGGATGCCAACTTTATTGGATATACTTTTAGAAAATCTGATATCCTGAAATCAATGGGAACTTCAGGTATGCTACTTCAGGCCAACTTCAGTAACAAATTATTTTTTGGGAAATACTACAGAACTCTTAATATATTCTTCTATCTTATAGACGTTTTAATTTTACATTTGTCTCAAAAATGAAGAATCTAGCTTTTAATACCATAAAGCTTAACCAATTCACTTTGTACTGTTACATTAAGAATAAAGATTATATGGATTCAACTGACCTCAATCAATCTTATTTGTGGTTAATTAGAAAAGGACAGATCGTGAAAGATAATGAACATCAAGTGGTTTCTTTCTGTAGCCATGTAAACAAGATTTATGGGAAAAATATTGCAAAACAGAAAATGGGATAGAACTCAGAACGTAGTAACAAGCTAGGAATCGTTATGGCTATTGATGCTGATGTTGTTCTTAGTTCCACTCACTATAAAAATGGAATAAATTGAAAATTAGGTACAATATAGGATGAATATAATCTTGGTATATATGTTGAATATTGGGTAGCAAAAGTTATTTCCCTTGATTCATGCTTTTGTTGTATCTAACTATAGGTCTACTTTAAGAATTAACACAGGGAAAGTCTTGCACTGCTACCAGCAGATGGAAAGCTTTGGTAGAAGGATATCATCTATTCTGATAAACATATATAGGGGTTTCATAAATTACAGGCAGCTAAAATTGATTAAGCACCATATGGCCAGGATTTTATAGAAATGATTTCTTTTCATCTCAGAAAAACTCAAAATGTTATAATGTTGATACTCTTGAATTTCTGGTTTTCTTTTTGGACAATCATTGTTTTAAAAGAAACGCTTCAACCATTCTTAGACTTTGGAGCTCAAAAGACTTTTAAAACACGTCCATTTTCTTGTAAAATTGCATCATGCAACTTTTTCCCAAGTACAAAGCATCAATTTTGAAGTAGAATTACATGAGTTTATTTATTGATTCTATTGTGTGATGACAATGATGCTTGGATAAAACGTTTTTCTATAATCCCTTTCTGGTTGATCTGCATCTGATTATTAACAGAAATGATCATCGTGCAGGTATAGACGGGGGTTCAAATGGATCTTCAAAGCCTCCATCTTTAGTGTCATTATTTGGTATGATCGTTTATCTCCTTTTTAACCTATGAAAACTAAAATATCGAATGTCAAAATTTCCATGTTCAATGACAAGTCTGATGGATAAAAATGTATTAAACATTTCCTACACAATAACTGATGGTAACAAAATTGCAGCAGTTACTCAATTGCTATTCTTTTATTTGAGCAGTGAATCTTTTCGGTTCGTCTCTGTTTATTTTCATTAACACCGTCTGAAAGCTTTGATTCATTTTATAGCAATATCCTGCAACTTTGACTTATGCTAATGTTTGATATTTCACTACATTTTTCCAATTGCAGGACATATAGACCTGCAGGAAACTGTGATAACAGAGGATGATCCAAAGCAAAACAGATGATTTTCATCCTCATTCAACTATTTATACAAGAATTGCGTTCTTTTAAACAGTGCTATTTGGACAAAGCTCAACGCCTGTATAATACGAGAATAAACTCAGTTTCTAGGCTGATACAATTTTGGCTTATTTTTTTATTTTTTTTCATCTCAATCATGTAAACATCTGTGCTAATGTTCAGCTATTTTTATTAAATGCAATTGGACTATTATGCAGTGTAATTTATTTTTACAAAAAGAAAGTTTCTTTATATATGTAAGCCATAAGGCATCAAGAACGTTTCATTTGCTCTGATAAACTTGCACCTTAGATATGTTTTTTATGATTTTGTAAATTTGATTTTTCTTTTAAAAGTTTACTTGCACTATGTTTGGAAGCTTACAAATGGGTCCTTTTATACATTATTTTCCACATTTTCGATGCTTATTATTTGTTGAAACAATATGTTTGGTATGTCGGATTCAACAATCCTAAAATTTATTTTTTATACTATACGATTTTGTCTTGTGCTACGTACTTTCAAATGTATGTTTATTACACAGTATTAGACGGTATATACTGTATAACGGATATTTTTCTTTCTCAATATAGCTGAGTACACCCTACTAACTCTGCTAATATTAGAGATTTTATATGTAATTACTATAAATAGAATATGTTACAAGCTTTCTAGGTTTGCTCAAGGAGAATTGTTCACAAGCACCTTACAGGTATTGCGTTGACAGTATCTGTATGGTGCCTTTTTTTTTTCCGAAGGACCAATGCAAAATGGTCAAGTGGAATAGTGTAAAAAATCTATCAAAGTTTACATGTCCATATAGCAGCATTGAATTATATACCCTGCAAATGATATTCTCCATTCATCCAATCGGAGCTGTGGATAATGAGGCCACCTCCTCCCTTATGTCCCTATGTAAGGTAGGGCGGTTCGCTTGAGTTGCTCAATTGCCCTTTAGCTCAATGCTCATGATGCGCTACAGAACATTCACTATGCCAAGGGACCAACATGGCATAACTAGTGGCATGGGAGTCAACTCATCATCAACAGCTTTGTGTCGCACTAGAGTAATCCAATATGTGGTTCCGCACGTTCAACCATGTTAGGTATTTGATGTAATTGGAAAATCTGTAAATAAAATAGACTAAAATTAATATGTTGTAAAAGTCAATGAGTTATTTGCAATTAGTTGAATTTTTGTTATATTAGGTCTATGGTTCAAGAATAGAAAGAAAGAAAAACGCCATCGAAATTTCACTAGTTTATCGCCAAAACTTGGCTCGAGCGTCAGAAATAGAAACAGCGTCGCCCGCCTGTCGCCTTGCCTTCACTTCAGCAACAACCCGTCGCTCGACTATTGGTCAGCCCTCACTTGAGCGACAGTATCATCCAGAAAATTTTATTCACGTTTTTATGGCTTTTGTCCGGCGCATTCAATCCCAAAACCTAAACTACAAATATCAAACACTACAGAACGTTTTTCCTAAGGTTGAATATTGAAAATTCATACAGTCTTTGTATTTTCTTCACAAATTAGCTTTCAACCTTCATTCTTCAATTGATTCTTGGCGGTGAAAACATCATATCCAAAATTCAAATATCAAACTGATGCTTCTTACATATCTGTCAGAGATCTGAAGATTAAGAGAAGGTGACTGGAGTTCCAGTTGATAAAGAACGCGGATTTCTTCATTGATCCACAGGAGATAGACGAACTGATAAAGTCGGGAGTCGCTGCAGAATCACACATTCCAGGAGGGCTTTGAAAACTACAAGTGGAAGTTGGTGTATGAACACAAAATCCAGGAGAGCTGTGGTAATTGCAGTCAGGGGGTCAAAAAGTTCGTGTCGTCGTCTTGTCTGACAGACTGTAAGTTCAATAATTTATAGTTGATCTTGATTGGCAAAGTACTCGGAGTTTTTACCTAGTTGGGGTTTCTTCGTGATCATACCGTACGTTATTTATTGTTTTTATATTTTGCGGTATTCAAATATAGGATAATTTAACTGATTGCATAACCATCTAGAGATAATTAATTAGTGACTTGTTGCTGGTTAATTACAATTTTTAATTTCCACATTTATACCTATTCACCCCCCTAAGTGTAGTTTGGGTCGAATCTCATTATTTCAATTGGTATCATAGCCTTATTTTGATGCATAGCCCTTAATTAAATCTAGATGAGTCAGTTTTTATCTGTGCCTCTGTTTTTCGACGGAAACAACTATGATTATTGGAAAGTTCAAATGAGAGCCTTCCTTAAAGCATTAGATGAGTGTATTTGGATTAGTGTTCAAAATGTGTGGACTGCACCTTCAACCAATGTTGTTGGTGTAGTTACACACACTGATATTTCTCTGTGGACTAAAGAGGATTTAGCTGAGTGTAACTGGAGCAGTAAGGACATTCATGTCATGTTCATGGATGTGTCTGCTGAAGAATTTGGGAGAGTTTTGATGTGTGAGACTATTAAAGAAGTTTGGGACAACTTAGAAATCACACACGAGGGAACTAAAACTGTTAAAAATTCTAAACTGCAGATGTTAACCTCTAGATTTGAAGAAATTAGAATGAAGGACAACGAATTGTTCGATGAATTTTATGCGAAGTGAATGACATAGTAAATTCGAGTTTTAACCTAGGTGAAAAGATCCCCAGGTCCAAAATTGTTAGAAATTCAAATAACTAACTACTGCTTCCTACATATTTGTCAGGGATCTGAAGATTTAGGAAAAGTGAATGGAGTTCCAGTTGGTAAAGAACGCAGAGTTCTTCGTTAATCCACAAGAGATAGACGAATTGATAAAGCCGCGAGTTGCTACAGAATCGCACATTCCAGGAGAGCTTTGAAAACTATAGCTGGGAGTTGGTGCAGTGGCACAAAATTTAGGAGAGCTGTGGTAATTGCAGTCAGGAGGTCGGAAATCTCATGTCGTCGTCTTGTCTGACAGACTGTAAGTTCAATCGTTTATAGTGAATTTTGACTAGCAAAGTGTCCAGAATTTTTACCCAATTGGGGTTTCTCTATGATCATACCGTGCGTTATTTACTGCTTTTATATTATGCGGTATTCAAACATAGGATAATTGAACTAATTACATAACCATCTAAATATACTTAATTAGTGGCTTGTTGATGGTTAATTACAATTTTTAATTTCCACATTTATACATATTCACCCCTCTCTAGGTGTAGTTTGAGTCAAATCTCATTATTTCAAACCACTTATTCGTTCATTTCTAATACTAATCGTGAAACATCATGAGCAAAAGGATGTTGGGGTCCAAAATTCAAAGTGATCTAGAGAGAATGAGCGTGATTTTCACAATGAATCATTCAATTCGAAAGGGGTTTATAGAGTTCCAACAAAAGAAATAGCAAAATAGAAATCTCATTCCGCTCGTTGTGGCATTGACACAGTGTTAAAGGGAAAGACATGAGGTATCGAAATAAAGGACTAGAATAAAGGGATAATCCAATTCTCCAAAATATAGAAATATAGTATTGGAGGAAATTCTTAGTTGCCTTGGTCTTCCCAAATTTGTTTTTCACTAAGTAGTTTTTCAATCATCGAAGATTAGTAACAAAAATCATGGGTTGAGAAATTTGTCCAGATTCAAAGACAAAACATGTAGTGTAGGCTGCACATGGACCTTCCACAATGAAAAGGACACGAGCACAAAAGTTTTAAACAAGTGTGCATGTTTGACCGAGCTTCAAAAATTTAGCTACAAGTAATCCCTGGAGTGGAGACAAAAATAAGAATTTTAAAATATTTTGATAAAAGTTGATAGAACATGTGGTTAAAAAGTTATGGATCTATGAAATATATGATTAAAATTAATTGTTGATTTTGATTTAGATTAACAATTAAAATCCAATTAAAATTGAAAATATGATCGTTATTGGGTCTCACTCGTCTAATAAAAGTCAACAATAACAACTAGTTTTTTAATTTTAATCCGATTTTAATCTACCAAGCAAGCTCTAAAATTTGAATTTTAATCGGTATTGAATTTTAATCAGTACCAAATAGGGGCTAAGTCTTGAATCGATAACTATTTTACTACTCAAGTTGTGAATGCGTCACCTCTTTAAAAAAAAATAGGGCTCATCTGTGCACATTTTCTATATATAAGTTTTCAACGTCAATTCTTGACGGGAATCCAATCCTTCAAAACACTAAAGAGAGCTAAGAAAACAATTTGTCGACTAGGTAAATTCTTTTTATTCTTGATAGGAAACAAATAATCAATTTGAAATATAAATATGAAAATAGCAATCAACGTATGTGTGAGCTACTCTTATAAAGTTAATATTTTAATAAGATATCTTCTCCAAACTATACTAAAAATTAAAGAAAGTTCAAATGAATAAGCTATCGAATTCTAAAATTGATATCCCAACCAAACGAATCAGTTACATTGTATTGGATGTTGATGTGCAAAGAACGGAGATATTTTATGATCCTAGGCTTTGATATTTTGGAAAACACACTCAAAAAATATCTGATCGTCTTAGCTTGACGTGGCAATATGTTGGCTGTTCGACACGTGTAAAAGTAGACAACTAGGTCTCTCTCTTTTTGCTCTTTTTCAAGGATGAAACCCAACCATCTCATCCTTGGTACAAAACTATAATCTTTCAAATTGCTATACTAGAATTTTAAAATTCCTATTTTTCAGTAAATAATTCAACAAGATTTGTCCATTAGAGTATGGAAAATTTTGTGGGTTCATCTAGGATGGCTCCAAGGTTTTCTCCAGAGCTGGAAAATTATGAGGATTCAAGAAATTGTGTTGAGGAGCAAGAAGAGACCTCAACTCTGGTGATATATCATTTTCTTGTCTTTTCAACTAGTTCTGTATTTATGCATGGATGGATGAGCGCTTATTGTTCTTTTCAAGATTAATTGTTTTTATTTTTTTAATTATTTCATATGAATCCTGTCCCACCAACCAAACCCCAATACAGAAGGGATAATTATATCAGTGGATCTAAGTGAAGGACTGTATTCCATGAGAACCTAGGATTTGTTTAACCTTAATTTAAGTGAAAGTAGCTGGGAAAGTTTCTTGGAATACCCAGATTTCTAAATAGTTGTTTTAGTTTCAATTTTATATTGATTTTACAACGGGGCTGTTCAAGCTTTTTTGGATTCTATTGGCAATTCGTGTTGATGATTGAAGGTTTATCTGATTCGAGTGGGCTTTCTGAGATTTTAGTTCTTTCTCATATGCTGGAAGAAAGATGAACTATCAAACAGAACTAAATTGTAATTTAGGTTTGGGACAATATGTTTAGGGATCTTGAGTGCATGGGTTCGTAACCAACCAGAAAAATCTATTCTTTAGCCTTCTTTTCACAAGTCTTACATAGGATGAATACAGTAAGATAAGCCTTTTGTACAAAATACTAAGTAAAATGGAAATGTAGATCTCTTTAATGAAAAAAGGCACCTTAAATATTTTTTTTTTGTGAGTAACCTGAATTTGACCTCCTACGGATTAAAGAAAGGAGGAAGTAAATAAAAAAGAGATTTTAATTAATCAAAGGTACAACTGATCACGGGGTCTCTATTGTAGCAATTACGAATAATCCAGCCAAAAAGTAATAGGAATTCGACCTGACACGATTCCAAATCGAAAAACTTCAATCATTTCGATTTTGTTAATTTCTTTTCTTTTTCAATTGTATCGAATCCATATTTTGGAACGAACAATGACCAACTAACACTTTGACTTTACTTTAACTCATTAGATTCAGTAGTAGGTTTATTAATTTCACATAATATCTCGAATGAGAAGATCAAAGAATTGCACGATCGCTCGAAGAAATAAAACCTTTATTTTATTTTGGTCCAACTCGATTCCCAAAAACTTGTTCACGAAAATATAATTCGGATTAAAATTACCGCAAGTGCACGATTCGTTAACAAGTAATAAAGTGGAAATTGTAAAATTTCGAGTATCGTCCCACGAGGATTGATTTGATTTCTACTATCAAGACCTTAACCAAATCTATTAAACTCAAGATGATTGGTTATTTGGAATTTATGGCTAAACTATGACTAAAATGCAATTTAAGCTAATGTGACTAAATGATTGCAAAATTATGTTGAACGCAAAAGTTTAATGAAATTAATGAATGAAAAGTGCACTAGGATCCCGAATCACCAAGCAGGCTCACTTTTACCTATATTTCACAATTCGATAACACGGTGAATTGGTTGAAGAATCAATGTTTCTAACTTATCTAATAATCTCTTTCGAGTAGAATTGAACCTATTATCGCAAACCATTTGACTATATTTCTATTACAAATGCAATATACAAGAATGCATAACGTTTTGTAAACACTTAGAGATTCACGTAAGGTATAGCGGTATATTTCTATCCTTATCGAACCCTACGATGATTTATACCGTGTAGAATCTATTTTCCTTCTTTCAAATGCATAAAATAGATCACTCAAATTCACATAATCACATGCATTTAACTATGGAGGCAAGAAAGTGTATATAAATCATTCAACATCCATCAATCGTGTTTGAATATCAAATTGCAAAATAGAAAATTAAAATGTCACATTGCGAGGTTTATCGTTCACCTAGTACGTAAAAAGTCTAGTCTAGCATGGATAAAATAAAAGAACAATAAAAATAATAAAGAGAATATATCACCCAAAAACTAGAAATTAGGCTTGAAATCTTGAGTTTTGAATGAAATCCCTTGTTCTAGCCCTCTTCCTTGCTCTTCAATGTTGTTTTTCTCTCTGTGAATGCATCCTCCTCCATTTTTGGATGTAATTAGGGTTATAAAGAAGTCCTCGATGCGTTGCCATAAGTGTTTGATTCAAATTAGGAAACCAAGAATCCTGAGCCGGATTTGTTCCATGCGACCGCATGGTTATATGCCATGCAACCGCATGGAACAACCAATTGTGTCTCTGGAATTTCCTGTCGATGCCTGGGCGACCGCATGGAATTTACATCATGCGATCGCATGGTTTCCATGTTTTTCCCGTCGGGCAGTCTTTGGTATTTTGGTCATATCTTTTTCTCCCGATATCCGATTGAGGTGATTCAAAATGCATTGGAAATCTTACTTAAAGGGCTACAATTCTTCCAAATATAAACATTCAAATTAGAACGTCTTCTATGCCAAAAATGGGTCTCAAACTAAGACTGAAAATTCGAAACAAAACTTTTTCGGCTGGATGTTGATTTGTGATAGTATTTCGATTATATTCCATCCCTTTGACTTCTTTCCTCATCCAATTGATGCCCAACACTCTCAAATCTTCATCTTGAGATCGACACAACTTTTCAGTATTTGCACTTGAGTCCTCAAACTTTATTTTTTTGCTTCATTTAAGCCCTTTTTGCTTATTTTTTCCTAATTTCCCCATCAATCATAATTATTGTCCTGCAAACACAAATTACAACGACTTAAGCTATATTTATCGACATTTATCTACGTTTGTGAACCGAAATAAACCTGTAAAAACGCCTTTATCAAAGGTTTTTACTTCGGATCTCTAAGTAGTGGTGTCGTTATAAATTGTGCTTAGTTTGTGCTTTCCTCCTAGAAATTAGTGAGTTAATAAGTGGCGCCTGACGATATGGGTAACAATTATGGAGCCTAATATATATATTTTTTTGTGTTCAGTGCATTCTACAACATATTCTAAATACCTAGAGCTTGATTGGGAGAGATTTTCTACAAATTATTTTTTTCCAAAATCATTTTCAACCACACATTCTCCAAACAAAGTCATTTTTCACTTGTAAAAATCTTTCCTAAACAAACGCTAAGGATATTGGTTTAATTTTTGAGTGAGGCAATACCCTTGGTCATTGTATGGTTATATTGATTTTGATAATGCCAGTGATCTAGATAATAATATTCGTTTAAAATTAATGAAGAAGTTTGTGGCATCCAAGGATTTAGGCAATCCAAGGACTTAGGCAACAGTTAGTGAACCCCATTATCTTGGCGTTCTCTTTCTTTCTTTTGTATTTGTTGTTTTACTCTGTTTGAACTATTATATTCAATAGCAGTAATTGGTGCGAGTTTTCCCACATTTACTGTTAGGAGATTGTGAACACAGGCTATTTGATCATTTGAAATCAGCTGAAATAATTACATTGGAAGTTTGCCACCCGTGTTGTTGTGCATTGCCTTTCTGTGCTCCATGTGCATTACTTCTATTTGTTTATCTGAGCATTTTGTGTTCTATTTTGTAAGATTTCACGGTTCTCATTTGGGCAATATAATCTCAGGAATCTCAGGCTACAGAATCAAGGCCCACAGAATGGACAAATGAGAAACATAGTTTGTATCTTAAATCTATGGAAACTTCATTCGTCAACCAATTATATAAATCATTGGATTTATCTGGTTCTGCTCGGGAAATCCACCAATCCAAATCCAAATCTTTCAAGCACAAGGAGAAGAGCTCCGATGCTTGTTCTGGCCAGGTTTATCCTTTGCGTGCTAATGACCTAGGTTTCATTTTTGTTTATATTGATTAAATCCAATTTCATCGATATGAGACTATTTTCTTCTCTCTTTTTCTTCCAGTATAAGGTTTATCAAGATGGCTGTTGGTCTAAAATAGATTTCACTAGAGATGAACCTCGAGTGAACAATGCAGAGGATTCTGGTGGTCTCCTGGGTAATCCGTGGATACGACATTACAGGTATGCTGACAGGCAAGCAGCCAGAAACTCTTCAGTTTCCTGTGTTAAAGCTGCTTCACCAAATGCCGTGAATCAATTTCCCGCACGCCACTTTCAATTCCAACACCAAGATTCCACAGACAGCAATACAGGTAGCTTCCATTTTCATTTTGGTGACCTTTATGGAATAGTACGCAATTGCAGAATTTGTTAATGCATTAAAACACGTTATCATTGAGCAAGAAATGTATTTCTTGTCCTCTTGGTAAAATTAATTCTTTCCTCTTCACTATTCTTAATTCAATAATTCTTGTTGTAGAGAAAGATCAGTTCACATTATTCATTACATGAAAGGACCTTATTAGTAAAAGTACGGAACCTTGTTTTCATTATCTGCCTTGGCTTAGAATGCTATAAAAGTTATGGATTAAACCTTAATCCCTTGCTCTAAACAAAACCAGAAACACTCAAAACAAATACATGGATTCATAAGTGAGATGCACGTCCCAGCTATAGATTCTTCGTTGTGATGAAGGAGATTACTAGGTTTTTCATACCTCTTTGTCTTGACTCTTGTCTACTAAATAACGTCCCTTTCCCCCTCCTAAAATCCTTTATATAGGATAGGGATATTAGGCTGACTTAATACACGTGTGGACTATCCAATATACCCCTGAAAAAAAAAATATATGTTATGCTCTACATAGTCCAAGAGTACATTTAACCTGGTGGTGGAGAGTCAGCATGACAACTAGATCTTAGTTTGCCAGATCTTTTTAACTATTAATCTTGTTCGTGTTCTCTACAGAGGTGATGGGTCAGAACTTCAACGATGAAGATCTCGAAGAAGAGAAATCAGACAGAATACATGACACGAAGAGAACCAAAACTTCAACAGATGATATTTCAAGCAACGATCAAGTAATTAATTGTTCTTTTATCCACATTGATTTTTAAGTCTTACGACATCGTCCAGCCACTGCGAGGCTGATCTTATGGTATTTTAAATTGATAATGCAGGTTGTTCCTTTTGGCATACCTAGAGTAGGATATGCTGCCGAAGATCATATATCCTCTAAAGACTAGGATTGCAAAGCAATGTTAGGGAATAAGATACAATTACGGCAGTTTTGTAAGTTGGCAAGATCATTCTAACCCGTGAAATAAGCAGGATGAGCTTGAGGCCTATCAGTTTGTAATAGTATGACTTCCAATTAAAATTCTCATTAGTGGGAGGCTTCTGTTTTTTTTTTTTTTTTTTTTTGGGGTGCTTTGTGAGGAGGCCCCAGGGTGGCACCGTGGCGGAGGGGGGTATTCTGAGGTTCAATATTCAGATGGGAAATGCTTCAGCCTTCAGAAATCAGATCTGTGCGGAGGTCATTATAACAACTGAGCAGCAAATTGGATGGTGTACACAATTTATGTATGAGGCTACATTTCGCCCACCACAAGATTTCAACTTTTATTTTATTTTATTTTTAATTATTGTAAGAACAGTTGGCCCTACCAAACAAGCCATGAAGACGCAGATTAACGCATTTTCTTCTGGAAACAGGAGATGAAGAAAGCTGTATGACAATACTGCCAGATGGTGGAGTTTGTTCTTTTAAATCTTAGGTTACTCAGAAATATTTGTTTCTCAGAAATAATTGACAGTATTCTGCATGTTCATCGTTTGTCAAAATGGAAAAAGCAATTCTGTACCGTTCACTTTAGAGCATGTTTGGCCGTGTTTATAAGCTCCTTAAAAGGTGTGCTTCTAAGCTTAGCCAAAAACAACATTTTCGTAAGAGTTATGCTACTTGGCCCCGGTATTAAATATCGGGTCAAACCAGTATTCGTAATCTTTTTTTCTGGTTTTTGACTTGCTTCTCTCAAGTGATTGGAACTACTGTGACTAAAATAAGAGCACAATCTGTCTTTGATAGGTAAGTTGGATGGGGAATAGTCTCTCTTTGTGATCTCGTATATTGAATCGTGCTACTTAAATAGGCTCAATGAGAAGGATTAAAAACAGGACACACGGCACAACATCGTTGGGCAATTTTTTTTTTTTTAGCCACATGTCCCTGCCACTATTTGTCGAGCCTGTTTGAGTAGCATTATTTCTCGTATATTACACTTCTCCGACATCTTTTCGGGTTTTTTCCACTTTTCATGTCATAATGAAAATATCGAACGGTGATGACACATTCTTCAGGTAGCCAGAGTCCTTTTCCTTGGGGTTGTACTTGACTCGGTCCCAAGAAAATATCAATTCAAATTGAGCTAACAAAGATAATTCTTAGATTTTCAATGGGTTCTTTGGGGTGTATTGTTATACTCTTCCAAAGTATAAGATTTAAAGAGCCACGGTACGCTTTATTTAAGATAATTTATAAATTAATAATTTCATGATATATAATATTTATGATTATAGCCTTTCAATATGACTCGATCGTTGTTTATTTCTTTCTTGAATTTGATGTCATATTCTCATCTCTGACTTCTCTTAAACACTAGTGAGGGCACGTGCAAGGCACGTGTTGTAGTATAGTTGGCTACGTAATAGCGTTGACAAATTTTTGGTTATTGTTGAGACATCATGCATTTTGGATTCATGTGTCTAAACAAAATGACATAAGAACACAACTCCACAACAAAAAATGCAAAAACTATTTTCTTTGAATATCACACATGTTCCTGGATGTCATCACTTGGAGCCAGTAAATGAGAAGGGTAAAGGAACTGGAATTGGAACATTGATGCCAACCTGAGGTCGGAGCAGAACCACTTCACATCAGTAACAGAAACTTAAAACTAAAATTATAAAAATAGGGAAAACAATCAATGAATTTTGTTCCTAGGAAGCAAACTTTTAACTAATCTGAAAGCTGATCCAATATTAACATATTCTATTGATACAAGTTCCAGTATATTTGACATGGAGAGGTAGCAAGAACAAAATGATGCAAATTTGAAAATTTAGGCTCATCATAGACTATCCTTTCAATCTTGCAATATCGTTTAGTTAAGTGAGATATATTAAGCAACATAGTGTGATACCTGGTATGCTTCTATCTCAGTTTGGAATTTCCTTGCAGCTACACCGGATGTAGTAAAATGAGCCGCACTGTTCCTGTATCTGGAAATTTAGATACACAGTGTGAGATTCAAATAAAAAACAAAGAAAGAGAACTTGATGATAAAAGAGAGATGAGAAATAGGAAATGCTTATTTTTGTTGACTATGTTTATGGCTTCTTCTAAACTGTCTGCCTGAGATGAGAAACAAGAAATATGTAACTCTCAGCATTTACACATGTTCAGTTTAGTTGGAATTGGATCAGGGTAAGTAACTGAGGGTGGAGAGTCAAAGTCGCTTCCTGTGGTGGCTGACAGGGAGACTTTTGCTTTGAGCTCTAATTACAAAATATTTGGATAATGTATCTTGATGAACCAGCTAACTTGCTAATCTTAAGAAGTTGAAAAGTCAACAAAAAGTGGCATGATACAAAAATTGAGTGCAACAACCCTCGTGTGACCATACAGGTTGTTAAAAGAACATGCAGTGACTAAAGGATTTATAAGCAGGAAAACCCAATTCCAGGATCAGAAACAAGCATCATCTATCAAGTTCAACTGTTCACTATGCACTGACCTTCGACCTCATCAGGTCTTTCCACTTCATCAGTTTCAAATCTTCTGCCATTACACTAACTTATGTTGGAGCTCAATTGTCATTCATACAAATGAAGAGTAGTTTATTTTAATGGTGAAATTCAAAAAAAAAAAAAAGTAATGAAAAACAATAAGTACTACATAACTATGGTTTTAAGAGTAAAGTACCTACAGGCTAACTGTAAACATAAGTTGAAACTTTAAACTATAGGAAGTCTGTAAAGACAAACTTGGCAAGAATGTGTACAATTCAGAAAAATCTTTTTGGCAATAAATAAGTAAAAATGTGTTTCTCTTAACCTTTTATCTTTTCACAGGTAAAGAATAGGTAACCATTTTTTAGTATAAATTCAGGCTCTTACTGCCATTTGATTGTCAGTAAAAATGATATGGTGGGGGAATTTTCAAATCCAAGGAAGTTAAAGAAGTTTCGTGAACTCGATAATCCTAATCCAGAAGGCCAAAATCTGTACTTATTTAATATTTAATATTTTAAAGCTCCAGAGTTTGTTTATTTCAGTATATGATTTATATTCCACTCAACAATTATCTCACATTACAATCATAATTCCAATTGTATAAATCGTAGATATAATTGCAAATTGAAATTCACAAAATAAATAAATCTACCAGAAACCTAATCCATTATATTGAACACAAGCATTTTTTTGATAAACAATTACACAATTTTACCATTACTGTATCAGTTAAATTTCTTCTGACAAGTTGGCAAAATCGAAAACCTACTCTTACTTATACTTGCAATCCTTAGTGAACAATGGAAGCTACTAAAATAATAGTAAGGAAAATTTTCAAAACAGACAACTATGGAAAGAAATAAGTAAAACCAATCAAGAAACCTTTCAAAAATATTTCTATTTTCCTGCATAAAGTGAATATCAAGATTATGGAAAGTCTTCAATAATATCTCTAAGGATCTCTATCACACCATTCTCTATCACCTGAAAGGTTGTGTTCAATGTCAGCTGAAGAACTTGCTTCTAAGGAGTTATCAGAGTGGCGAATGGCAAAAGCAAAAGGGATGGCACAAATGGTAGTTTTGCCTGACACAGATATAAGATGTTTGGTTAAGAAACCATCAACAACAGAAAGTGCAGCATCTTTCCTTCCTTCCAAATAGACTACCCTTGTACTGCAGTGACCCCTAAAGACTCGGTTTATCACCATATATTATAGACAAATGCCAACAAGCGAAGAGAGATTAGAAATTTTAAGCCAAATAAACTCTCAACATCAGCAGCATCCGTTCCATATCAAACCCCAACCTAAAAGATGAGGGTGCTTGAACAACCTGCATTTAGAACAGTTTATAGTTCTCATGGAATACTGAAATGATATAATAAGCCACAAATAGTCCATATTGAAGTAAAAGGCGTTGTGGTGGGGCAAAGAGGAGGAGGTGAATCCTGTCATGTGACATTAACAGCAAAAAACTAAAAATAAAGGGTTATTCCAAATATTATTGTCTAAGGACAAATAGAATTACGTGACTTATTTCACATGGGTAGTAAATGTTAAAATGAACACTGGAAGTGTATCTAAACCTTTAGCGTCAATAGCAGAAATGTCAAGAGTAAGAAATATGACACACGAATTGATATTTTCTGAGTAAAGTAAAGTGTTAAGTTTGATCATAGCTCTCGAATAATCCTCCATAACCGAGACTTTGCTAACAAATCATCGCTGTGATACAGCTTGTTGGGGAAACATGTATATCTTCCTTTCTTTGCATGAATATAAACAGGGGAATATATATTTTAAAAAAAAACTGAGCAAGATCACAGATATAAGATTTACATGGTTTAACACATAATGAACTACAAATCTACTATCCACTACAACAATAGTGGTATAGGGAGATTGTTGGACAAAAACTGAGGTTCACAATAGTCTCTCTAGGGCAAATCTGTAGCTTATTTACAACGAAGGACATAAAACTGAAATTGCTATTGTATGTTCTAACTTAAAATCCTTTGATTCATTTCACGATGATGTAAAAAGTTTATGTAATTTGGTTGGTACACTATTTATATGTAATTAAATTTTCCCTTCTAGACAACAAAAACATTTGCTTTCATTTTCAATTTTTTTTGCATCGTAGTACTTGGAAATCGTTGGGGATGTTAAGACATGAGAACTCATGGGAATGATTAGCAACGAATAATTTATGCAAGAAAAATCAACAAGTCACGAACCTCATGAGTCTACATCTATTTTTATAATATTTTGACCAACATGGTGATTTTCAAATACTTTGACCTACTAAATCAATTCCATCAACCACCAATTCTTTTTAACCACATTCTTCCCACACGCTTTCACCAACAACAAAAATATACACTAAACTAAATAAACTTACATAATAACTATTCACCATAAATATTATGTTTTATACCCCTAAATACTCACATTGTAAATCATTCAAATCAGATATACCCATTTCTGAAATTTCAAATTCTTAGACAGCTATAAAACCATACAAATATATATATATATATATATATATATATATATATATATATACAATTAATGCACATGAATCACTACAAAGAAATATTCCATACAGTATATAGCCATATCCACGGGTAATACTAATTTAAAAAATTATATTTGAAATACTACTCCAATATTGCATAGAATTAGAGCAGACTAATAGCAGTCGATATATGCTACAGTTTCTGTGTGATTTCAGATAGGTAACATATCAAACTAAAAGTTATACAAAAATTTGTAATCCCCGTATTCTGTATTGTATTTGGCAACTAACAAATAAAATGTCCGTAAGATAAATGTAACTAATATGATGGTACTAAGAGGGAAGTGATGCAATTCTAGAATGGATAAAGTAACAAATGAGAATATACATGAAGGACAACGGGTTAGACAAGAGAAATGTAGACCAAAAATAAATTGTCCTTGTGTAGTTTCAAAGTATTTTATTTAATTGGATCTTTCAGCAGATAAAGAGCTGAATCAAATGAAGCAGAGAAAATAATTCATGCAAATCACCCCGTGTTTATTAGAAATATGACTTTGCTTGTTAGTCCCATTACCCATGTTGAAACTATACAACAACAAATAGCCGTATTCCCAATAAATTTGAGGTATGTCCTGAAATTTGTAATTACCTTTTCTTAACCAAGTTCGGCAGCCCATCAATATCATTCAACAGTCTGTATTAACGGAATTTAAGCAGCAATACATATGTGCAATAACGCAAATATAAAATGTTTCATTAACTATGTAAGCATCAACCCTATGAAACAGAGTGACATGAGAACGAGTATAAAGCATGCAAATAAGAATCAAATAACTTGCAGAAATTGCTCGATGCCATATGCTATTTGACCAGTGAACAATGCGACACATGGCTCTAGAGTTGGAAGTAAATCTGAACTTCCAGAAAGTAAAACAAAAGTTTAGGCTTTCACAAACTCAGAGCTTGCTGAGTTCTAATAATAATAATAAAAGAGGGATAAATTCATACTCAGAAAAAAAAAATTCAGAACTATAGTTTGTTGTTTCAGCATCTTCTAATTCATGATTGATTGATTTATTTATTTTGGTTTCCAAAACACCATCTCAATACCAAATTTTAAAAAAAAAAAGAGGCACGGCCCGTGCCTTCGTCCGCAAGCACCAAAAACATCAGATTCTTGCCAATTAGGGGAGAAAACCTACCTTTTCCGGCGAGGCAGTGATGATGGTGGTTGCTGAATCAATTCCAATCGGGAACTCAAAAACGCAGGCAGAAAAGGAAATGAAAAGGGAGAGAGTCATTAGAAGTGTAATAAATTGGAGTTGATGATGGTGGTTGCTGAATCAACTCCAAGGTTAATCACATTCCACCAAGAAATTATAAAAATAACAACATTGTTAATAAATTCTTTATATACTTCAAGAATTTGTACTCAATTGAAATTCACTAAACGGAGATTGAACCGTGTGGAACGGAGGCACGGGTGCCTCCGTGTGGAACGGAGGCAGGCATCGTGCCTCCGTTCCACACGGAGACACGGGCTACCTCCGTTCCACACGGAGACACGGCTGCCTCCCTCCGCGACTCAATAAATCCACACGGAGTCAATAAATAAATCTCACCTATGTATATAAAAATTGAAATTGTAAAGAATAATAAGAAGTTGAGATTTTAGCTGAAAAGTAGGATTCTGATTTCTAGGAAATTAAACTCGTCCACTTTCGAAAAATCCGCCAAAATCATTTGAATTTCAGAAAGTATTGAAGAAAATTATTTGAATTTCAGAAAGTATTGAAGAAGGCAAGGAATTAGCTTCGCTAAAGTGAGAAGAGGCGTGGGTGTTTAAGGGAGAAGATGGCGATTTAAGGGAGAAGAGGCGGTGAGTGAAACGGCGTGTTATGGTTGACGATGGGAGAAGCCGACATCTGTCCAAGGAGAAAACGACGTCGTATTGACGACGATGACGTGGCAAACTCCCTCTTTTAGTATAGTTAAGATAATTAGAAGTTTATTTGTGATTTTCTCATACTGTAACAAAAAATTATTCAATGTTGAGCGAAATAGGCTCCATAGTAGAACTATCAACTTCATCATCTTGATCATTTCCCAGGAAGCTCTCAATTATCTACTCATCAGTCTACATATCAAAACTTGCGTTATTTCTCCGAGGTAGATAGATCAAGTGATCCTCAACATCATTCTGTGACGATAATTCAACTCTTTGATTGCAAACTGCCTCCACCATATAATGCTTCATCTAAATTCTCGTAAAAAGTAATTATATTCACATCACAATTTTTATTTGTTGCATCACATTTTAATTGCACTTTAAGATTTTTAATTTTTTTTTTCATTATAGCACTTATATCCCTCACTATTTTTATTATCATTTATATCCTCAAACTTTTCACCAGTTAACACATTTTATATTTGATAACGGTTTCATGTCCAAAAGTCCTTTGAAATAGCATAAAACAACTTATTTTTTAATCATGTTTTTTTAAAAAATAAATAAAAAGCACAAAAACAAATAATAATAATAATAAATCCCTCATTTCAAATCATGAAAATAAAATATTTTGATATGAACTATCAAAGATGAGATGTGCCAATTATTAGAATGTTGAACATAAGAATTTGACAAAAAAAAAGTTAAAAAAAAAATAATTACTATAATGAGCAAAAATTGAGGAACTTAATTGCAATTAATGTGGTGTATCAAATAAAAATGGTGGCGGCAATACAACTACCCTTCTGTAAACCATGTTGTTAAAATCGAATTTTATAATTTCGAAAGTAATTTGCAATTGTATTTGCACATCTATTGTTCAGCTCGAAATTGCAAAATTATTGCATGTAAAATATTTATCTTTTCTAGATATATCTCCCCTACTTCGTAACCCTCTAGAGACTACGACATAATCGACGAAGATAATACATTTTGAAAACAAGGAATACCTTGTAAATTAATAAGTTATTAATTAATTGATTATAATAAATCTATTATTTAATATTCATTAAAATAAAATATTTTATCTCAAGGCCATTAATTTATATAGATTTAACTGTATTACTTCATATAAAATTAATATACAATTGCACACAAGTGTAAATATACTAGGTAATATTCAATTCAAAAGTAGGTTAGTAGCGAGATTTCTGTATTCACATCTTTTAGGCCCTATTTTTGATATTAAAAGATCCAAAATTTCAACATTTTTCAGATAAAAAATTATATCAATCAAACACAATTAATTGACAATTTTCAGTAAAACGAGTTCTAAGCATATCAATTCCCTGAAATTCATTTTCTTTCCACCCAAATTTCATTCTTTCAATCAAACGGACCCTAAGTAAATGGATATGAAACACATACCATTATAGCAAATGTTTGACCCCAATTAAAATTCAACTCATTTTTCTCTCCTCTTATTAATTATACATTCTTTCAATAAAATAATATTACACATAAACTCAAAAAAATTTCCTTATTTTTTAACCATACATTCGTCAAAAAAATATTATTTCAAAATCATTTTTTTTTTTTTTTAAATAATGGAGATCAAACAAGGGCATAATGAGTCAAAGTGAAATAAATTCTTGAAGCGACATTCTATATTTAAGGCGTTTTTTTAAAATAATGTTTCGTACATTTTTATTTATTGGAAAAATCTATATGTACTTCCTAGTTTACTACATAGATGATTACATGGTCACATGGCCTCCCCCTATTGGAGGATTCATCTGGGAAATTAAATTCTTAAGAGTGTTTAATTTTTAATATTATCCACAGAGAATCAATTAAAAAGTTCTAAATTATTTTTCGAATTATATTTTTATTACTGTAGTATTTTTGTCAATAAATTTTAATTTTTTATTTGTATTACTTTATTTATCTACAAATCTTTTTAGTAAATAAATTTAGAGGATTTTTGGTGTAAATTAAAATAAGATTTTAAGTAAATTGTGATATAAGTTTTTGAAATATGTGAATGAAAATATGTGAGATTCATGAAAAATGTGGTTGATATTGATTGTTTGACTTTGATTTAGATTAAAATCTGGCACAAACATGTTCTTATTAAGATAATTTTTAATTATTTTTCTATAAGCCATTTATTTTTATTATTAATTTTTTTTATGTCAATTTTTTTTTTTTTTTGTGGTAATTGGGTCAAATAGCCTCTTTCATAATACAGTTTGGGAAATTAACCTTTGACCAGAATAATATTTTTAAAATAAATATTTTAAATCAGAATTTATAAACTACCTAATATACCTTCATTCGACAAAACGTAATATCCCCCTTTCTCAAATCAATTGAAATCCTAAAACCCTAAATGTAATACATTTCTTCTCTCTTGCTCCCCAAACCGTTCCTACTGTCTCCTTTGTGGTTTTGTCATCTCCAAACCGTTCTTGGCCTTCTGATTCTTCTTTGCATTTCTTTACCCAAGTCAACTATCTTTCTAACTCGTTGTGTTGAAGTACAATGATGCCGTAGGGGTTCAAAATTGGTTGACGGGATGAGTCGAATGAGAATGATGGAGAAAGAGGGCTAGGGACC
Source organism: Fraxinus excelsior (assembly GCA_019097785.1). Classification (NCBI taxonomy): domain Eukaryota; kingdom Viridiplantae; phylum Streptophyta; class Magnoliopsida; order Lamiales; family Oleaceae; genus Fraxinus; species Fraxinus excelsior. Next base: position 17,582,904 of record CM032623.1, on the reverse strand, counting down.
GTGTCAACTCGTGGTCACAATGGAGCGAAATGAAGATTTTGTTACGAATGTTTCATCCATTTCCCAAGATTGACAGAAATGGAACTCGTGAACCACTTCTAAGAATCAATTTCATAGTGGGCTATCCTCAGGTATGAATGTTTCCTCAATTGTTCACTCTTGCTACGATTTTTGTAGTAGCTGATTAATGAAGCAATCGTCTATTAATGTGATTAATGAGGTTTGATTTATCAAGTTTTAAGGAGTGCCGTTTTATTTATTTGTATAGTTGTTTTGGGGGAAGGGTAGAAATAGAACTGGTGTAAATTATGGGAAAATCGATCAAGGATGTAGCTTGTACATTGATGAAGACTTTTTCATACCCTCAGACCTTATAATTAGAGTTACCTTACTGAAGTTGACATATCACTTCAGTCCATTAGTTTTCTATTATCCCCTTTTAGTTGTTTTTCTTACCTTATTGTGCACAAAGACTTGCTTATATTTAAGACACGATAATTCATTGTTGTAATACAAAACTTTTTGAATATAAAGATATTATGTATTGAGAGTTTTTCTCGAATTTATCAAATTTTCGATATTCTTCGAAATTAATGAACTTTTGATTCCGAAATTCTTAGTATTCTAACAAATTAGTGAGAGGTTTGTAGTGTCATTCTTCATTTCTACACTTCAGCCTACATGAATATCAGAATATGTGAGTGCAAAATGAATTGTGGAAAATCGACAATTTATTAGAATGGCTACATGTGGTTTGATTTATCAAGTTTTAAGTTGTAGAGTGATACTTTTTAGCAGACTATTCATTTTCGTGTTTTCGATCGCCATTTAAAGATGAACACATCCAAATGGCACCTTGTCATTTATGAAATTCTAAAAAATGTCACATTGCCGTTTATCTAGTTCTGAAAATGGCACCTTGTCATTTATGAAATTCTGAAAAATGTCACCTTGCTTTTATCTGTTTTTCAAAATGAATTGTACTAAATATCACTTAACATTGCTGTAAATTCTTCATATTTTTTCATTGATGTAGAAATGGAACACCCATTTGAGTTCGTGATTCCCATTGAAGATAAAATTAAAGGTAGACCTTCATAGAGGTGCTCCCTTCACAAATTGACTATGTTCGAGAGATGTTAGATGATGTTCACCAAAAAATGCTCATGGAATCTTGTTTTGGACAAATATTTCAAATGAAGTGTATACCTTTTTCTGCCCAACTAATCCACCGACTTGTAATGAGGATGATTGTGATCAAAAAACAAAATGAGATATGATTTTCAATTGGTTGTAAGGTAACAAGATTTCCATTATACGAGTTCACATTAATAATGGGGTTGAGCGCTAGTGATGAGCCTTCATTGGAGCCCCATATTGTGAATAATGATAGATTGGTGAAGAAATATTTTAAAAAGTGTGAGAAATGCATAATTGTTTACAATTTGAAGGAAGCTATTGAAAATCGCAAAGTGTGCATGAAAGACAAGTACAAGATTGGGCTTGTATATATTTTGGAAATGGTATTATTGCCCAAAGAAAAAAAACTACACATATATAAATTTAGAACACTTATCAATGGTTGATAACTTAGAGGCTTTTAATAGTTATCCTTGGGGGAGAAAGGCTTTTGCCCGCACAATTGATGTATTCACGAGAGATTGGAGGTTCTTGGTGAAGTCATACTTGGCAAATAATGAGAAATATTCATATTCAATTTATGAATTTCCACTTACATTACAGGTAATGCTTTTAAAATTACAATTTATTATTCATTCTATTTAGAATGTAATATTGTGAATCTTATGCAGATTTGGGCTTATGAAGCCATACCATCTATCGAACAGAGATATGCTAACAATGTAGAGGAGACTGGCCACCCAAAGATACGTCGATGAAATTCTTCTGAAATGTCTAACTCCAAGGATATTTGTGCAAGTCTGGAGGAACCAAATTTAAGTATATTTGAAATGTAGATTAAAATATATTGTGTACATTTTGAAAAATAAATGTACGTCTCATTTTTGATACAGATTGTTGTTCATTGCACACTCAAGCCTATGCTGAAGGAGGCTTCTAAAGCATATTGGATGGAAATCCAATAGTTGATATCTTTGTGGATAATGTAGATGAAGCAGATTCGTCCATTCGTGCTGACTTTTCTCAGCAAACTTGTCAGACTCATCCGTCTCTTTATCCATCCAAAGATGAGTTCATTGAGGAATTAAGGGTGCAATTAGTACAGATAGTGAAGACTATAGATAAGAAAAATGAAAGGCGAATAGAGGAGATGCGTTCTTACATAGATCAAAAATTTGATTGTGTTGCATCTTTGTGTACACAAATTGACGAGAAGGTATCATATGTTGTGTAGTGGATTAAGAATTCTAACTCATCGACACCTAACATATATCACTCTCATTCTCGCTGCGGATTTATGAATACTGGAGAGGTTGATGTGACAAGTAGTTAAAACCTTCATCCGGGCTCTGTCATGTGGTTATGGGTGCGAATGAGCCCAAACGAATGCCGAATGAGCAAAAACGTCGTCTACATGTTTAAAACGACCAGATGACATTTTGAGTCACTGGTATCGATTTCACCCCTTGTCACTCATCCATACACAAAAACTTGAATTAATAGATACAAACTCTAAATTAGTAAAAACGTCAGCCATACGATTCAAACGACCAGATGACTTTTAGTCTGAACAAAGTGATGGTGTCATTGTTACCAAAAACTTGATCAGAATTTATCAAAAACCATCACAATTTAAAAACTCATAGATCCATAACAAACGTGAAGGAACATAAATGAACACGTAATGAGTACAAACGTCAGTCATACGTTTAAAACGATCATCTGTCGTTTTAATCTGAACAAACAGTGCAGCTGAATATTTATCTAATATCTGACCGAAAAAACTATTAGAATTTATTAAAAAAACCATCACGGTGTAAAGATGAGATTGAACAATTAACGTTTATCCATAACGATTTATCAAAACTATGACAATCTATCAAAAACAATCTTAATTTATCCACAATCTCAAGATTCAGTTCGACAAAAACAAACCCCACGATCTGTCTAATAGTCTAGAGCATTTTTGCAAGTTAGACGATTATGGCCCCTCTGACCACACCTACTACATTTACGAGTCTTTTTTCCCTCACCTCTTGATGGAATCCGACGATTTTTTGGGCACCCACATTGTCGTCAATTCAAAAAGGGTGGTAACATCTTAGTTTGATTGGAGATTTCCCAATCAGTCTCATTTGTCACGGATATATACATTCGGCATATGCTTGTTTCCAACTAGTACTACTATAATAAGGCGAGCACAAACTGTAACAAGATATTCCCTTAAACTTCGCTGCAGCAAGAGCATGTTTGCAAGGAAGCTTTTCCAAATCAAATTCTCTACAAGTACAAGTTCTTGCCTCCAAGTTAACAATATGCATTTCACTTTCAACACCCATATGTAACTCGTACTCATTTATCGGTATCACTATCAGCCCCTTTGCATCATCATACTTTGTACGCATTTTATCCTCAATAGGTGGGGTTAGAATAGATACACATTTTTCAGTCTCAATGTGTTTCTCATAAAACCATTTCTGTAAAGTCTTTATAATTTGCTCAACTATAGCAAGTACTGGAACTCGCGAGCATTCTTGAATAACGAGTTCAATGATTCTGCATTGTTAGTCGTCATAATATTGTAACGAATTCCTTTGAAATGTGCTTGAGACCAAAATTCATACCCAACTTTCTTTTCTAGGTATTCTCCAACTGCTGGACTTTTACGATATAGATGTGCCATTGATTTTCCAAAATTAATCAAACTATACTCATTTGTTGTTTCCATGAACAATGGCAGAATATCAGTCCTATGATAATTGGACTTTATGTTTAGTTGTAGATGCAACATACAACATCCATGATGTGCATTAGGATAAACAATCTTTATAGTTTTATGAATGTTATCCTTGTGATCAGAAATAAAAACAAGCCCTTCCAACATACTTGTTATCTGAAACAACTTATCGAAGAACCAAGTCCACGATGCGTCATTTTCGGAATCAACAATGCCAAATGATATATCTGAAGATTTGTATCTTGACACATGGCAACAAGTAACATACCTCGAAATTTAGATTTGAGAAATGTTCCATCCACAGAAATGACACGTCTCATTGATGAGTGAAACTCACGTATGCTTGGTCTTAAGGCTATGAAAAAATATTTGAAATGATTCTCATTATCAACCTCAATGAACGTCACTGTACCGGGATTCTTCATCTTCAGAATATTGCAATATTTGGCCAATCTATCATAACTAAGTTCATGTGAACCCCTTAATAGCTTTAAAGCACATTCTCTAGCTATTCACGCCTTATAATAATTTATATCTATTCCAAACTCCCGATGAATATCATTTTGAATGTTCGAAGGTCTGTATATAATGTTGGGATCTTCAAACTTCGACATGATGTGCTTTCCAATCACCCAACAACTAGCTTGTCTATGATTTTTGTGTCGAACATCCACTGAACAATTATGGTAATGCAAGTACTTTCGAATCTCAAATTCATCACTTTCCTTCAACCGTATTGCCGGCAAACGCCATTTGCAAATTTCCTCAACACAAACTACTACACATGTACTCTTATTTGACTTAGTGACCTTAAATTCCAAAGAGTATCTCAGAGCAAGCATTTGTAGTGAAGTTTGGAGATCCTTTTTGTTGCGAAAAATTTGGTTAACGTGTACATCATCGACATCAGGAATCTTAAATGATGTTCTACAAGGATTCAGATAATCATCTTATGAAAATGTTAATAATCCCATATGCCAATGTAAACAGTGTATTATGAGTAACATTGTCTTCATTCATCACAAGAAAAAATCATCTTTGTTGTTGTTACACACTATTTCCACCCCATCCCAGTAATCATCACTTGTAAAGTTCACACAATTATTTTCACAATTTTGATTAAATGGAGATAACGGTTCCATATGATTGTCACCAGACTTATCTTTTCGCATATAGCATTCATCCATATCTTCCACATTATCGTGATTCTCCTGAATATTTATCATATCAAGCTCCATGCCTTGTTGATCATCAACATAACCCTTTTCCACAAAGGTTACACAAACTGGAACTTGATCGTGCAAATAGAGAAACCAACTAACATCCCTATCGCAATTAATCTTCATTGGTAGAACTGATAATTTTGTCATGCCAGGTAAAAGAAATTTCATCTCGATGTCATACACGACAGAATCAACTTTAACCGCTTTTCTGACTTCCTCATACAACTCCATATGAGAAATAATTGTTGACACAAAAATATTTGTTGTATGTCTTGATCATTCCCTATCCATTTTCAAATCCATCCACCCTGATTACTCTTTTCAAATTTAACAAAATAACAAATGGCAATCATTGCACCAGAGTCCATATATGCAATTCACCAAAACATATGTAATATATTAGTATATTAATTATCAAAACCGAATACTATAAAATAGAGCTTCAATAATAAACAAAAGGCAACGAATATTGTTACATAACAGGTTTAAATTAGATACAAAATGACATTCTGTAGTTTAAAACGTATATTTACCATTTAAATTTGTTTTTAATAATATAATGCTATAAAAGAATTGAGGAACGACTACTTTGCAAACAACTACATCAATACCACAATTATCAAATTACAACAGCACTAAGTTACAGAAAAACGGCACCCCATCACAGAAAAACGACATTATTCCATTTTTATATTTCACGGTAAATTTTACTTACCCAATTATTTTTCATAGAATACAACTAGAAAATAACAAGAAATCGTTAATTTTCAAATAATAAAGCATACCCTCAGTGGTTTGAAATCGATTTTTGCTCACCCACTTCCAAAATTTGCAATGTTTGATTTGTCCTTAGTTCAAATAAATAAACTTAAGTGTAGAAAGTGTATATAAAGAAGAAGAAAGTTGGATTTGAAGGTGGTCTAATATTGTGAAAATGGGTTTGGAACGTTAGAATGAAGAAAATGATTTATGAGGATTTAGGGATTTATGGGGATATGGTAAATATTGAATTTCAAATTGATCATTTTAGTCATTTCAATTTAAGGGTATTTAAGACTTTTAATGATATATGATCTAATAGACCATAGGCTCATAGAACAATAAGGCTCTATTTGTTTTCCATTATTTCAAAACATGGTTTGCTACAGCAAGATTATCCATCACACATTCATCCAATAAAATATTCTACACATAAACTAATAAAGTAATTTTAAATTTCAATCATACATTCTCCAAAAAATATTATTCATTACTTCATTTTTTGTACAATAATGGAAGACAAACACACGTCGTATTGATAAAGGCCAATTTACCAAAATGGCCCCTGAAGGCCTTCTGATCCCGAAAGGATTCTTTAGGCCTTCTGATCCCCCTAAGGCCTCTGATCATTATGGGTGACTGACCTTTTTAAGCAAATCCCCTTGTATTTTTCTACTTTATAATTTCGCCAATATTTTCTGATGATACTCTGGATTTGGAGTCACATTTCTTTTTCATTGAACGGCCGATCTTCTACCAAAATCCGTTAGAACAGTCAATTAGGGTTCCCAACTTCTTCCCCTTTATGCCTTCATTTAATTCCACATCAAAAGCGCTCTCGCGCTTGGTATCGCATTGGAATTTATCCCGAAGTCGGTTGTTAAAATGTTCGGATTACAATAACATTCGGTGTTTTTATAGCGTTGCTGGTGCTGGTGCTGGTGCTGGTGCTGGTGCATCGTCTTGCTCCAAGAAGAAACAGATGGCCTCTTATTTACCGGAATTTCGAATTTCGAATAATACTGTTATGATTCAGAAAAGAGGATTTTTGGGCTGTGGTGATGGCGAAGAGGGGAATATGTTATCCAAATTATATGAGGAAAGACGTGTTTTGGGGTAAGATTCTTCAAGTTACTTCCCATTTTTATTTCGTTTCTAAATAAATAAATTGTTCTATGTGCAACTTTCCACCCCTTTTTGTTTATCCTCTTGAGAATTTAGTGTTAGACTCTATTGTTTGTTTTCGTGATGGCTGCATTTTGAATGACTATTGAAGGTTTACTCCTTTTGTATTGAATGAGTTAAATTACGCTATTTAATTTTATCTCATAACTGACTTGAATTATGTTGAGGAAAGTGTATTCTACATTTGTTTATGTGTAACGTTGGTCTCTTTTCTGTGCTTATAGCTACTGGGTTCAGAAAAATAAGTTGCGGTAGCTGAAGGTTGACATTTCACCTTTGTTTTGGTTTTGTTTTCTTCTTCATTTCTTATATTCCTCTAAAATAATAAAACTTTCCTCCAAGTGCCTTAGGTATTTTTTTCCAACAGTTGAACATATAGACACTCATAGAGACTTCATTAACCTTATTTTATAAAATATTCACTCATAGTACATTTTCGTTTTCTGATTTGCTAGATGAAAAATATTGTAAGCTTTCTGGAGATCTAATGAAATTGGTGATCTACCCCCCTGATGATTGTAAGAACTAAGTAGTGGAGCTGTAAATAGCTAGAAATTACATGCACATGTACAAGATTGAGTAAATTGATTTACATGGTATACAGAAAACCAATTTTAACAAGTGTTTCGTGTTGTTATCCTCTTTCATTGAATCCATATAAGAAGTTTTTTTTCCCTAATGAATTATGAAACCCACTCATCTTTTTTAAATCCTTGATATCAAAATGAAACTTTTGAGGATTTTATAATCATCTACTATATGAGATGACTTGTTTTTGATTTGTCAGATACTCTCCTGAGCAATTATATGCTGTCGTTGCAGCTGTTGACTTATATGAAGAATTTCTTCCCTGGTGTCAGCGATCAGAGATCATTAGGCGCCATCCAGATGGATCTTTGGATGCTGAACTCGAAATTGGTTTCAAATTTCTCATTGAAACTTATGTGTCCCATGTGGAGTTGAACAAATCAAAATCTGTAAAGGTGCAAAATCACTTTCAGTATGAGGGCTTTCTTTTCCTAGTTTTCACTTATAATACTTCTAGTCTCTATAATGTTCTTAGTAGTTAGTACTTGCATTTATTAAGCCCCCTATTTGGTAGAGATTAAAATAAGCCTTTTAGTAGATTTTGATAAAAATTGATGGAATGTGTTGTTGAAAAGTTGTGGGTCCTATGAATGTGGGATTAAAATTAATTGTTGACTTTGACTTAGATTTTTAACGGTACCAAACAGGGGCTAAGTATGAAAAATTGTAGATCTTTTTTCTTGGGGATCGGGCCTTGGGGGCCAAGGGCGTTGTGGCTTAATTGTAACCATTGTAACTTCAATTAGAATGGTACAATCTTAGTGTTGTATAAGTTCAAAAGTATTTTCTGGAAATTTTGAAGTTTATCTATTTGATTCTGTAGTATGCAGAACTCAATAACTTCGAATGTAATTGTTATGTGAAATGTCGAGTAGTGCTTGAAGAGGAAAATTCAATAGTCAAAAACCGAATAGTAATGCCACGTTAGGTTACCAAGTTGGTTTTGTTCTGGGTTAGAAACAGAAACTGGAACAAAGTATTCAGTTCTTTTTTGTTTTGTGAGTGAAGACATCCACCTGATCAACAACCTCAAAAACAACCATCTCACCATAAACCCTCTCAAACGCCAGTCCTGTTATCGACTCAATGAACAAGACCAGTCCCACACTCAGTTCTTGGTATAAAAGAAGAGGAGACTTTTGACTTTTGCCAGTGACCAAGTCTACTTGTCAATTAATTTCTTCAAAACAATTCAATTACGCTGGACTGAAAATCTGAAAAAGATAGAGAGAGAGACAACAACTATAGATACCTAGACCGATTAGAGGAGGGAGAGATGAACTTGAGGTCGAGCAGCCATTTCTTCATTGTGGAAACCGTGACTGAATGGTAAGTTGGTTATTTTTAGATCTATTGATCAAGGTTTCAAAATAATTTGTGAGTGATGGAGTAATTGATATGGTGGAGAGATTTCAAATTTCAGTGGATATTTACAGGGATGGTTATGATAAAAATCATATTCCAGCAGGATTTTGATGAAGAATATGGTTGATAACAGTGTTATATGGAGAGAGGGTAGTAGATCTAGTTAATAATTCATTATAGCACAGATAGGTTTCCAAACAGCCCCTAATGGATGTGGTAGTAGCATGTTAAAATTTAATGTAGGATTTCTATCTGTTCATGTGGTTATTATTAACATGGTAGGGTGACCTGCCTAATAAGGTTTTCGTTTGACTTTGTACAATATATTAATAATAATGGGATTAGACTTGTAGATAGCTTGGAGTGTACCATTGAATCATACGTCTTCTTTTCATGTAAATAAGAGGTAGTCATACTGGTTTGATCCTTTATCTTCTAATGGTTACTTGTGCAATTTCTTTATTTGTGCCCATGTCACCTTGTGTATATAGTAAGCCTTCGTTTGAGGTTTTTCTGAGTTCCTCTTGGAATACCAGACTTCTACAGACATCAGAGATTGTAGAAAACTTTGGATTGTTTTGGCGGTGGATAGCAGTATGATGATAAATATTGTGAAAACTATGGTAATTTGGAATTTTCCTCCTTTTCATGTATTAGCCTAATTATGATGACACCGGTGATGTGAATGCTCTCATACATGACAAGAAGTTGTCACATATTCTGATGCACAGGGTTTTGTGTTATTTGTGATGGTGTCTGTTCATAGACTAAGAATCAGACCATTTGTGAGAGTAGTTTCAATTTTTTTCATCTACCCAACAAATCTGAGCTAGTATCCTATTCTCTTTCCCTCTTAATTGAGAAAAAAATCATATTCTGAAGGTTGTTGAAAAGTTGATCAGTTGATAAGGAGGAGATTTTTAATTTAATGAGGAAAATTTGCAGTCTGATCCTGTCTGGAAGTATCTAATGGCACATAAAGCACTCCAGCAGGGTGAGAAGGTTGTTAGAGGACATGTTAATTTTCATATTTGTTGCACCAGACTTAGCTGCTTGGCGTATGATTGAAGTAACTATAATGAGGCACAAGGTCGTGTACAAAATTCTCTAGCAGGAGATTTTATTAATTTGTATATCTGATCTTGCTGTCTTGGAAAAGGAAATAAAAAGTGCCTGACAAGCTCAAAATCAAGGATGACTTTCCTCAACCCAATGTTACGGTGTAGGAAATAGTTAGCAATCACAAGTTACTGTGTATTGAGATATCTCTAGCTCGCTATTGAAATTTGACCAATTAGGTTCATTATTATCCTCATATTTTGTATATATTTTAGTTGTGATGGATTTCTAAATAGATTGCATAGATAGCTCAGTCCTATAATATTCTTTTCTTGTGCATGTATTCCTTAATGGGTATTAGTTACAATGATGAATACAACTTCTAGCTTTTTAAGTTCTTTAAAAATACCTTTTGTTTGGAGGGTTATCCCCATAGTTCCCCATTTACTGAATCCTGGGGTTTGATGTGATAAGAGTATGCAACATCCTCTCATTTTTGTGTCAGTGTGGATAAGAATTTTTTTCGAAAATTGGAATCAGGTCCTTGCAATTCGAATGCATGAAAGCTAACCCAAATCTGGACAGCTTATTTCCACTTACAATACTGAGACGCCAACTCCATTATGCGAAAAGTCATTATATTATATTCTCTTTGACCTGATTATCGTGTGAGCTTGGGGAGGGAACTTGACATGCAAGGCATGCTTAACTACGGATTCATTTACTTAGGATGGCCGTGCAGGGCAATCATATGGGTAAGTGAAGAGGAGCTGAAAGTTTTAGAGGCAATACTCACCCACTCGATTGTTGTGAACCCATAGATACGAAGGCCTTTCTCATAGACTGTTCTTCGTTCGACTTAGATGGCCTTTCTATGGGACTCGGCCAATTTACTAACAGGATTTATAATTGTAGGATATCTCTAACATACACAATGCCTTGAAACTCAAGTTTGTTACTATTAATAATGTTTACTGTGCTTTGGTTATGTGGTAAATTATTTTATAATTTGCTCGTCTTTGTTGATTTTTCTTATCTCCTGTTTTCTTGTAGACAACTTCATCCCAAAGTAGCCTTTTTGATCATTTGATCAATGTCTGGGAATTTAATCTGGGACCTGTTCCAGGAACCTGCAATCTTTATTTCTTGGTGGACTTTAAGTTCCAGTCACCATTATATCGACAGGTAAGCATCTACACTATATTAGTTTGTGCGACAACTTGGATAGGCGTATAGCAGTAATAATGTTTGTAATTATTTTAATTCATTTTGGTAGATTAATTATCTGGTTGATTTGTTGGGATATTGAATGGCATTATCTGTTTTGTTTCTACTACTTCCATTCACCGGATTAAACTTGATATTGAAATTCTGGGATATGACGTCGTAATTTCCACCTCATAATCTTCTAAGTCGAAACATTATAGAAGGAATTAGAGTATTGCCCTGAAAGAACTCAACCTCTTCAGGGCAATGCCAGAAACGATGGCAAAAATTAGAAGATTTCTTGTCAATGGCCAGGGCTTCTTTTAAGACTCCTTTTTCTAGTTATTAGAATAACTTATTATTCTCACCATCCATATAAAATTTAGTTGACTGTACAGTTACTAGGAGGAATTATGAACACATCAAAAATATTCATGTTACTTTGGTGACTCTTGCAACCCCGACCAACAACTTAGAGATGTGCATTTTTGCTTCAAGATATGGACATATGTGCTGTTACTTTTAACAATCCTTGATCTGATCTGCAATTGGAGTCCTTTTTCCCGTCTCAGTTTGGTGTTGCCATTGTGAATTCTATCCTCTGCCTCATTTTCATAATATATAAAATTACTCTTTTAAAGTTTTATACAGTACGAATTGGTAAATAGATACACATTAGCAGATAAGAATATTTTATGCTTGAGATGTGAAAAAAAAACTTGAATAAAAGTTTCATCCATTAGATGTAAACAAACGAATCAGAGCGGAAAAAATAGCATTCAGCAAGTGGTGCTACATTGTTCAATTTACTTGCATGGGTCCTTGATGTTACTTGAACCTCCGCTGATGTTCAAGCCTATTAGATGGTTATATATAAGTTTTTTCCTTCATGTTGTAGGCTAAAATGGGTTCTATAACTTTAATTATATGGCATGTTGTTTCGTTGTATTTTGTTCTTGGCTGATTGTTATCCTGGCATATTTGCTTTGTGGTTTCTCTTGGCATATGCTATTATGCTTTATTATTTCCTTCTGTATTCAGAAGAACAAACAGAATTTAGGAATATAAGAGCTCGTTTTGGTTTGAATTTTAATTTTGAATTCATTTTCAGTTTTCTGTTTTGAGAGTTTATTTAAAATTGTAGATAACACGATTAGTTTGTCGTTCTGAAAAAATGTTTCTCAAAACAAAAAACTAAAAAACATATTTGGTTTGAAATTTTTAGAAATTATTTTATGACACCTTATTCATTTAATTTGATTATTTAGTAACATAAAATAATTTTATACTAATATATTATCAAGTATATACATTATAAAAAATAAAATACAAAAAATAATAAATTGACTTGACAAAATAGAAAATTTTAGTATTAAACAAGCTCATGATGAAGCATGCACTAAGGATGATTGGTCCATCTCATATATTTGAACCTATGCAACCATTTGTAATTAGTTTATATTCATTGTAAAGAAAATAATTAAGCATCAATGTATCTTCAACAATCGCATTGAAACCATTCGTAAATAATAAATCATCGTATATCAAATCATCTTCACTCACATATTGAATCAAACGTTATTCAGCATCCTTGTGCACAAATATATTCATAATCATCATCATTGTCCATATCAATAATCATTTAAGAATTACTCCAACAAATGTAATCATTACGACCATGTTTGAGCCCATTTTTTTTAAAAATATTTTTTCCCAAACTCATTTGCAACCACACATTCTTACAATAAAATAATTGGCACATAAACCCAATTTTTTTTTCATATTTTTTAACCACATTTTTCAAAATATCAGTTAAAAAACATTTATTTTTTAATTTTTTACACAAAATGGGGCTCAAACACAGCCTATATTTAGAAATGTACAATCATTATGATTATTCAACACATTGATTAAAATTAAACAAGCAAGTCTTGAGAATTACAAAAGTTCTTAATCAACATATGAAAAGAATTCAATCCTATGTTAGAAGTTCAAAATATGCCACCTGACCAATCAATCAAGCAAATCAAAGAAGTTCAAGGTAAGGTCCTCTACTAATTTCAGGCACAATCACAAATGTCATCTTGAAATTTGAATCCTTAAAAGCCTTACTGCTTTCATATAAACCTCATTAGACACTCCATCCATGTTGTTTAAGATGTTTAGACACACCATATTTGAATAAGGATCCAGTAATAGCTTCAGTAACCCTCGCATGATTAGTTGACTTTTCTTGAATGCGTGCCAGCTTTTCTTTTAAGAGATAACACCCTAAGTTCAATTTCCTAGTTCTTTATATTAGCTATAGATGATCACTGCGTCATGCATGCCTTAAGTTTTTCACCTTTTGTGATATTGGTGACATTTGGCGATGTTTGTTAGGTGTCGTATCTTGGCGCCGACAATACTATAAACTTCATCCTCATCATTCTCCACATGTACATGCTCCCTTGCTCAAAAAATCATTTTCTAGTTGTCTTTCATTTGATGTTGGAGGTAGCTGAGTGGAAGCATTGCTTATACCTCCAGTAGTTGTAGTCCTGCTAAAAATCTCTCCAAGAAGTTCATAATGCTTACATCCTTCCTAAATGTTTTGTACTCAGTTTTGTTCATCTACAATAGTGAAAATAAGGCATATTAATATTGGCCACATTAGTATATATTGTATAAAGAAATGTAATAAAATGATAATATAGCTCCCGTTTGTTTCTCATTTTTCATCCATAAAAATGAAAAATATGACCGGTATCCATCACATCAAGCCATCAATTTTGAATTTCTATCTCTTGTGTGGGCTTAATAACGGCTATATTTTTCATTCTCGTTCTACAATAATGTGAATCAAATGGGCCCATAATCAAAGACCGGTGAAGATATTCTTTTACAATACATATTGTATAAAAGTGTTGCCAAACTTCCTCTCTGGTGTTAAGTTGGTTGGTATTCCGTATTTGAATCTCACGTGACACCTGTATGCAAGGTCATAGAACAAACGATGCACCTTACATAAACAGTTCCACTTACCCTTCAATCTCTCCATCCCATAATCAGATTTTGTTAAAACAACCATCTCTTGATTGATCTTGCCCCAGTCGTTTTTCATGAATGTCGAACATTGCAACTTTCTTACTTTCACGTTGTCATAAGTACCCAAATTTAAAGTGTGTTCGTTCTCATCAGACAACGAAATTGATTCCTTAGTCTTACATCTGCGACCACCCATGTTTTCTAATGAAGATAATTACACATATAAATAAAATTCTGAATAAATAAGCTATAATCCAAGGAGGTCAACAAATTCCACACTAGCTCACCCAATGTAATAATCCCTTGGCACATAGACGTCCTTTATTGGACCAAATTGTTCAAATGGCCTCTTTAAATCATCTGTCCTGCTTACAGCATATCAAACCATTAGAGAGAAACTCAAGCAGAGGTACCTTGTTATAAGCAAAAGTACGAACAGCAGGAAATATACTCGTATCACCAACACAGCCTTAAAATTGGTACTAAATATTTAATCCTACTCAATCAAGTAGTAAGCAGGGTATAACTTCATAAAGAAAACAAACTACAAGCATATTATGATTCAAAATTTCACTACCCTTCCAATCATGCAATTGGCATTTCACTCTGTAGAGTTTTAATACTATGATCATTAGAAAGAACTCATGTTTTACTTGCAAATAGGGCATCAAATTTCTGGATTGCTAAAATAAATCATACAACTTGAAAATGGAAGCAAAAAATCTTCATTTCACCAGAAAGGATAACAGTAAATCAGACTCCTTAATTAGTTAGAGACTTAGAGTTGTATCCAGAAACAACTCAGAGTATTAACCTTATCACCAATGTATACTAAACTGTATCATTTTTCATCAGTTTTGACCCAATCAAAGTTTTCCTGCTCTCACTAAATGAAAATCCTCACTCTTACAAGAAAGTTTTGGCCACCCAAAAATGAGCCCAAGTGCTTCAACACAAATTTCAAACCAAGCCCAAACGTGAAAGACAGATTGGTCGGAATTTGGTAAAAAATTAATAGAAATTGACTTCAACAGCACTGAAATAAATCTTTAGTTGATAATCCGTTTCAAACGCTTCTTGTTTTTTTGACATTTTAGAACCTGATGAGGAAAGATCAACTAGAGTAGAAAGAGATAGATTCTCGCAGAGAGAGAGAGAGAGAGAGCTGTCGCTGGAATGGAGGGCTGGTTACCGGAATCGATCTGAAGACAGTGAGGGAAGGAAGAAATGGATGATGAAGCACTAGGGTTAACAGTGAGAGAAGGGAAAAACGATTGTAGTGTTTTAATTTGGATTTATTTTAATTTTGTAGTTTGAGCGTTTTGACTCAAAACGTCAAAAATGCATTTTGAGTTTTATGTTATATATTTACCTTGTTTTCAAAAATGCATTTTCGAAAATACGAGACCAAATACGTTTTGGGTTTTTTCCAAAATTGAAAACTGAAAGCAGTTTAAAAACAACCAACCAACGCACCCTAATTGTTTGTCATTTTAGCCTCTCTAGTGGCACTGCTAAGTTGTTTTAAGAAATTCAATGGTTTTTGGCTGACAGATGGCGAATATGTTCTTCAAGGAAGTGGTATCCCGTCTTGTTGGTTCTTTTAATGATCGATGTCGTTTGATATATGGACCTGGGATCCCAGTTCATGAAAGTACCTATGAACAAAGAGCATGAAAGTCATGATGAACTTCATTCCTATACTTGAGTGAAATATCAAGAAGCTGAAACTAACTGAATCATATTTGAAGCCCTCGCGCTTTCTTCTGGGTAGTTTTGTGCCCTTTAACGTCTGGCATTGGCATATCAGATTTGAAGGTCGAAGGGCAGTGACCTGGCAGACCCGAAAAGTGGTATTATCTAATATTGGTGCAGATAAATACAGTTTTTCCTCTTTTATGCCATCTCTCAAAGGCAAAACGAGGGTTATGTTTATCTATACGGCTGTATCTAATGGCTAATATTTCAACTTAAATGGTGTACTATGTTTTTGGAAAAATCAAGGTGCATGATGGTTTAATCCTAACTAGGATAATTACGGGTTAAATGATGAAATTTGAATTCCATGTGAGCGTTTTCCATTTTTATTTATTTATTTTATTTTCATGGCGTTACTGTAGAATGTCATGCTTTGCTTATAATTTGCTTTATATGAGGATCGAATGCCATTGGAGTACAACTAGGGGTGTAAGGTCGCTGTGCCGAATGTTCCGATGGGGCCAGTAGGTTTTTTGAACTTTCTTTTGTGTCGACTTCTACGTATATTATTTGTTTTTATTTTCAATTGTACTGTTCATATATTTTTTTTATTCCAAAGCTACTGCCCAAATTAAAAATTCAAATTTCAATCTCAATCGACACTGCTACCCATCCCCACCCTGTTGTTGCCATCGCCACTGCCACCGCCGCCACCACCACCTCCAATCTCATGCGCCCGTCATTGCCACCGCAATATCCACGTTCACAGCTAGTATGATCTTCTCCACCATGATTAGATTCGTACTCTAAAAAACTTCGAAATTCACCCTGCACCACCACATAATCTTCCCCGCTGCCACCAAAGCCATACATCTCCGATTGTAAACTGTCACTCTCCATCAATTTGAGATCTAGATTTGAAATTTTCTGATCTTGATCCGAATTTTTGAGTGTTATATGCAAATTGGGTTGCGGGAGTGGTGGGAATCGGGATGAGGTTTGGGGTGCTTAATTTTTATGATGGTGATATTTTGATAATTTTCTTGTCGGCAAAATTTTCAATTTCAGTGACATTTAAAATTGGTTTTTGTTTTTTTTTTTCCTCTCCCCTTTTTGGTGGTGGGTGGTGACTGGTGACTGATAGTGGTGATTTTTAGTGATTTGTGGTGGGGCATCGGTGGTAGTGGTGGTGACAGCAGCGTAACAATGTGCAAGTCTAATAATTGGTTAAAATATGGTATAACTAACAAAAAAATCTAGTGTGAAACTACTAATTTGGAGGCATGAGTCTCGAGGGTGATTGAATATTGAGACATTTAAAAATATAAAACAAAAAATAGAGAACTTTCTAATTGGGATCAAAGTCCATCATAAAAAGTATTTGCGACGGACCAAGTTTTGCTGTCGAAAATTTGAAAATCTATTTTAAAAATTAAGAAATTGAGAACTTTTCAATAACTAACCAATATTTTCAACGGAGAGCAGTTGGAAATTTACAGTTTTTTCGACGGGTTTTGGCCTATCGGGAAATGAGTAGGCACTTTTGAAAAAATAGGAAAAGAGACCTTTCCATTGACTTTTGGTGTCCATCGCAAAATATCAATGGTTCCGACGACATGTTCAAGAGCCCTTCGAAATATTTTAAATTAAAACTTGTGTAGGTGATAACCCTCATCAATAAATTTTGAATCTTTATGGGCAAAAATGGATCGCTTAAAGTACATTTTAAGTCGTGTTAAATTGAAAATTGCACATATTTACAATTGATATATGACACAAAACATCATTGTCATTTTCTTTTATTGCACAAATCGTTATTATTGTTCATATTAACGATTTGTTGTCCAAATCATATGTGTCGTCTCATTTCATTCATTTACTCCATCAAATGATAACGTCAAGTCTACTCATTTGATTTGTCCAATCAAGATAGATTGGGCAAATATCGATTTTTGTGACATTTGACAAATCAATGGGTCAAATCTCGATTTACTATGGAAATCTCGAGTTTTTGGTCAAACCTTGAATTTGTTGGGCAAATATCGAGTTTTCCGTGGAACATGTGAGGAACTAGTGCACAACTTTTGATACATCTCCATACCAAAAATATATATCAATGAAATGAAAATTTAATTTAGAGTTAATGCAAAAATGGGAATACATTTTGGAGTTGTAAATCAAAAATTATACGAGTTTGAAGTTAGAAAGTCATGATTTACAAAGCAAACTTAGGGGTGTCCAAAAGTCCCGAACCGGACCGGACCGAACCGAACCGAATCGAATCGAGCGATTCTTCATAAGTTAAATACTCGAACGGATACCCGAATCGAGAACCGATGGATTGGATTTTAGTCGAGTCTCGGGTCTAGACCAAGAACCGAAGAATCGAATAAGAATCGAAACTAAATAATTTTTTTATTTTTTTATTAAATTAATTTATTTTTTCTAAATAAATTAACAAATTAATTAAATAAATCAGATCATTTTATAATTTAAATTTTAAATCCCATTAGCCCAAATGAATTATTGATATGGATTACCGATATTTTAATATTAATATCTACTTTTTGTATTTGTATGCATTGAATTAATATTATTCGACAGCTAATTATTTATATATTTTTGAATTAGACTATGTTAATTTGTAAAAGTTACGAATGAAATGTCATTAGTTATATTTATGTAGTGTTACTGTAAATGTTAAAAAAATTAATTATGGTACGAAACCGAACCGAATAGACCCGAACCTGAACGGTTCCATAATTATATTTGGACCCGACGGTTCCATTTATTAAATACCTAAAAATTTTGGAACCGAACCGAACCGATCCAGGGACAGCTCTAAGCAAACTCGAGATTTGCCCAATATACTTGACTTTTGCATAGCAAACTTGACAGTTGACGTGCTTACTCTCGTCCATCTAAATTTGATATTTGTCCAATTTGCATCTTGACCAAATTGGCATTGGAAAAAATCACATTAGTGGATTGCACATGTGATCATTTGATGGAGCAAATTAGCATAATGAGACGCATGGATGATTTGAGAATGGTGGATATGAGGACTCATATGTTAAAAGTGAAACGATATGAACAGAACGACTTGCACCGTGAAAGCAAATGATAGAAACTTTTTGTGTCATGAGAAAATACTCCCTTTTAATAAAAAATTATCTAAAGAAAAAAGAGTTAAAAGAATTACGTAAGAGATGGCTATATTGTGCTCTCATCCTTCGGAATATATGACAAAAAAATAAAGTTGGCAGCTCAACTTTATGCATGCATGTATGACTTTGATTAAGCAGCATCAGCATCAGCGTCTGCAACTTGCTAATTGCGGCACTTTTTATCTTTTGAGGTTACCTTTTGGTGTAGACGTTTTTATATTTGAATCAATTTTTTTTGGACAAATCGATCACTTCAATCCCAATCCATAGAACATTATAATACAGGACAAAAACAATTTAGTCTTTTGTCACTTAAATCTTCTTTGGAGATGATATTTAGATTCTTTATGTTTCTGGTATTGCTAGTTGTTCTTTTTCTATCCATAAGCAACTTAAATTGAGATGATGTTTATGATTTTTTGTCACTGACTACCGTTTGTTAAGATTTGAGTTTCAATCTTAAAATGTCAACTTTGTTAAAATAAGTAATTCAATTATTTATAAATTGATTTATATTGTTTATCTTTATTCGATGTGTGATTTTATCCATCAACATAAATCACACAAAATGGTGGCTCGTTTAAGTAGATCAATTTTGAAATTCGTGTACTCATTTTTTAAGTTTTAATCGAATCGAATTGCTGGTTAAAACTTAATAACATCTGATATCATGAGATTTCATCTTAAAAGATCAATCTTAGTAAAATTATAGATTAAACTCTTATAAATTAGTCTATATTTTCATTTTTATTCAATGTGAGATTTTATTCCTTAACATGTCACCGCAAGATGGTGACTCGTTTGAACAAATCATTCTTGAAATTTGCTTGCACATTTTTTTAAGTCTTAATCAGAACAAATTTATCATTGGGGCTTAATGGACTCTGATACCATATTAAAATTTGGGGATCCATCTTAAAATGTGAACCTTGTTAAGAAAAGTAATCCAATCTTTTATAAGTTGTTTTATATTTTTCACTTTATTCGATATGGAGTTTTATTCATTAACATTATTAATTACTAAAATAGCTTATGAACTTTCATCGATAAAAATATTTACTAACCAAATATTTGACATCGAAGACCCAAAAGATTTTCTATATCAAGAGTTAAGGGGTTGTTCTTTTTGTACTTCAGTTTTGTGTTTTGAATTCATTCTGAATTTTATGTTTTGAGTGTTACATTTTTTTAAGTCTTAATCAGAACAAATTTATCATTGAGGCTTAATGGAATCTGATACCATATTAAAATTTGGGAATCCATCTTAAAATGTGAACCTTGTTAAGAAAAGTAATCCAATCTTTTATAAGTTGTTTTATATTTTTCACTTTATTCGATATGAAATTTTATTCCTTAACATTATTAATTACTAAAATAGCTTATGAACTTTCATCGATAAAAATATTTACTAACCAAATATTTGACATCGGAGACCCAAAAGATTTGCTATATTAGGAGCTAAGGGGTTGTTCTCTTTGTACATTAGTTTTGTGTTTTGAATTTATTTTAAATTTTATGTTTTGAGTATCTATTTTGAGATTTTTGAAAATGTTTTTTTTTTGTATTTTGAAAAATTGTTTTCAAAAATAAAAAAAAATGGAAAACTCGTTTCCTCTCTCTCTCTCTCTCTCTCAACGAAGCCCACCGCCTCCACATTCGTCTCCTCCGACGTTGGTAAAATTAGTCTTGACCCATGGTTAGGCAAGGTGCACCAGGTGGAGAGCAGGCTAACACATGTGGTTCGGGATCGCGTAACGGTCGGACGGCGTAGAAATTTGTAAAACTCGAATCGTGACTGTCGTTCTTCTCGAATGAAATTCGAACATTTCAGAGTTGTATGGGGGTGGATTGGGGACACGATTGGAGTCACATGAGGATGATCATTCTACAAGTGGTGTCGCACGACTTTGGGCATCGTCGGATGTGAAGTTTATGGCAGAAACAGGTAGTGCCAAAATGGATTTTTGGCTTCCAATTTCAGTTGATTCATGTTGTTTCGTAGCTGATGAATGATTGGAGGTGATAGAGGTGCGTGAGATGGGTTGTTGGTAGTGGAATCCGACGGACTAGGTAGCCAAAAAGTGGCTTCCAATCTGTTTTTGTTGGCGGTTGTTGTAGTGTTGCTGGCGATGGTTGTAGTGGTGTTGTTGTAGCTATGGCGGCGACAATGGTTTTCAGGCGATGTTGCAGTGGTGGGTCGTGGTGATACAGCGGTGGTTGGATCGCGGTGGTGGAGGTGATGGCAGTAATTGAAAACACTCAAAACGCGTTTTGGAAATTTTGAATTGATTATAACTGAAAACATTCATTTTGTCGTTTTGGATTTTCTTTGTAAATTCTTAACTTGTTTTCAAAAACGCATTTTCAAAAATAGGAAAGTGAGTTTTTTACTGTTTTGAAAAATTGAAAACAAAGAACGATTTGAAAATGATAAAGAGAACATGTCCTAACTGTTTCGCTTGTAATCTTTCTTGTCTCCTTTGAAGATTTATTAGCGGCCAAATACGATAATTTTGGAAAATAAGAAAGATGGAAAGCAAAATGAAGAAAAAATAGGTTGAATGCTTTAATGTGATAATGTGTGATACAGTTTTATTGATTTTGATATAACGATAAAAAGAGAAAAACTAAATATCTCATCGATGTGGATGTCGATCACGATGTACACACAAATAATTTTGTGGTTGAGATGAAAATTAGTTGATATTAAGATCCCATCAAAACCCTACAACCAATGAGACCCCACACAAGTTGAACCAATTTCTAGCTGTAAAAGTGAACGAATTATTGGATAGAATTTAGGTAACATCAAAATCAGTATATGAGGTGACAGGTCTTGTAAGTCAAAAAAAGTAATTTATATGGTCATTTCATTTACTGATTTTTAATGTGTCAATTAAAAAGAATGAAAGATGGAAGAAAAAAGGGAAAACATTTTGTGGGCATTTCTTGTCATGGTTTGTTGATCAAAATTCCACTTCTCTCTCGCATATTATACTATGAATATGAAGTAAAGAATCATACTTTTTTTTCACCAAAAAAAAAAAAAAAAAAGTTAAATCCCCGCGTATTGGAGTATTTATTAACATTGAATGTAAAGAAAAATAAAAACTTAAAAGAGGAATACGTATAAATTTACATTTCAATAATCAAAATAAAAGCTGAAAAGATTAACCAGCCAAAGTTGTACAAATAAAATAAAAAATTGCATAACCATTCAGATTCTCCCCTCCAATATTGATCTCCTTTGATAACGGAATCTAAACCTTTGTAGACTGCAACCTTCGAATCTAGGAATAAACCATTTGTGGAGCGAGATAGTTGACAGAAATTTTAACAATTCTCACGTGCGTGGGATCCATCAAAATAAAAGAATAAAAAAATCCACCCCCTGTATTTGTGAGTGTCTGTCAATCACACCACCTTGTGAACCCTCACTTGTACGAGTAGCATGATTGTCCAATCTATACGTAGGTCAAGAATGCTGTTTTGCGTTCGACTATGCATGTTAGACTTTGGTCACAAAAGTCTGGCGGGCAAGTAGGGAGAATTTTTGACCTATAGACCACAGTGATTGGCGGCACAATGGTGGCTGAAGCATTGTTTCAAGAAATAAACTTACCTATTTTATTGAGAATCATTTGTTTAGAAAATACAAAATAATCAACATTGGATCAACCTTGTATAAAAATACAAAAAAACTAAAAATCACTAAAAAAAGAGGGATAATTGCTGCTAGGTCCCAAACACGGATTGATCGAGAATAAATGAAATTTAATATGGTGGTTAATCTTATTCTGAAACACGGAAAAAAAAAAAAGAAAATCATTGGCTTAATTTGTTTTCCTCATCAGATTTCAAAATAGCACGATTTTATTACAAATTTTTACCCCAATTGAGCATGTCTAACATATTTTTTCAGGATCACTATAATTGACTCCATTGAATTTGTCGACATAGAACTCAAAATGAGAGATAGGTCTTTAGCAAGGAAATATCGCACGAAAAATCGAATTAAGTCTTATAATCGAGACTTCTTTTATGGGTCTTAGTTCCTTAATGAGATTTCTTTAACGCAACCTGATGCCTAAGAAATGCCATATAAGTGACATTCTAGCGAGAGAATCACAACTAGAATGATGCATTTGTCTTTGAGCTGAGACAGATCATTCTCTCTTCAGTTCTTTTTCGAGTCGAGGAACTTCTCTGATTCATTTTAGCTTGCTCGGTTTATTGCTTTCAGGTTTTGATATAGAAAGATCTACGCATATCGTATATATATTATTAGGTTTTTAGTATTGACGATTCTGTGGACAAACAGGCTAATTTGTAACGTGTTGTAAAAGTTAATGACCTAGGGTGCAATTTATATAAGTTGGGTTATGAGGTATATGGGTCGAGCATGCAAAGAGGAGAAATACAGCGCCGCATTATCGATGGCTTATCGTCTAGACACTGCTCGAGTGAATAAAACAGAATGGTTGTCACTCACTTGTCGCCCAGCTCTCCCTCTAGCGAGAGGCCGCCGCTTTCATGTCGCTGAGATTGCGCTTGAGCGACATGTTATTTTGAAAAACTCTAATTCACGATTTTAAACATATTTTTTCAGCACATTCAATCTAATTCCCCTCTCCTATAAATACCCAAGTCATTGGAAGAATTTTGGTGTTGTTCATTTTATTACTTCTTCCTATCATCCTTTGAAGATCCAATATATTCTTACATTAATTTTATCCTTTGATTCTTGAGATCATACAACCACCTGTTGGGAAAAACATCAATTCCTTAAATTGAAACACCACCTACTTCTTATTGGGCATAATAATGTATTTTCTCAGTTGGATTTCAGAAGTTTCTGGAGGTTGAGAAAGGTTGGACTACAAGTGCAGGAAAAAGAACGAGAATATGTGATTCTTGGGTATCCACTTGGAAGAAACAATTGCAGAAGATTGTGAGTTTGGAATTTACAGCAGATCTTGGAAGCTACATGAGGTAGATTGAGAAATCTAGCAAGGTGGTTAGATAGTATCTACGGTAACAAATCGTGAGTCTGGAGGAACATCGGATTTTGGAGATTACAGAAATTATAACAACGGGAACTATTGAAATTTGTTAGGCTGGAAACGGATGATAATCCATATTGTCTATAGTGGAGGTAACTGGCTTGATCCCGGAGTTTTTACCCAGTTGGATTTCTTCGTCATCATATCGGTGTTCATTATTTTCTATTTTCCATATTACAAATTGTGGCATTCAAATATAGGATAATTAAATTGTATGCTTAATCGTCTAGAAACTATTAAAAAGTGATGTGTTGCTTTTATTATATTAATTCCGCACGTAAGGACAAACTTAATTAGTAAACCGCATACTTTCATATATAATGGTTGGTGTCAAGCTAACTAAATAATTGAAAAACTCACCGTCATTATCAAATTCGTTTTCTACGAACATTTTACAACTTTCTTCGTAAATGGAAGAGCATTCTACTGAATTTTGACAAGATTTGCATGTAAGAAAAGGTAAAGAGTCTTTCTTAGATTATGGAATTTAAATTTAACGAAATATTCAAAAGGAACAAAAGGTTGAGTACTGAAAAGTTGGATTTAGGGTTGAGTTTTCTAGCAATATCTTGAAGTTTTATTTTTATACTATTCCTCATTTTAAATTCATATAAAAAATCCTAAAACTTAGTGGGGAGGCTGGGGTACCTCTTCCAAAAAACTCATGTAAAAATTAAACGGTGAGATATTAATATATTCTTTTGGGAAAATTGCGGCCCCGGTCCCAAGCCTTTCAGTTTGTTGTAGATTACACCCAAACCTTTAATTTTTGTGGCCGAAGTCCCAAACCTTTATATGTAATTGTAGCGTCAGTCCCAAACCTTTAATTTTTTAATCGAAGTCCCAAATCTTTATATGTAATTGCAGCGTCGGTCCTAAACCTTTCATTTTTATTGCGGATTACAGTAAAATCGTTATTTATTTTAGTGACAAATAACATGCCATAAAAATTATTTACCGATTCGATTATTATAACAAATCGGATCAAATTGTTATCGATTATGAGAATGTTATTGCTGTGAAAAAATTGAAAGATTTGAAGAAGACAAACATTTTTGTTTGGATAGCATGTTTTGACAATTTTGTCCATCAATTACGTTGTCATTTGAGTCAAAATTATTATTTCAACGTTGATTGACGATTTTATGGATGAAAAGCGTGAAATGGACCAACGTTGCAATTACATATAAAGGTTTGGGACTTCGGCCGCAAAATTAAAGGTTTGGGTGTAATCCGCAACAAAAATGAAAGGTTTGGGACCGGAGCTGCAATTTTTCCAAGTCAAAATTACTGTTCCAATGTTGACTAACAGTTTTATGAACGGAATGAACGGTTTTACTGTAATCCGCAACAAAAATGAAAGGTTTGGGACCGACGCTACAATTACATATAAAGATTTGGGACTTCGATCGAAAAATTAAAGGTTTGGGACTGACGCTGCAATTACATATAAAGGTTTGGGACCTCGGCCACAAAAATTAAAGGCTTGGGTGTAATCTGCAACAAACTAAAAGGTTTGGGACCAGGGCCGCAATTTTCCCTATTCTTTTATAGCATGTAGAGTTCAATTTTTTTAATAGGTTTGATAGGGTGACAGTAAAACATCTACTCACTGTCTTCTCTTGCTCTAAGGGTCCGTTTGATACGCCGTGAATTCCATGGAAAATGTTTCCATTTTCCCACTTTTTAGCTGTTTGATGCGTCTTCTTTTTCAGGGAATTCGTTTTCCACCTATTTTCTAGGTACAATCATTTGATGCACAAAAGCTTGATTTTGTTTTCCCACCTTTTTTTTTTTAGCAATAACAACAAATTCTATCAACTATTGCAAAAATGATTTTCACTTTTGTTGACAATTTTTATACAAAACAAAGTCAAACGAATATGATATTTTTTTCTAATTGTTTAAAAAATTTTTTTTTTTACTTTTTGGTAATTGGAACAAATTCTAGACTCAGTGGTAGAAAAAATTATCATTTTAATGGACAATTTCCATAAAAAATGAAGTTAAACGGACACCAAATTTTCAACATTTTCCAGGTGGAAAATTATACCAATCAAACACAATTAATTACAATTCCCAGTAAAGCAAATTCTAGGCATTTCAATTCCTTGGAATTCATTTTCTTTCCACTCATTTTTCACATTTGCAATCAAACGGACCCTAATACTTTGTTAAACCTCAACTGAGAATTGAAATTATTAAAGAATTGAAACGACGTTTATTCAAATTTAATGATTTATAGTTTTGAAAAGGGAAAATAAATAGTATAGGATATCAAGTTTCTTTTACATTGGCACTGTAGTTTTGGCGCCGTATTCACAAGGCTCTAGATGATTGTAGTTACAAAAGTACGAGCGAACCCACTTTGTCTAACATCAAAATGTACTGAGATAGAGGCTTAACAAAGTTGAGGAGTCGACTACTAGAACCATGGATGGACTTAGTGTCCAAATCAACATTCGTAGTATTCGGTGGAGTGGACAGATGAGGAGTCGACCGGTTGAATCATGGCTAGACTTAGTTGTCGACACATTCATATTAAGTGGTGGGATGGACAGTCGATATTCTTTGGTGGTTCATTTGTCACTTATGGAAGATACGGAAAGATTTCTAAATTTCTCTTTTTAAGGATTCAAACATTATTGTGATTGCATGTACAACCAAATCCAGAAATGAGGACGAGCCACTTTTTACGAGTTTATCTTCACAGCAATAATACACAATCTTCACATTTAGATTTCACAAAGGATAATAGCAGCAAAAGCCTCAAACATTTGAAAATTAGCAGATTTTTTTTCAAATATTTGATTTGTTGCAGTCATCACCTCTAACATTTTCAAACGTTGCAGGTGAGGCCTTTTTGGAGGGTTTCCGTCTATAATTTCGTTAGTTGATCAAAAATTTAACTTTGACCACATTTTTAATATTTTAAGAAAGTGTAAAAGAGTAACTTTATATTTATCACATTAAATAATTAAATAAGAAATAAACAAAAAAAAAAAAAAAAAAAACCCCCACCCACCCGTGTCTTCTTCCTCTACCTCCGACCACCGCCACCTCCAACTCAACCTCCACCTACACCGCCACCTCAAACTCAAACACATAATCGATGCGTTATCTTTCGGCTTCTCTAACCCAAGTTCCAATTACATCCCTTCATTCGGCCGCTATTTTGCGACCCTGAAAGTTTCGTAGCATCCAAATAGTCCCTTAAGTTCCCACCATTCCCCGCGCTTTCCTTCGAACTCGCAGGGAACTGAAGAATTTCTGCAAAAGTGAAGCCCTCTCAATAGAACACTCGAATGGATTTATCAAATCAAACCTCTCACACTCGTGTTACTAACGAGTCCAACAATCCCCTTCAATTTACCATTCACCTACCTTCTTCAAACCCTAATTTTAATTCCAGTTCCAACTCTAGCCACCCTAATTTGGATCTCTATTCCATCCAAAATCATTGTCTTTCACAACCTATACCTAGAAGAAAAAGGCGCGAAAGGCCACGTAATCCGACAACGTCTACATTATAAGTACAAATATTGCCCTCTTTGCCAAATGCTAGTAGCCTTGGGAATGAGTTACATTTAAGTTTAACCCAAATTAACAAAACCCAGGTGACAAACTTGCATAGTTCAATTCAAATAAACCCTGGCCCAATTTCGGTTTCTGGGAGTTTGGTCAGTAAAACTGTAATGGGTGGGGTGTTTCTGGGAAGACACTGGTGGATGGGTTTTTTTTTTTGTTTATTTCTTATTTCTTATTTAACTATTTAATGTGATAAATGAAAAGTTACTCTTTTGTCCTTTCTTAAAATATTAAAAATGTGGTCAATGTTAAATTTTTAGTCAACTGACACAATTATGAACGGAAATCATCCAAAAGGACCTCACCTACAACGTTTGAAAATGTTAAGGGTAACAGTTACAACAAATCAAAGATTTGAGGAAAATCTGCTAATATGTCAAAGATTTGGGACTTTTGCTTCAATTATCCCTTCACAAATGCAACAATGTGGGAGCCTAATGAATAATGATTGTAGAGTTGAATATATTTTCAACTTTTTCATACACGGGACCTTATCTGATAAACTAAAATTCACCACAAGTTCTCGCAAAAATATCCTTTAATGTGGGTCATAAATACAGTGGAGATATAGCTCTAGTGTGAATTGGAATTCAGATTTTAATTTAAGTAAAAATAAACAATTAATTTTAATTACATATTTCTTGAATCCCACAACTTTTCAACCACACATTTCATTGACTTTATTGTCAACTTTTTCATACAATGGACCTTATCTGATAAACTAAAATTCACCACAAGTTCTTGCAAAAAAATCCTTTAATGTGGGTCATAAATACAATGGAGATATAGCCCCAATATGAATTGGAATTTAGATTTTAATTTAAGTAAAAGTTAACAATTAATTTTAATTACATATTTTTTGAATTCCAAAACTTTTCAACAACACATTTAACTTTTATTGTCAACCTTTTCATACACTGGACCTTATCTGATAAACTAAAATTCACCACAAGTTCTCGCAAAAATATCTTTTAATGTGGGTCATAAATACAGTGGAGATATAGCCCCAGTATTAAATGGAGTTCAGATTTTAATTTAACAAAAAATTAACAACTAATTTTAATTACATATTTCTTAAATCCCACAACTTTTCAATCACACATTTCATTGACTTTTATTGTCAATTTTTTCATACATTGGACATTATCTTATAAACTAAAATTCACCACAAGTTCTCATAAAAATATCCTTTAATGTGGGTCATAAATACAGTGGAGATATAGCCCTACTATGAATTGGAATTCATATTTTAATTTAACTAAAAGTTAACAATTAATTTTAATTACATATTTCTTGAATTCCACAAATTTTTAATCACACATTTCATTGACTTTTATTGTCAACTTTTTCATATACTAAACCTTATCTGATAAACTAAAGTTCACCACAAGTTCTCGTAAAAGTTTCATTTAAAGTGGGTCATAAATATAGTGGAGATATAGCCCAGTATGAATTGGAATATAGATTTTAATTTAAGTAAAAGTTAACAATTAATTTTAATTATATATTTCTTGAATCTCACAACTTTTCAACCACACATTTCATTGACTTTTATTGTCAACTTTTTCATACACTAGACCTTATCCGATAAACTAAAATTCACCACAATTTCTCGCAAAAATATCATTTAATGTGGGTCATAAATACAGTGAAGATATAGCCCCAATATTAAATGGAATTCAGATTTTAATTTAACAAAAAGTTAACAACTAATTTTAATTACATATTTCTTAAATCCCACAACTTTTCAGCCATACATTTCATTAACTTTTATTGTCAATTTTTTCATACATTGGACATTATCTTATAAACTAAAATTCACCACAGGTTCTAGGCGCAAGCCTGGAACCTGGGTATAAAAAAAAAATAAAAATTCACCACAAGTTCTCATAAAAGTTTCATTTAATGTGGGTCATAAATACAGTGGAGAGATATAGCCCTAGTATGAATTGGAATTCAAATTTTAATTTAAGTAACATTTAACAATTAATTTTAATTTCGTATTTCTTGAATCTCACAATTTTTCAACCACACATTTCATTGACTTTTATTGTCAACTTTTTCATACGCTAGACCTTATCTGATAAACTAAAACTCACCACAAGTTCTTGCAAAATATCCTTCCATGTAGGTCATAAATACAGTGAAGATATAGCCCTAGTATGAATTGGAATTCAGCTTTTAATTTAAGTAAAATTAACAATCACATTTCTTGAATTTCACAACTATTCAACCATACATTTCATTGACTTTTATCAAAATCTAATTTTAATCCACACCAAAGTATGACTGAATTATGTTTTTAGGTAGAGTAATGTTATTCAGTACCATTAGTATGGCTGGACAAAACTCTCCAATCGAACTGGACCAAGCAGTTCAATTCGATTTTTCCTAGGTTGAATACTCAAATGAAAATTAGAATTGAGAACTAACGAATTTGATTCGATTCTCGATTCTAGACAAAGAACCAAATAATCGAATAAGAACGGAATCTTCTAATTTTTTAAATTTCTTATATTAAATATGCCAAAATTTTTAAGTTTTTTTAAATAAAATTATAACTAATTGATTGAACCTAAAAATATCATTTTTCCTGTTTCATTTGACAATTAATTAGCCCCAACCCAAAATTTCATTTTTTTTTTCTATTTTTAACTCAAACCCAACTTCATAATTCAAATTTCAAAGGATCGAAGTCACCTAAGTTTTTATCAAATCTCAAACATTCAGTTGTTTATGGAGGAATCGAAGCTGAACGACTGTGCCTATCTTCATCTTATCATTTTTTCTGCAGGGATTCATTAAATTTGTATACATTGGTGAATGGATCTTATTAGACAACTTGCTATTTATATACTTTTAAATTAGATTACATTATTTTGTAAGAATTAAGATTTAACGTGTATTAGTTGTATTAATGTAATGTTGTTGTAAATAATTAAAAATCTAATTATGGTACGAAAGAATGGAATCAAACCAGTTAGGTTCCATAATTAAACTTGGATCTGACAATTTCACTTATTAAATAAACGAAAATTCTGATTTGATTCGATTCTCTTTAGAACTGAAGCGAAACATATTATATCCAGCTCTAACCGTTAGTGTCAAGCACAAATATAGGTGACAATTGAATGCGATTAAATAATAGATTTATTTACAATGTTATATGATTTATTTAATAGAACCTATCAAATATGACTATCTAAACTGATACTCTAACATTACTGGTGCTAGATAATATTATTCTTTTAGATAATATCCCATTTAAGTTTTAGGACTTATCTTAAAAAGCTAACCTTATCAAAAGTAGTAGACTTTAAAATTAGAACGTCTCTAAAAAACTTTCTAAATATAATATGAACCCTACTTTAAAGAGTTAATGTTTAAATGTATGTTCCAAGAGACTTTACTTTAACTTTTTAAAATAGAGAGCGGATTTGACTCTTCAAAATTTACATTAATACACAATTGCATTTAATAAGCTACAGATTTTAATATTTTATTTCATATATTATTCAAATGACATTCGAATTGAGTGACCATTGACATATAAAAAATATATGTCAAATAAAATATGAGGAAAAATCAATAAGTGTTTTTCGAGATAAGGAAAATGAAGAGTCAAAATAGAAAACATTATTGAAGTTTATCAAAATTTTACTCTCTAAATTTGAAGATACTCTCTATCTTTATAAATAAAGAATCTATTGGAGATGCTCTCATATAAAATTATTCATATTTACATTCTTTGAAACTTTAATCTTAAAATTAAGGGTGTACATTTTAATTGGAACCGGAATTTTCGATTTGAAATGGAGTCCGCTTAAAAAATAAGAATTGGGTCGAAGATCGAGAACCAATCGGGTCCCAAATAGTTCTTGGTTCTTGAACCGAAATCATAGGTACCTAATTTTGGAAATCAAATATTTCCTTTTTATAAATTTTATATTTTTTTACAATTTATTCATCTTGACATTATAACTTGACCCAACAAGTAGCAAGTTTTCAAGTTCCAAATGGTAAGTATCATAATTAATCATATTTATTCATTTGAATAATTGAATTACATAACTCTCAATCATCATGCACTGCTCGACCAACAAACACTTCTTAAGGTGTCAAACATAGAGCCACAATCGAAATTTGATGCTATTATGCTAGATATTTGATGTTATTTGATAGCATGTTGCAGTGGATTAAGAAAGTCTTGAAATATATATTTAGTGGTATATTTTTATTGTTTGTTTGTCTTAGATATTGAGAAGATAATTTGTAATGTCAGTTCACGATTTTTTGAAATAACGTTACAAATAGAATCAAACCAAAATCAAAATCGACAGTTTAGGTTCAATTCTAGCAATTACGAGAAACCTAATTGTTACGTTTACAAAATATTCAAAGAGTAATGTATTGTTCGGGCTATTGAAATACTCATACCAACCCATCTGACACCCTTGTTTACTTAACATGACCTCTAAACGAAGATAATTTGTTTAATGCCGTCAATTTTACAAACTGATGATTACTTGTTTAAACTTTTTTTTTTTTTTTAACTCTATTATATTGAGTAATATTAGGATTTCATCTTAACATGTCATTTACTCAAATCCTTACATGTAATACACAAAGATTTTATCCATTTTTCATCTATTGGGTTCAAAATTAAAATTGTTTATTAGTCATTATTGCAGTATTGTAAATTACAGTTTTGTATAATATCACATTTGGAAGGACTTTGATACCATTGCTATTTTATCAAAAAATTTGAATAATTAATTCGGTTTATATTTTTAATGTAATAATAGAAGTGTCATTTTCACATATAGTTTTTGTTGACCTCAAAAAATGCGTCAACAGAATATCTTTCACCTCCCCTCCACGTAAACATTACCTGCACACTGGAACACCCCATTAGGAGGCAAAGGTCACCGGTCAAGAAAAGGGTCCAACGATCGTTTGCACTTCAGCGGTCAAGTCAACGGCTAGGCGAGAGAAAAAGAGAATGCAAGAGAAGGAATGATAGGGTTAGAAATCATATCTTTGTGTGAAATGAAATTACAGATAAATAGGAAATCGTAAATGGGCCACGGGGGTAATGTGTCGAGCCTGAAATGCAAATTATTTAGTTTAATAAGCCTAATCTAATGAATAGTCAACGCCACATAATTTATAAGTGTAATCCTTAAATAACGGAAGATGTGGTATATTGGAGTTCTCGTTCCTTGAATAAAGGAAGATGTGAGATCTTTGTTCCTTGAATAAAGGAAAAAACGGTATCTTGGAGTCCTCGTTCTTTGAATAAAAGGAGAGGTGGGATCTCGGAGTATTTGCCCTTGAAAAAGGAGCATCATTGTAGCCCTAGCCAGACGTGTTTGCTTTTGCAAAAAGAGCCTTTCCTGGCTGCTAGGGATGTTTATTCATTTATTCCTCGCTTCTCCCTATCATCGAGCCTAACTATAAGACATCGTCATTCTGAGACCAGTTTATAAGACTTCGATAGTTCGAGAACTATTCGCGAAATATTTATTCCTCGCCTCTCACTATCGTCAAGCCAAGTTATAAGACCTCGTTTATCTGAGATAGCTTATAAGACTCCGATAGTTCGAGAGCTATTCACGAGTTATCTATTCCCCGCCCCGTCGATAATTATTTCTGGTCTCGTGAGATGTTTATTCCTCTTCTCTCACTATCGACGAAACCAAGTTGTAAGACCCCGTCTATCAGATGTCGCTTATAAGACTTCGATAGTTCGAGAGCTATTCGCATGATGTCTATTCTCCGCCTCGCCTCGCAAGATGTTTATTCCTCACCTCTCACCATCATCGAGCTAAGTTGTAAGACCTCGTCTATAAGAGGTCACTTATAAGACTCCAATAACTCGAGAGCTATTCGCGGGATGTCTATTCCCCACTTCGCCAGATGCTTATTCCTGGTTTCGCGAGATACTTATTTCTCGCTTCTCACTATCATTGAGCTTAGTTCTAAGACCTCGTTTATTAGAGGCCGCTTATAAAACTTCGATAGTTCAAGAGCTATTCGCAGGATGTCTATTCCCCGCCTCGCCAGACATTATTTCTAGTCTCGCAAGATATTTATTCCTCGCCTCTCACCATCGTTGAACCAAGTTGTAAGACATCGTCTATTAGAGGCCGCTTATAAGACTCCAATAGTTTTAGAGCTATTCTTGAAATGTCTATTCCCCGCCTTGTCAGATGATTATTTCTGGTCTTGCGAGATGTTTATTCCTCGCATCTCACTATCGTCGAACCAAATTGTATGATATCATCTATTAGAGGGCGCTTATAAGACTCCGATAACTCGAGAGTTATTCGTAAGATGTCTATTCCTCGTCTTGCCAGATGATTATTTCTAGCCTGGCGAGATGTTTATCCGTTGCCTCTCACTATTGTTGAACCAAATTGTAAGACCTCGTCTATTAGAGGCCACTTATAAGACTTCGATAGTTCGAGAGTTATTCATGAAATGTTTATTTCCCTCTTCGCGAGATGTTTATTACTCGTCTCTCACTATCATCGAGCCAAATTGTAATATCTCATCTAGAAGAGGTCGCTTATAAGTCTCCGAAAGTTCGAGAGCTATTCGCGAGATGTTTATTCACCATCTCGCTAGATGATTATTCCCGACTTCACGAGATGTTTATTCCCCACCTTTCACTATCGTCGAGCCTAGCTATAAGACCTCGTCTATCTGAGACCAGTTTATAAGATTCTGATAGTTCGAGAGCTATTCACAGGATGTTTATTCTCGGCTTCGCGAGGAATTTATTTCTCGCTTCTCACTATCGTCGAGTCCAGTTTTAAGACCTCTTCTATTCGAGGCTAGCAGATAAGACGTTGAAAGTTCAAGACGATCCGCTAGCTTGATAGTCATTCGACTTATTCTTCGTTCTACGAGATGCCTCACCTTACGAGATGTTGCATTACAGCTGCATTTATCTTCAAAGAGCTCATCATGCCTTAGCACCTCAGCATCGACTGTAATATAGCTATCTATCTTTCAGGGATTTGTTTATGCTTCAACTATGTTACATCTACTAATCTTCAAAGAGTTATATTATTTAGCTTCGCAGAGGAGGGGTGTGTCCACCTTAAATATTTACGAAGACGAAGCCTTCCATGGCTGGATCAAACATGATGGAGGAAGCCCTTAACATGGATGCGACACCCCCATGTAAGGATGTTAGCTTATTATAGCTAATTATGTCTAGAGTAGTGCCTTTGCTATACGCATTCAGAGCGTCACCTCTGCTATACACATTTAGAGCATCACTTCTGCTACTTACATTCAAAGCATCACCCCTGCAACTTATGTCCAGAGCATCGCATCTACATCAACTTATCACAACTGGCTATATATTTAATCTCGTCTCTACATCAATTTCATCATAGTGGCTTATATTCCGAGTTCGACCAGAATAGTAATATTCGACTCGGACTAAGGTGACTAACAATATACTAGTATCTTGGTATCATTACATTATTACGGCTTCTTAGTATCATTAATTATTAATGCTAGCATCTCATGATGGTATTTTCATTACAATTAGTACGTATTTCACATTATCTACGTCATCAACATGTTATTTTATTCAGCACTGCTATTACATTAAGTTGCACAAGCATATGACATGTTATGATATATGATAGGCTTTCTGCATATTATATCTTGGAGAATGTGTTATATCATTATTCAATTTATCATCATGAGTAATTTGAGGAGCAAATGGATCCCAAATTTATTTTATATATGTGTAGTTGAGATATTAAGTTGTATTACAGGTTGATTTAGTCCATATTGCAGAGAAGAAACTACTAAAATTTTGAGAAATTATATGCAACATTTTCAAGGCAAATCGTAAACTCTCGCTTATTCAGGCTCACACAATATTTTCTAAGGCAGTTTGTAAGTCCTCATATATTGAAGCAACTCATATTCTGAGGCAATTTGTAAAACCTCATCTACTTGACTACTTATATTTTGAAGTCCGACCCGCACATGAATGTACGACTCAGACTTTGGGGATTATTGTTACACTTATAAATTACATGATATCAACTATTCATTAGAATTGGCTAGGCTTATTAAACTAAATAATTTTCATCTTAGGCTCGACCCATTACCCATGTGGCCTATTTACGATTTTCGATATATATGTGATTTCATTTAACACAAAGGTATATTTTCTAACCATATCTAATTTCCCCCTCCTTCTCTTGCACTCTATTTTCTCTCGTCCGATCGTTGACTTAATCGTCAGAGTGCAAACGGTTGCCTGACCTTTTTCTCGACCGGTGACATTTACCTCTTAATGGGGTGTTCCAGTGTATACATAATGTCTACATGGAGGGAATGTGAAAGGGATTTTGTTAGTGCATTTTTTAAGGTCAACAGTTTTGATCACATATCATATGTAAATTGGAAATATTCTTTTCACCTACCTGGAGCCAATTTTGTAAAATTAAAAATCTTGTGACTAGTCAATATTATGTATTGTCGACCTCAATTTCTACATAGATGACGATCAACATATCTTTGCTCTACTCACGTCCATATAGCTAAACTCATGCACACTTAGATAAATCGCTAGAAACACGTGGTTTTGTCCATAGGCAGAGGAGGCGGTCGCGTGCATTTAATGGTTAAGTCAATCACTTCTATGAATGTATTTGGGCATGGGACAAGCTGATGATATGAGCCACAAAGATGTTTGGATATGAGAGGTTAGGGCAGAACTGATATAAAGTGTGAAATGAGATAGAGCAATGCTATAATTGAGTGTGTAAAATTGTATTACCTTCAAATGGCACTAAACGCGCGCTTTTATAGTAGAAGATGAGAAACGATAACTATTCGATGAAAATACATATGATCTCATCTTAACGATCAAAACACCTTGTCATATGCATCATTCCATCAATTCTAAACTCAAGGACATTTAATGTTTCTGAAAAGTAGTACCCTACGACTTTGGCCCGCATATACGAAGTAGACTAACAAGTTGATTTAGTAAAGACGTATGGAAGATCTTATGAGGAATGTACCTTATATACCTAGAAGCTATTCACCTCGAATTGGAGCTACATTACATTGCATCATCTCACTCATCCATGGTGCTTGGCCTCTACATGAGATTTCGACCTTTACATGGAGGTTCCACGGATTGATCAAGTAGGCAAAGTGACACGGAGTTCAAGCCTAAATTTACTTAATGATGTACATCGAAAAATAAAACATATTTCAATTCCCACCAAAATTTGCTTTAAATAGAAATTGTGATAGAAAATATACATTTATTTAATTCTGCAAACTTTTTTGCTTATCTTGAACACGACCAATCATGATCTACAATTCATAACTGTCCAATTTTTCAGCCTCCAATGGAAATCTACACAGGGAGTAAAATTGAGAGAACTGAGGTTTTTTTTTCTTTTCTTGTGCTATCAAGAATATAATTGTGCTATATTGATTTTTCAAATCCTAGCGGTCTAATAATTAAAGTTCAAGTGGGCTTGTACGTTTTTTAAACTTAACTCGGTTCAATATTTAATTAATCACATTAATTAATTATGGTCTATTAAATAGCAACTCAATTAATTAATTGTACAACACTTGTTAAATAATTAATTGACGAATCTTATTCTTCTAGTTCTTATTTTGTGTGTGACCCATTAAATTCTCGATCACGATATCTAATGACGTGCATTATTATATTGATTTAATCAAAATCGATAAATTAAAAATACTCATTTTTTATTTATTATCAATTTACATCCATCGTCTCAAATTGACATTTAGCAATGTGTCGGAGCAATACATGTGACGGAAAATATCACGTGACATGACAAAATCAAACTTGTTTATTTACTGTAAAACTATAATTTATTAGTCAATATGATCCGATCAATTATAAGATATGAATCAATTTCAATTATCGATCATATCTTTCATCCCATTATTAAGTCAATATAAGTCGAAAACTCTTTTTGAGTTATGAGTACACATTGACCAAAAAATTTGTTGTCAACTTAACTGAATAAAATATAGATCATAATCGTTTACTATCTAAGAGTAACGAATCCTCTTTTGATCATTTACAACCTTCATTTGATTCTGACATACTTGAACGATACTACATTAGCGACTCTTGGTAGAGCAACATCCAACATCATCAAAATATGACTGTCCTCATATACGACATTATGATGGCATCAAGTCGAGTGACCAATTTTACTACCGAACGTTAGATATTAACTACTGACATTCAGATAGTTATTCATGTGAAATCTCTCCAACGGGTCTCCAATGTTTTGTTAATGTTTTATTTTATAACAAGATATTCACGTGTTTATTTAAGTGTCACTACACTCTAATTTGTGAGATTAGCTACGTACTTTAAAAGTGAGAAGTGTCACGCATGATGATTTAACCATAATAACGATATGTGTATCCCGTTATTACTTACGACCATGGATAATTCAAGATTTAACCATATGCAATTTGTCTCTTACAATCACAACTATTTGTAATTAACAAGTTATTAAGATTTGAATATTCGGATTCTATTATTTAATTTATTAGAATATTAATTCAATTAAATAGCTCTTGGCCCCATTAAAATTATGATACATTTTTTTTTCTTTTTTTTCAACTACACATTTTCAATAAGATATTATTACACGTAAATCGAAATTTTTTCTTTCTTTTTCAACCACTCTTTCTTCAAAAAAATATTATTCCAAAAATTATAATACCAAATAATGGGGGCCAAACGGAAGCATAATAGATCTGTCATAAATGAAATGCATCAACTATATATATTAAATATATTTATGTCCCAAGTTGATTGAATCTAGAACACAACACTTACATAATTGCCAGCCCGTGGCACTATCATTCTTAAAACCTTGTTAGATGAGAGTAACATGTATTTCAAGTTAATTCCCAGCACAAGTCACCCTCCAAAGAAACCATTTCTTTGTCCAACACGAAAATCAAAGAATTTCATTTTATATATGTATACATATTTCTTTGTGCATGGCTCAAATTGTGATATTGGAGATAATATTTTTGGCTCTTTAAATCCCTAAGGATACATTTGTTAGAGACATAGTTAGTAATTATTGAAGTGTTCCTCAAGAACCCAACACGGGTGTGGATGTGTTCCTTGAATAAATTTATCCAACTTGTCGAAAAATATTAAACGTGTTGAGTTTATAGTATGTTTCAATTGGTGATTGCTACTGGTTGGGACAAAACATACGGAAAATGTAGCATCATTAATCATAGTACTCTCCTCACATTGAAAGGAGAGATATTTCCAAATTTGGGCAAGCATAATTTAAATATTGGAAGACATCTCCCACTTAGGACGAGAATAATTTATACATTGGATATTTAATTGTTTTGTACATATTATTATAAGTTTTTTTTTAAGTAAAATTATCGTTGTCGACTCTCTCTTTTCTTTTCTTTTCTTTTTCCTTTGAACCATGTATATTTATTTCTTCCAAATTGTACGATCCATTTTGATTAAACATTTTTTTTTTGAATCTTGCTACTTGTACATAATTTTGTGTACATCAAGGTGTCCACCCCCTCACATGTGGGTGGGGTCCACTTGGAGATAATATTTTTTATTCAAGTGGGTCCCACCCTCATGTGAGATGGTGAATACCTTGATGTACAAAAAATTATGTACAAGTAGATAAACTCTTTTTTATTAGGAGGGTATTTGCCTAAATTAAAATGAGAACTCTAGGAATTGAAGACTAAAACTTGAAGAATGTTTAATTCAAAATAAAGAAGAAATTGCAGCTCCCTCGCCTATTGTTTGCATAACAAGTTTGTACTCGTTCTTTGAAAAACGAGTAATTTGTTACGATTGCACAACCAGTCTTCAACAACGTCCAACTCTTTGATAAATTTTGATGCGACCCTCCTAATAACATTCCTCACTTACAAAGGCATCGATCTAAGTTAGAAAATAATTTGGTTTCATAAAATTAGACATTTGAGAATCACTTGATAATATATCATAGAACACCATCTTGATGGAGATTTTAGACTAAAATGTTACTAAACTAGCTCAAGGTTTTGAAATGATGAAAAGCGTGGCAAGATGACAAAATCAAGCTTCAAACCTTACGAATCAAGCTTGTCTAAATAAAGGCTACGTGTAATAAGGTTTTTCTCTATTTTAAATATTATTATATTATTTTTAGAAACATTAATAATTATTTTAATTTTTGTAGACTATTAATATTAATATTCCCTTAAAAATATATAAAAATTGAAAAAATAAAAGAATAAAAAGGCGTGCACATTTTGATCTAGGTTTGCATTATTCGTGCTTCTCAGTACCTATACCCCTACTAGACATGACCGCTTGATTTCACATCTGCGGCGTATGTGCCTTCTTTACTAACTCACGTTCATTAGCAGACGGAGAGCGGGCCATGGGGGGTCAAACGACCCCACAACTTAAAAAATTGTTTTTTTTTAAAAAAAAAAATTATTTTTTTCTTTTTTCTTTTGATAAGATCTAAACAGATCAGTTCATAATTTCTCCACAAATTATCACAAATTTGTTTATAATTTCTCTACTATAAAATCTCAACTTTTCAATCAAATTTTTAACTAATTAGAACTTCAATTTACAGATTTTGCTACAAATTTGCTCTAATACTGCTGCAAAGCGATTGTCATTACGTCACCATCAACCTCGTCTATCATTGCAATTTTGGCACCACCTCTCTCCTCAATTACCAATGTCTATCGTCAATCTCTCCTTCACACAAATACATGCATTTGTAAACCTTTCCCTTTCTTTTTTTTTCTTTTTTTTAATGGACCGTTGTTTCGTGCTAATTATTTATTGGTGGTGAGAATTGGTAATTGAATAAATGATTATATATGAAATGTTTTTGCATTTATAAATCTGAATAAATTATGAAGTTTAATGTAATTATGAAGTAGAATGAGAATGCGTAGACAACTATTGTAATAATATATCAAATACTTTTATGTTTTTCACAACTTTTTTGCAAGTTTGATTTTGCCTCCAACTCAAAATATTTGTGTTCGCTATTGCTCACAATTATGCTTGTCTATACCCTTTTTCCACTTTTTAAAACATTGAATTAGCCTATCTAAAATAAGAACATCTACAATGCATATTATGGATTGTTATCTAGGTGATATATAAATAGAAATGATTTCAATGTGATATTGATGTCTAATGAATAGACAGTTAAGTTCAAATTTCATTTACAATAGCTTTCGTCTATCGTTCATATTCCATCTCTAAAGTATATTTTATAGGGGGGAGAGAAAAAAAACGAGAGAAACATTTTTTACTGACTCGTCCCATCTAGAAGGGTCTCTAAATATAGAATTTTTATTTAATAGTTTCAACTTTTTATTTTGTTGCGTGAGCTAGACATTACTCTAGACATGTCTTTTTGAAAAAAATAACTATTGTAATTATCTTTTATACGATAGTTTTGAAGAATAATGATATTTAACACAACTGATGCCAAATCATTACTTGGTGACATTAAATAGTAAGTATAATTAAGTATGGTGTGATGTGACTTTACATAAGATGGGCTATGCCCCCATTTGGTTATCATTATTTGAAATTTTAATGATTGAAATAATATTTTTTTTTAAAAAAATGTGTGGTTAAAAATATTTTGAAATTACGTGTAATATTAATTTATTGAAAAATGTGTGATTGATAAAAGGAAAAAAAATTATAATTTTAATGAAATCAAATACGTAATGTCCATTTTTACTTTGTTTGAGCCACATTATATATTTCATTTTCATTTTTCTATTCATTTTTAATCATATATTTTTTAATAAATTAATATTTTTTCATCACATTAATAACTTTTCCTTTTTTTTCAGCCACGTATTTATTATCACATCACTAAAAAAAAAATATTCTTCTCATTTTAACGTGCATAAAAAAGGGACAAATATTTAAGATTCTCTAATCATGGAAATCGGTAATTTGGGCTCCATTGATACTGGGGGGAGATTCTCGAATTGGACCACTGAGAAAACTACAAGTGTCACCCAGCTGGCTTCGATTGTTAATAAAATGGGGGCCAAAATGGCATAATTATAAAAATGGGTCATGATCAAGAGCATTCCACGTGTACGCTAGTTTCCGTACAATTTATATAGGGTGGGCCCGTAAAATTACGGAAAGCATGTGGGCCCAAGATCCTATCCAATCTAGAGACATGGAAATCTTAAGATATCCGACGTGGTGAGCTGTATAGCACTGCCGGATTCTTGTGGGCCATCCCTTACTGATTCCACCGCACTAATTTTTTTTTGACCAATTACGACTTACAAGTACGTCAATTCGAGGATTAACTACGTTAATAATCATTGAAGTTTTAAATAATTGTGTTTAGGGTCAACAAAATTTGAAGTAAGTATATTATTATTTAATGAACAATGTTAGATATTTTCTTACAATAATTATCACTCAAATTTTTAAATATTATATCAATGATCACTCCGATATAAAAGATCGAACACGTTCAAATACAAATAAAATTTTCATGAATTTTTCGGTGTTTAAATTGTATGGTAAACCCACATTTTCTTTAACGAGTTTTGCTGACTTGATATAACAAATAATGTTGTTTGGTGACGCATTGATATTTAATGACACTACTTAAGATAATGTTAATGTTTATGGTAGAGT
This sequence comes from Fraxinus excelsior, assembly GCA_019097785.1. NCBI lineage: Eukaryota > Viridiplantae > Streptophyta > Magnoliopsida > Lamiales > Oleaceae > Fraxinus > Fraxinus excelsior. The sequence goes on along the minus strand of CM032623.1, from coordinate 17,540,353 downwards.
GACTATAATTACTCAACATTTCAGTTACCATTGACATAATTATCGTCGTAAAGAAAATAATTTCAATAATCATTGACATAATTACTCAATATTTCACTCACCGTTGACACAGGGTCTTACAGACCCCTGACAAGGGGCGGACCCCACGTGTATTAAAAAAACAAAAATTCGCGCGAGACCCACAACATGTGTGTTGCCTGTAAAACTTCTGTAAAATAATTTCTGTAATCCAAGCATGGTTGTGCTTTTAAATACTTTCAAACAAGCACAAATTGTAAATGAAGTTATTTATTTAAATAGTAATTTTTAATGTATTATCGATATAAGTAACTAAAATGTTTTTTATTTGATCAATAGAAAAATTATTTATTTCAAGTTTACTTATCTATGTATACTAATGTGGATTTTAAAATAATTAGCTTTAGATGTGCTGCATGAGTGTCAAGTGTATTGGTACGTGGGTATACACTTACTAAAATGGACATAAACTATAAAGATCTTATTATTTATTATTGTTGTAAAATTTATATTTAAGTTTATAGAAATATGTAATATCATTGAGTCTATTTGAGCCCCATTTCTTGCCCAAGATACTTTTTGAAATAATATTCTAGAGTTTTTAAAAAGTACAAATAAGTCTCACGTTAAATAATTTAAAACATTCTAACAAAGAAAAATATTTTACAATTAAGCTACTTATACACCTATTGTTTACGCCTTTGTTGACAAATGATGTGATGACGGCAATTTGGTGATTGGTTTGAATAAGAGCAGGGCTACTTGTATAAGCCATAGGGGATTGTATCGCGCCAATGGGGCACCTGTCCCCCAACCATGGGGTGTGACCTGTACAAATAGCATAAACCTTTAAATAAATGGCCAAACTGTACCACCTCATCATCTGTCAAACTTTCTTTCAACAAAAATGTACATGTAGCTAGGTTCAATATTTTATCTTCCCAATAACACCCCTAACCTCCACCACTACCATTACCACTAGTAAGATTATATATTAAAAAAAAAGTAGTTATAAAAAAAAAAAAAAAATGACGCTTCTGATTTTGTTGAAGAATAGATAAATTCCTATATATGAGGTAAAAGAAACGTGAACGAGGAAGAAAAACTATTTTTTTCTATTATTAATTATTTTAATGATTGTGATGGTGGAGGGTAGGGGATGAGTGTAGAGATAGGTGGGTTAATTGTGAAGATATATATATTTTTATAATGATTTAAATTGTTTAACGTGAAACTTGTTTGTACTTTCAAAAAAACTTGAAACTCTAAATGCAATTTTATATTTTTAATTCTTTTTTTTAATCACAAATGTAACGTATTCACTAAACAAATGGTACACCACACATTCTCTCCCCAAAACACATGTACATTTTCTTTTATTACATTTTTCTGCAACTCCATCGATTTGAATCTATTTGTACACACTAAAGAAGATATAAAGAGAAAAACAAAGCAATATACACTCTCTTTTTTCGTCTTTTTTTATTATTTAAATATAGGAACAAACAAAAAAAAAAGGCCGAGAAAACAACAAAAAATGAAGAAAAAATATGAGAAGAAAATTACAAGCTTTATGTGATCTTCTTTGTTTGTATGTATTAAATTGCAATATGACTTGCACACGAGGGTAAGCGATTTTTGTTGTGAAAAATAGAGAATAATTGCAAAAAAAGTCGGGGAGGAAGTGAAACCACGTATCCTTTATTGAGTTTACTTTTCTAAAATTGTAAGCAGTTTCAATGCTTATAAGTTTTTTTTTTTTTTAATCAAATATTGACTCTTTCTTAGAATTAAAGCCAATGAATCCAATTAATCTTTGATACTCGTTATGATACGAAGATGATACGGGATTATAACTACAATGTGAGTAAAGATCTCTAAGACACAACAACAATGTAATTTACAGAGTAAATGAGATTTTATTATAATTGGAGAAAGAATACAAAAAATTATGCTTATATTTCTAATAATCTAAATAATAACGAAGAATCAACTATATATAGGGGAACAAATAGGGGATGTTCAAACTCTAATAATAGAGTTGTAGTTGAAACACAATGCAAGAAAACTCGTCAAAGCTCGAAAAAGGGGCCTGGGTCAGAAACATCGCATCTCGAGCGAAGGCTATCGGTGCCCTGGAGCTCGAGCGGCAAGCTAGCATCGACGAGGCACCAGCTTTTCTGCTTTTGGTGCTCGAGTGATGAGCTAACCCCAAGCTAATGAAAATGCAGCAAGAAAACCTCCATGATTTCAATATCTTCAAGTTCAATAAATATTACAGTTCTCAATAGGGCTTTCAAATAGAACTTCAACTAGAATTTGTCAAGTAAACTTGAATAGTATTTCAAATAGAATTCCTCTTACCGTGCTCTTTAATTAGAATTCTCAATTATCTTTAACAAAGAATTCGGGTTACACATAAATTCTAACAAATTCCACCTTTATATGAATTCTATAACAATGAACAAAACTTTTTTTTTTAAAAAAAAATTCTCCAACTAGAGACAAATTTAATTGCAAGGAATAAACTTGAACTCTTTAATGAAAAACACAAACGAACATCTACATCAAAAATTTCCTATTGGAAATATTCTTCACCTCTGTTACCCTAATTAGGGGCAAAAGTGATCTAATAACCATTAAATAAGACTGAAACAAATCATGTAACAAAATCATAACTGAATTCATCAAATGAAGGATTTTGACTAGAATCAACACGCCTAAACACATTCAAACTATCAGCTAAAGCAGCAGAATTGTACCTATGTGGAATTTTATATAAAAATGGGTATGTTGCTAGCAACTGAATACAATATTACCGTTAATGATGGTGGTAATGTGGATTTACCCACAACTTCTAAATTCAACTAAGATGTATTCTTTAAAGAAAACCCAAAATTGACTTCAATTGTACATAATTCAACTCCAAATCTACTCGAATTCTTAAAAAATACTATTTGCTCAAAAAATCTGCATAACACTACTAGATATATAAATGAAAATTTTTATGTCCCTTCGTCAAAACATAGGCTTATTTTACTAACTTTTGGGACTCTACGTTCAACAGTATACATGTACCATTTTGAATTAAGAGTGCCTCAAGAGATAAGAATTCTCTTCGGATCTGGAACGTCTCACTGCATCAAATATTCTAACTATCCCATCAAATATCTTTATTCTAACTCGGCCAATACAGCTATCTGTCGGGTGTATTATTACCGATCATCACAATACCTTTTGAAATTTATTCATATGTTGAAAACAAATCTCAATTGGGCGACATATTAAAGTGCAAACTGTATCAAGAATCCAAGTCTCATCAGATTTGGAGTTCTAGTCTGATATAAATAAAAGCTCTTCATCATTGTTAGGATTTTCTACAATACTTGCTTCTCTTGAATTATTTATTTATTTTTTATTTGCTGCCAAATTTACTTTATTCTGCAATTTATAACAATCATTTATCAATTGTCCATTTTTTTCTTGTAATAATTACAAAAAATTGAAGTTAGATTTTGATTTACCCCTTGCACGATCACCATTAATAATGAGGCCATATCCATGAACCTTGGATGCAACAAGATACTTCATTTTCTTCTTTGAATATTAGAGCATCATAGACTTCGTTAATGATGAGAGTATCACGATTATATAAAATTGTGTCTCTAAAAGACATGTATAAATCAGACAATGGACACAATAAAATGAATCCCACATTCTCTTCATCATATTTGACCTATAAAGTCTCCAAATCAACGACGATTTCTTTAAAAACAGTTAAGCAACCTCAAGAGATGTACCTTTTATCATAAGATGAGAATATAGACGTTGCTTCATATGCAATTTGCTGGTAAAACTCTCCGTCATTCATAATTGTTCCAATTTTAACCAGAATGCAACGACCGATTCTCCTTCAAAATGCCCTAAAAAATATTATTTAAAAGATGAAGATGTATTTGAAATAGAGTCATTCGTTCCCTCTGTTGTTTCTCCTACCGTGTCCATGTTATGGACATCTTGTCAAATCCCGACAGTGGGTTATCCAAATACATTTAAGCGAGTACTGCTCGCATCTTTACTTGCCACAAATATAATTTTTTATTGTGATCTAATAGTGGAATATCTTATATCATAGTTTTCATTATGGATGACAAAAAAGCTCGTCGACTTAGGCTTAGTTCAACCGAGCCGAGACTCGGGTCATGCCCCATTTTGGGGCGTTGGCTCGAGCTGAGCCTGGCCCGATTCATGGCTTGTCATCGGCCAGTGACTAAGTAATAAATCTTTTTTTAAACTTTTAATGTATTTTTTTATATATTAATATTTAGTTATTATCACAAATTTTAAATACATTATAAAAAATTATAGATTCATAACGATTTTTTTTTTAAAAAACACGAGCCGGCTTGCCTCGCTAAGGCTCGAGCTGAAAGCTCGGGTCGAGCCTCATTTTTTTTACTGAGCTTTTGCTTGGCTCGGGCCAAAAAAAGCTCGGACCTGTTTTGCTCGAGCCTGAACTTTTAGTTTCGGCTCGGCTCAACTAGTTGTCATAACGAAAGACAAGTCGTGCTCTTAATTAGATCAAAACCTCGATCTTCCCAAGAATTTTTAAGCTTTTAGCTCTGATACTAGTTTATTGTGAAACAAAGATGATTTTGGATTAATCATATACCAATTTGTTGGAGAAAATAAGAAATTATAGCCATAATACGAGGTAAATATCTCAAAGATACAATAACAATGTAATTTGCAAAGTAAATGAGATTTTATTTTAATATAAAAAAATAATACAAAGATTTGTATTTACAATATTTCTAATTTCATTTAATCATAATGAAGAACCAACTATATATAAGAACAAATAGGGAACGTCCAAACAAATCCTATTAGTAAAGTTGTAGTTGAAGTAAAATGTAATAAAAATCATTGAAAAGCGAAAAACGAGCCTAGGCTAGAAACACCGCTACTCTAGCGGATGGCTAGCACAAGTTAGTGGCACCCTGGCTCGAGCTGTAAGCTAGCGCCAACAAGCTCCAGCTTTTCTGCTTTTGGCGCTCGAGCGCTGTGGCTAGCGAAAATGAGGCAATAAAACCTTCCGTTCCATAATTTGAGCTTCTTCAATTTCAACACAAATTTCAACTCTTAATCAAGGTTTCAAATAGAATTTCAACTAAAATTTGCCAAGTAAACTTAAATATGATTCCATAATAGCATTCCAAATATAATTACTCTTAACATGTACTTTAATTAGAATTCTCAATTATTTCCAACTAAAAATTTGGGACGTGCTTAAATTTTAACAATACCTCACTAAGAAATAATCCTTTTTCTTGAAGTTTTAGATTTTGAGATTTGAACAAGTCAGGAGTCTCTCTCTCTCTCTCTCCCCCCCCCCCCCCAGTGTTTTACGTCAGTTTAATTGTGATTGTAAGTAGAAAAAGTTTTTAAAAATTGGTTAACAGATAATTTTTTTTTAATAAGTTTATCAAACACTTGAAATAGTTATAGATTGTTTGATAATCAGAAGTACAGCTCTAAAGGGGCCATAAGTAAGCTTTTTAAGCTTAGTCAAAGTGCTCTTTGTCTAGGTTTAAATGTCGAGTGAGCCAGCGAGCGTCGAAAACAATTAAGATGTTTATTTGTTAACATTGTGCTTAATGGGTTGTACATTGATATAGTCTACTGATTTTGTCTTGACATATCGACTTATCAAGTTCACTCCAGCCAAGACTTACTTTTTTGTGCATTTTAAGTACTTCTCTATTTATGGATATGTCTCGATTACTATAATTTGAACTTTTCGTAAGAGAAATGAAGGAAGAAAAAAAATTAGAATTAATGGTAAGTAGCTAGATGATGAGTTGGAATTTGTTTCTAGTTGACTATCACGATCAATTCCATGTTAGAATGCATGCAAATATATTTAAAATTACAAAATTACTAGAAATTGTATAATCAATTCACTATACCAAAAATAGGCTTTTGCAGCGGTCAAAAAACGCTGCAAAAGCGTTTTTACAGCGTTTTTCCAAACGCTGCGAAGGTCAGTGTTGCCGTTGAGGGAACACTTTTTGTAGCGTTTATTCACCGTTGCAATAAACTTTTTTGCAGCGTTTTTCGAACGTTGCGGTAGACCTGCAACATTTTTTAAACGTTGCGGTAGACCCTCTTTTGCAGCGTTTTTTAAATGTTGCGTTTGATCCCCTTTTGCAGCGTTTTTCGAACGTTGCGTTTGACCACCTTTTTCAAATTGATTTTTTGAACGTTGCTTTTGCAGCATTTTTTGAACGTTATAATTTTAATATTTTTTAAAAATTAATTCGCATTTTTAATATATGCATATTACGCTACCGAAAATCGTATTCTTTATTCTGCACGTTGCAACCTAATTACAAAAATGCGCTTGTGGTAATAAATATTATTAGTCAAGTGTCAATGAGGAACCTTTGAGATTGAAACATCATCCTATCTTGATTTTGTTCATTTTCTCATTACCAAATCATCCACGTGCACAGAAATTGAGTCAAAGTTTTAACACACATATGGAGCATACTGGTTGCTTCTTGACAATGAATCAAGAATTCAGTCTCATTTTCTCTGATTAATTACCTGTCCCGATTATGAACAAGACAAAGATTGACTAATAAATCATTTTACATGAAAACCCTCGAAAAGTCCACTTATGTATATCAGTTTCGACACCCTAGTACAATCAAGAAACTTCATAAATATTCTTGGTTGGGAAGAATGTAAAATCATGTGATATGGATGCCTTGTTATGCAAGAAAATTGTGTTATTGTTCCACGAGGAGAAGTTAAATTGACGTATTTTTGGATTGTTATATGGTATATAGAATTTACTTTCGTCTAGTCTAGATTGTATTAAAATGATAGGAAACATCAACATTGGTAGAAGTAATAATTATTCGAAAACAAAAAGGAGAGATATCGTGTAAATGACTCCTGTGTTTCGATTTTGAGTACTGTCATTCATGTTCAGTCCAATATTGATATTCAGAACATGTTACTAAAGTTCGTAAGGTTAGAAATGTGGAGGGAATAAATGAGGATGTAAATCGAAATCAGGCATGATCCCCGTGGATTTTTGTTACTTTTTCCCCATAAAATAGACTTAGGACATGGGAAATAAAAATAAAAATAAAAATTATTGGGGTCAAATTAAACCTCGCACTTTTATGCCTAGTCTAATAAAAAATAGAAATCATGGTGGGTCCCAAGTTCGAGTTACTCTCAAATTAATCATATACAATTCACTTTACATCTTTATACCAATCGACACGGGGGTATTCAAATGATTAGGGTTCTTCAAACTTTTAACTAGGGGTATAATTAGTCCAATTTGATCGGTTTTTTTGACACGTTTCCTAACCAATTTTAAAACGGTTTGAGATCAAATCTAACGGTTTGGTCAAGCTTTAAACCGTCGATGTGTGACTATAGATTTTTTTTTAATTTTTTTTTTTCATATTTACTTTATCATCACTAGTAGTTGATGAAGGTAAAATATTTTCGTACGATAAAAACATATCAAATTGTAAATTAAATAAAAACAAAATCAAAGAAAAATGGAGTTATGAAATTAGGGTAATTTACTAATTATTGTTATTAAGTAATAAACAATTGACCAAATAACCCATTTTCTGTATTAAGTTTATACTTTATTTTGGAAATTAAGATTGTATTTATCTGTAAAAGTTTTGGGAAAAATTTACAATTTTATTTTTATTTTTAAATGGCCCGATTTAATTTTAATTCGGCCGTTGAATTTTGAAACTTAAACCAAACCGTTTTAAAATGGTTTGATTTATTTAAAAAATATTTCTTAATGAGTCTATGTGACATTAAATCAATGATTGAGAGAGAGAGAGAGAGAGAGAGAGAGAGAGAGAATTTCGGTTCGATTTCCCAATTTTTACTTACAGCCCTAATAAAACTTTAAAAAGTCAAATTTAGATTTTGGAAGATATGATAGATTTCAATAGCTTATGAAATTACACTAAGCTTCCCTAGGAAAAAAGGTAATTTGTATGATCTGTAATAAATTACTATTATTCAAATATTATCATTGAACTGATACAGAAAATTTTGTCTTTTAACTTATTTTATTTTTATTTTTATTTTTTTATCCACCTTTCTGCGCCTATATAAACCAGCAGGCCTCCATTTCTCAGTGAATCAAATATCACCTCAGAATACAAAGGCATTCACAGAGAGAGAGAGAGATGGAGAAGATTATTGTATTCTTTGTTCCTGTTTTTACCTTTCTATTTACTGTATTTTTGAATGTGGTTTCAATAAGAATGAAAAGAAAACATTCAGAAAGGAAAACTAAGCTCCCTCCAGGTTCAATGGGGTGGCCTTATATTGGAGAAACTCTTCAGCTCTACTCCCAAGATCCAAATGTGTTTTTTTCTGACAGAGAAAAAAGGTTTCTTGCTTTCAATCCTGATTACTGTCCAATTTTCCCTGAGAGAATTTTTATAACCGGGATGTTCTTATACAGGTATGGAGAAATCTTCAAGACACATATACTTGGTTGTCCTTGTATAATGTTGGCAAGCCCAGAAGCAGCCCGACTCGTGTTTGTCACTCAGGCACATTTGTTCAAGCCGACATATCCGAAGAGCAAGGAAAACTTGATAGGCCCCTCCGCGCTGTTTTTTCACCAGGGGGAGTACCATATGCGCATTAGGAAGCTGGTTCAGGGCACCTTGTACCCTGAAGCCATCCGCAACCTGGTGGTAGATATCGAAGCCATAGCAGTGTCTACAACGGATTCGTGGGCGGGTGACCATGTCATTAACATTTTCCATGAGATGAAAAAGGTTTGTTTCTTCCATCATTGGCGCCTCTATATATATGTGTTAGAGTCTGAAAATTGTGCACGTGTCACAGGGGCGGAGCCAACACCTGACGAGCCCCAGTGGCCGCCTTTACTGGCTCCGCCGAAATTTGTTTTTTCCTTATATAGGGCGGCCGCTCAACTTGGATCCGCCCGTGCTCACTTGGATTCCGGATTCGTCACTGACCTAGCAGCTCTTAATGAAAAAGAATTTGGCATGCATGTGGGGACATGTTTAAAACTACAATTTAAATTAACAAATCCGTTTTTCTCTAATAGTTTAAGCTTTTATATGAGAAATCTGATTTGTCTTTTACCGTTGGCTACCTGCAGTTTTCATTAGAAGTGGGTATACTCTCTATTTTTGGACATTTGGAGCCCCATTACAAAGAAGAATTGAAGAAGAACTATAGCATACTAGATAGAGGGTACAATTCTTTTCCAACAAAGCTACCTGGAACTCCATACCAAAAGGCAAGGAAGGTAAAGTCATGATAATTATAATCCATTTGACTAAGCATTTTTCTATAATGGTGTGTTTGTTTTTGTTAAGTAATATTGGACCGTACGATAAACTAGATTTTTAACTTATGTTCTTCTTTAATACGGTCTAGTCCACCTAGCACACGTGTCGGAAATGGATACTAACCATATTTTACCATTTTAATTCATGAAGGCAAGGAAGAGGCTGAGTGAAATATTAAGTAGCATTACAAGAGAAAGAAAGGAAAAGAGGGTTTTGGAGAAGGACCTGTTGAGTTGTCTGATGAATTATAAAGATGACAATGGTGAAACTCTAAATGATGAACAGATCGCCGACAACATCATCGGAGTACTTTTTGCAGCACAAGACACGACTGCAAGTGCCATGACATGGATTCTCAAGTACCTCTACGACAACCCGAAAGTTCTTGACGCTGTCAAGGTAAGATCTAGAAGAGTCCATCGCGTTTTCTAGCTGATCCGATACAAAGTCCTCTATAAGAAAAACCCAATTCTTTGTAGTGTCAAATCAATACATTCTAAGTTTCTAATATCTTGACCTTATGATTGGATTTGCTTTGTAATCATCGTCTATAATATGTTTGTGCATGCAGGCAGAACAGAAGGCAATATATCAAGCAAATCGAAATGAAAATAGTCATCTAACACTGAACCAGACAAGAAATATGCCTTTTACTTACAAGGTATTTGACTAATTTATTTGTTATATTTCGATTTATTTCAGGTCAATAAGTTTAGTCCATATTACAGATGATGCCAAAATTTTGTTACAAAATCACATTAATCATTTGTAAGTAGTATCAATTTACGTTCGATATTGACGGTGAACTGAGTCTAACTTGCTTCCATCATTCACACGTCATGTTTTGAGACTAGTAGAGTAACTCGGGAGGGGTTCCATGCTGCATTTTTTCAGGTGATTTTAGAGAGTTTGAGAATGGCAAGCATTATATCATTCACATTTCGAGAGGCAGTCACAGATGTGGAATATAAAGGTAGGCTCTCTCTCTCTCTAGGGAAATGTACCCTCTTTTTATTTTTGGGTTGGGGCTGTGTGTGTGTGGGGGGGGGGGGGGGGGTGTTCCCAACTCTTGTAATATTTGAAATCAATGTTTTGGGCACTGAAAATTTGGTACAATTTGGTGGCAGGGTACCTAATTCCAAAGGGATGGAAGGTCATGCCTTTATTCAGGAATATTCATCACAATCCAGATTTCTTTTTTGATCCTCAAAAGTTCGATCCTTCTAGATTTGAGGTACGAGTTAATATTTTATGGTTGACTTTTAATTGCATATTTAAAGGGTGTTTGGTGTAAATTAAAATTAAATTTTTTTTAATAAATTGTGATAGCAGTTTTTGAAATATATGATTGAAAAGTTGTGAAATCCATGAAATATATGGTTAATATTGATTATTTGACTTTAACTTGAATTAAAATCGAATTTTAATCGGGACCAAACATGAGCTTAGTAAGCATAATTAAAACCCTATTTAAGCCTCGTTATTTGTGTAAAATGCATTTTTAAACAGTAGATTAATTGAAAATGTGTGGTTAAAAATGAAAGAACTTTTTTGGAGATGTGTATAATATTATTTTATTAAAGAATGTGTGGTTGAAAAAAAAAAAAATTGTATTTTGAAAAATTGGGATCAAACAAAATCTAAGCCTATGTTTAATGGTTATTATTTGAGAAAAATAATGTTTTGAATAATGAGTTTTTGGATAATGTATGATTAAAAAATATGAATTTACGTGTAGAATATTTTATTGTGTGAACGTGTAGTTGATTAAATGAGATTTTACTCGTTGGTTGACTCTTGGGTCTTGTTGCTCCGAGAAATCCTTAAAATAAAATATTAGTGCATGCTTTTGTTGTAGGATGTGGTGAGACCCAATACATTTATGCCATTTGGCAGTGGAGTACATGCCTGCCCTGGTAACGAACTTGCTAAGCTAGAGATGCACGTTATGATCCACCATCTGGCCTCTCAGTTCAGGTAATTTTTGAAACTAAAACAAGAATTTTTAGAAGGATGTTTTAGATAGAATTAAATCAGACAAATTATTTGTATATATCTCGTTCCTAGTATGTTCAATTCAACACATATAACATATCATATATATTTTGTACATAATATAATTCAAGATTCTTGACAGTACAATACAAAGGATATGTTCGGTACGGTTTAAAATCCAATTAAAATTGAAAATATAACCGTTATTAGGATTCAGTCGTCTAATAAAAGTCAACAATAACGACTAATTTTTCAATTTTAATCTGATTTTAATCTTTACCGGAAGTTCAAAATGTTAATGCTTTTAATAATATTAATAGTGGCTTGTACTGTACAATCAGCCTTACCAGCTACAAGACGACATTGTTGAGTGGTGTGATTGTGTTTGCAGATATGAAGTGGTGGGATCCCAAGGTGGGATTGAATATGGCCCATTCCCCATCCCATCGCATGGACTACCCGCCAGATTCTGGAAACAAGAATCAACCAATTAAGTAGGCCACACCTAGTCACGTTCCTTAACCAAAATTCACTTTTCCTCTTTGTTTTCAATCCAATTTTCCCCTCTAAAATCGTGTGGGGTTGGCTCTTTTTTGCTAAAAAAGTAATTAATCAAGATTCTAGGAAGTATTGTATTCGTATCTATTATCAGTCAGAGCTAGTAAAATGTGTACTATTTCCAATGAAGAATTGGAATTGAAATATTAATGTAATGAAAGATATTAGAATTTGATGAGTGACCATGTGTAAGAGAGAGAATGGGAAAAGGTTGCTATTTATCTTCAATATTCAAATATATTTGTTCTTATGTGTTAGTTTACTATGTCTTGTATGGATTGGATAAAAATCTGATTTTTAGTACATTTCGATAAAAGTTGATGAAATATGTGATTGAAAAGTTATGAATCCTATGAAATATATTATTAAAATTAATTATTGACTTTCACTTAAATTTGAATCGATTTTTTTTAGCTGAACTAAACGGGGGCTATATTTGTTTCGCCACATGAAGTTGTTTGCTTATTAAAATGATGCTTAGAAACAACATCTACTATTTTTTTTTACCGTAATCTAGTTCAGTAAAACTCAATCGCTGGGTAGAACTTATCAAATTCAACATGCTTTTGTCACATAAATTAATAAAGTAGAGTTTCTTGTTTTCAACTAGTCTCCGATCTTCCCTATATGGGAGGAGTCGAGCTCGGACACTTATCGTTGTGAAGAATCAAACTATTACACAACTTGTATTCCAACTTTCTACTATCTTTCCCATTGATTGGGATTCGAAAGTAGATTCAAAGATTGTTAATTATTTGAAAAGATCATAAAAGAAAGAATGTGACTGGAAAAGATTAGATGAAAAAATTGATTATATTTTAAATTGACGACAAATAATATACTGATACGTGATATTATATAATTCATTAGGTAAATTTGGCGTACGTGTAACGAAATCTTAAAAGAAATTGCCCATATGCAAACTTTTCCTCCCACATTGTAGTTGGGTGATGTGAAACTTGATGTTGGGTGATATTTGTTGATTCCACACGCGTCAAAATGTTCTATAAAGTTCTAAGTTGTGGTGAGAGGCTACGTTAGAACGGGGTGGCGAGCGTGTGATTGGTCAAGTGAAAGGTGGGTGTTGGGTGCATATGGTCCCTCAATACACTCTAAAAGCAATACTATTACTTTGTTGACTATAGTTGAGGCCAATGCTCAAATGTGGGCTAATAGGATATTTTGCAACTCTCTCGCCAGTCCAATTCTTTTATTAATTTGATGGGGGCAATAATGAATCTAATTCTAATGATAGTTTAATTTATATTTAGTTTATTGTAACTTTTAAATTTGATTAGAATTATGTTTTATTTATTTTGTTTCTTTTTCAAAATAAACTATTCATTGTAATATACAATTTTAAAATGAAATAAATTGACATTTTCTCTCTCTCTCTCTCTCTCTCTCTAAGTTTTCTTTATTCTATATATTTTCTTCTCTTTCTTTTCTCGATCTTATTATTTGTTTTGTTACATTCTGCTTCAATTTAGTATTCGATGTTAGTCATAATCCTTTGACCAAATTAATGTTCGTTTGCATTACGAAAATTTGTAGCAACCATGTTCCATCACATAATGAGTTGTCAATCACCATATTTGTCATTCTCAAGTCCCACCTTCATCCACAAAATCAACAAACATCCCAACTAGAGTCACCTCAATTCCACACCTTTTGCTACCCTAGCCACCATCAAATTTCTTATTGAACAAAAAGAGTGATATTGTTCCTCTATTGATCAAGAATTTTCGGAAAGTATCATGATCATCCAATAAGAAGGTTACCTCTTTTCTTAATTTGATGGGGGCAGTAATGATTCTAATGATAGTTTAATTTATATTTATTTTATTATAGTTTTTAAATTTGATTATAATTAAGTTTTATTTATTTTGTTTCTGTTTCAAAATAGGTTTGCTTGGATTCTACGTCTATTCATTGTAATAAACAATTTTAATATGAAATAAAATTACATTTTTTCTCTCTAAATTTTATTTATTTTCTTCTCTTTATTCTTCTTTATTTTCTCAATCTTGTTATATTTTTTGTTGAATCTTACGTTAATTTAGTATCAGATGTTAGTCACAATCCTTTGACCAAATTAATGTTCGTGTGCAATACGAAAATTTGCAGCAACCATGTTCCATCACATAATGAGTCATCAATCACCATATTTGTCATTCACAAGTTCCACCTTCATCCACAAAACCAACATCCCAACTAGAGTCACCTCAATTATTTCCATACTAGTTGCTACCCTACCCTAGCCACCATCAAATTTCTTATTGAACAAATAGGGTGATATTGTTCCTCCAATAATCAAGAATTTCGATTTTTTGGAATTTTTGGAAAGTAACATGATCGTCCAATAAAAAGGGCTTCCATTTTTTTTTTCCAAATGAAAAATTTGAAGATCTATTGATTCTACAATTGAATGCAAAGTTGATTATTGGGACCTTTCAATTCTTTAATTCATAGATGTAGTTCTTGGGCCTATGAATGGGTATATTCCCAAAACTCACACAGAAAAAATGAAGTGAGTTAGACAAAAAGAAAAGTAACTTGGACAAAAAGAGAAGTGACTTGGACAAAAAGAAACGAAGAAAATGATGAGAAGGAATACCCATCTTTCTGCTAAAAACAAGATGTATTGAACTCATAATTTAATAGATACTTTTTATGACTATCAACTAAGCATCATAAGTAAATTGCTCTCGATTGTTTGATCATTCGATAATCAGAGTGTTGCTAAAAATAATTTTGATGAATCTATTCTACAACATGAAAGAATAATAAGAAATAGAGACAAAAATCATTTGGATTTGAGTGTTCTTGAAAGTATTTTCCCATTTAGGAGTCATAGAAAGTTAAGAATTCTAATTTGCTTCAATTCAAAGAATTGAAATGATATAGATAGAAATCCTAACATTGGACCAAAGAAACAAAAGAATAGATTACATTTTTCATAGGATCTCCTCTTATAGATATACTCAAAAATAGACCAGAGTTATCTTTGGATCACTTTGCCTATCTATTTTTTTTTAATCAAATAAAAAAATATTCGAGTTATAATGAACTACCCTCTTACTGTTGCAACACCTCCTAAAAAGAGTTTCCATTGGACCACGAATGGGAAAGGGATAAGAAAATGTTCCATACCAATGTATTCAAGTCCATAATTATGGGTTCTAATGCACGAGATCTTGTGGCACTTACCATTGAGGCCCTATCGATTAGTATTACACATAAGAAAACGATTTAAATATTAATACAATTAGATTTGCTCTTCATAGGCAAACTTTGGATTTGTAATCACAGGTAAATGTTATCTAACACCATTGGTGTTAGAGCACCAATCTAGGTGTCATGCAAGCGATTGTAGATCTTCAATGTGATTTATTTTCCTATGTTAAAGGTGATCTATCAATTAATGAATGCTAAATAGTATTACTCAATTTCTAAACCACACAAACCCATCAGCCGTCCAAAGTCACAATCCATATACAAATACCATATCATCCTCCACAAAAACACTATCATAAATTATAAGAATAATTCCTTTGTACAGGTTAATTCGCCGCACCTGTATGGTGCCATTTTTCAATAATGCTACTCAAACATAGGCCTTGACCAAATGAGTAACATAATGATGTGGAAAGTAATGGTAAGAAAATAAAAAAAATCATTTCCCCCAAATTTGGAGAGAAACCCTTCTTCATCTCAGTCTCTTCTACCGCTCTGCATCTCCATCTCTTCTGTCGCTCCATCTCTCATTCTCTCCTATAACGAAGCAGTCACCAACACCCATTTCGGTGGATTGAGCTGCAAAACATAACTTTGGTAAAGAAATCACGAGATTCATCAAGAATCGTAAGTAAGAAAAATATATTCAACCACCTTTATTTTTTCGTCTTTCTACCATTAAAATGAAATCCAAATGGGTAGTGTCCTACGTTAAATGAACATATCATCCTTTTTTGAATTTTCACTATTTTTTTTTTGCTTTTACCCCATTCTCCGACCACATCAAATACATGGAAAAAACTGGGGAACAACCAGATCTGGAGAAAACTCAGGTATATATGTATAAATATTATGTGAAAATCAACTGAATTTAGACAAAAATTGTAGCATTGATGGTGGAAATGTAGGAGATGCGGGTGAAATTTGTAGTGGTCAGTGGCTGTGGCTGAGAGATGGCAATAGCATTTCTAGTCAAAATGTCCCAGCCTAGATGTACTAAGAGACTAGAGAATATCTTTGCAGTAATACCTCTAATTTTGAACTTTAATAGTGTAGCCATCGAGCGCTGTGAAAAATGTACACGAAAGACGTTTCAAACTCAAGACTCGTATTCATAGCTCTTGAAACAGTCATTCCAATCCGACCCCTAGTGTATTGTATATGAACTTCTGCACGTGAATTGAGGCAATGCAAGACTTTATTGGTGATTGCTCATTCATCGTCCTCATTCAAGTAACAATAAATCTTGCATAATTCAACATTGTCAATTTTTTTGAATTTATTTATTCCCTGCAATCACTTCTATATACACTTTTTTTTACCTCTATGTTGATCTAGCTTTTACAAGAATGATAGACATGAAGTTTTTGTTATGTCGTTAGGTTTTCATTTTGTTATATATAGAATTAATATATGTTGTGATTATTATCTTATTTGATGTTTGATTTCCAGCTAAAAATGAGAGGAAAGAATTATAGAGTCTACCATAGTTGTAGACTGAAGGGACATTTTTTTGCGGAATGCCCGAACAAACGACCATCATCATGGTGCAAACATGCCTTTTTGAAGTGTTTTGAGGTGGAGAAGAACACAAACAACAAAGGTAGACTATTCAATACGGGCAGCAAGAAATGTGGTTTTTAGGAGTGGGTCAAAAAGGAGGAGACGAGTGGTGAATCAAGTTCGGTCACCAGTACTCAAGATTTATCTTACATGTTCGAAACACGATGCTGGTTAAATGGTGAACAAGACATGGAGATTGCTATAAACATGACTATATGCAAAGGAAAAGCACGTAACTGAATCAGATAAGAAGAAAATTCGCCAGCCTGAACTGAAGCAGTTTCTTTTAAATGAAATTGTAATTTCAATTATGTAAATATATGTAATTTCAACTATTGTCTAGGATCTTGGATTTTTGATTCGGTAATCAGACTTTCTCAAATTCATGTTCAATTTCTACATCTCTATTTTAGATGTTTTTGTCTCTGTGCTTTACTTCCTGTGACATTCCAACAGTGAGATCTAGGATAAATTGATTCATCTAGCTTGCTAGATTGCTTTCTTCATGCGCCCAACGGTTTCATTAAATCTATCCTATACTAAGGTTGATAAATATACATCACAAACAACAAACTTGAGCTTATAAAAATTCCTAATGAGAATTCAAACCTTTTTCCAGATATCAATTTTCCCGTGTTCGTTAACTGAAAGTAGAAAACACAAACTATATAACAGGAGTTGCAAAATCAAAGCAAGTTACAAAATGCTTGAAATCCATTCACATCATCTTTTTCTCATAATGTTTCACAATTCTTCCTAACAACCCCCTGCGTTTTGAGTGCGTTTTGAGTACGTTTTCTAGCTTCCAACTATTCCGTTTATTTAAGCACAAAACAACTAAGGATGAACTAGAATGAACAACTATGTCTCCATAAAAATCTCCCATCAGAATGCGTTTCATTGCCAACATCATTCGGTTACCTTCTATCCAAACCTGTGGAAAATCAAATACCATAACAAATGTGAAAAAACAGTCAACAATGTTCTTTTTCAAAGAATAAAAATGAGAAATGTGAGCCATAAAGAGAATAAAAAATGACAGAGAGAATAAAGATCAATAATGATTGCAAAACATTATGTTCCATATAACAATTGATTTACCTTAGCTATTGAATATAACATTTGTTGATGATGGAGGAATGATATGTGTGAATTGAAGACTTTGGTTGCCACCCTATGTGAAAGAACATTATTAGTAAATCGTATATAGTAATAATCAAAAGTAAATTATGCATGAATGCTAACCATAAGGAGCTGTGTAAATGATAAAGGAATCAACATGTATGCTTGTTGAGGTGATTGGATGACGAGTGCAACTTTTTCTGTATTAATTGTCCGAACCCTCGGTTGCTTTCTATTGGATGAACTCAAAGTTGCCTGCAAAACATCATAATGTTATTATACATTATCTTCATACCAAATTCATGACCTTCGGATACACAAAATTGGGCATTACCTTGACTTCGTTCGAACTCGCTTCCAACGGGCTTTTCTTACAAATTTTTGTGGGCACACCTTTTATTTTCACACATTTTGGATCCCTTATACTACCACTTCCAGTATCATGTGATGCTCCGCAATCGAATGCTAATTGAGGAATATGTGGGGAGCATTACTACTACAACTTGATTTTAACGTCATCATTTGTGTACACTAACTGTGGATCCAATCAATTATAGCATTTGATTTGACTTCATCGTCTGCAGTCATATCAGCCAATGTAGTAAAGCATTGGCTCATTTTGTCGTACTTCAACTATCCAGGAGTACTAACCAAACCATCATAGTTCACTGGTACCCTCGTGTGGGCTCTACTCACATCTCGTCGCCATCTCCATAGTATATATCTTTTAGGTAATGATTTGACATTGTTACGGATCAATACTGCGATCTTATGTCTACAAATAATCCCTCGAAACTCAAAATGGTGGAAACTACAAGTGATTTTACATTTCTCTCTTTGAAATGAGATGAAAAAAGTTTTTTTAGAACGCCTGTCATGTATTACATCCTTTTGTACCTTATAAGACATCCTCGATAATCCATCTGAAACAGATATGAGATCACAGTAAACCTTACCTATGAACTCTTCTTGAACTTCTCTAAATTTTACAATTGTGAAAACTGTCTGGAATTTATTCTCCAATTCATATCTCGTTGCACACAGTACCATTTGGGAGAAGGACTTGAAATCTGCTTGAAACTCTTTTTCAACTTTATTTCTCAATGCCTGTTTGTACTGGTCAACAAATTGTTTCAACATTGTCTTTGAATGTACGTAATCTTCAAAGAATGTATTCATACTCTCACTGTGTTGAGTTGTTGACATCCCTGCCCAAAATGTGGTTTTCAAGTAGCAAGATACCCAACATTCTTTGTTCTCGTACAAACCCGCCAACCAGTTATTATCATACAATTTAAACATTTCGATCATCATTCTCCAGCCATGTTCAAATTCTTCTATAAACTGTGAATCATAGACCAAACCGTGAATCGAAGCAAAAATTGAACCCTTATCCACGTGGTGTCCAAACTTTTCAAGAAACTTCTTCAATATGTGCCATAAACACCATCTATGCTTCATATTGGGGAACACGATCTGAATTACATTTTGTATAGCCCTATCCTAATCTGTAATTATCCCATGGGGAGCTTGTCCATGCAGACATTACAGCCATGTCCGGAATAGCTACACAAATGTATCTGTATCCTCATTCGATACCAGACCACATCCAAGAAGTGTCGACTGTCCATGATGGTTCACTCCAACAAAAAAGGCAAATGGCATGTCATATTTATTAGTGAGGTATGTGGTATCGAAGGTGACCACATCACCAAATTCCTTATATGCTTGCCTACTCCTATTTTCTGCCAAGAACACATTCTTTAGACGTAACTCTTCGTCTAAATCCATACTAAAGTAAAAGCCCGAGCATCGTGCTTGTATTTTAGAAAAGTATGATTGTAATGCTGTTGCGTTCCCTTCTCCAAGTCTTAAAATCCTAATTGTTTCAACATAATTTTGACAATTCTTTTCGATGCACATCATATTCTCATGTCCACCTGATTCTACACCTACAGAGTTGTAACTCTTGTACAACGGGATTCCTGCCATGTCATTTACTTCAAGTCGCCTTTTCAAATGTGCACTCAATTCTCGGTTGCATCGATGCAGAATGGACTTCGAAGGGCTTGTTTTATGATTGTGGTCCAAGCGTACCATGTTAATTCTCCATATTTCGCAAATATCTGAACATTCAGTGATTCTAACTTTACATCCACTTTGAATGGTTGCTTGCGGCTTCAAAGAACCGCTTGTATTTTTTTATTCTTTTCCCCTCACGACTACAAACAAATGTAATATATTTCCATACTCCATCATCATCCTTTTTCGAATTTCTTTTTCTAACCAAAAATCCATTTTCATATGCATATTTCTTGTAAAACTCAAACATTTCATTTTCATCCTTAAATTTCATACCCACCTTAGGCACAATCGCACCATCTCCAACTAAAATATCATCACCTAGTATGTTCGTATTATCCACAACATTCTCATTACCAGAGTCTAGCGAAATAATGTTATCCACATATTCCAAAATTGCTTTCCATAGAACAAAAAAAAAATCGATTACAATGTTGAATAATGCATAACAACTAAATAATTTATCTACCGATAATTCAAACTTAACATACGGAGGAAATAACAAAATTCAAAATTCAATCTTGCGAAACATTATGCAATAACTTAAGCTGAAATGAAGAACAAAAAAAATCCATGAGCTAATCACTGAACAAATTCCATAAATCTTACACGAAAAAATGACAAATCATTAAACCATTCATAACAACGAAACAATAAACCAATGTGAACCAGTACCTGTTTCGGTCATCTCTCGGCTGAACGATGTAGGTCTAGTAGATATGAACCCAGATGTTGCTCCCCAACTTTTTCCCTGTATTTGACGTGGTCGGAGAATGGGGTAAAAGCAAAAAAAAAAAAAGTAGAATAGTGAAAATTCGAAAAAGGATGATATGTTCATTTAACGTAAGACGCTACCCATTTGGATTTCATGTTAATGGTAGAAAGATGAAAAAACAAAGGCTGTTGAATATATTTTTCTCACTTGCGATTCTTGAAGAACCCGTAATTTATTTGCCACAGTTATGTTTCGCAACTCAAGCTACCGAAATGGGTATTGGTAACTGCTTCGTCACTGGAGAGAACGAGAGATGGAGATGGAGATGAAGAAGGGTTTCTCTCCAAATTTGGCGGGGAAAATGATTTTTCCCATTTCCCCCCTTCTAATAAGCTACAGTGGAGGGCACATGAGTTTTGACCAGCATTTTGAACCACTTTCCCTTTCCTTTTTCCTTTTTTTTTTTAATTTTCTTACCATTACTTTCCACGTCATTATGTTACCCATTTGGTCAAGGCCTATGTTTGAGTAGCATTATTGGCCATTTTTTCCTTGTTTTTGTTATCGACGAATAAAAAAAGGTCCACTGATTGCCCTACAGAAGCCCAACAAACCCCACATCGTATCAAAGCTCAAATTATAAATACATCAACACTCAAATTATAAATCAAAGGGCAGTACCAGCTCAAAAAAATATTTCTGCAAGAAATTATTGTTTCGTTTTAATTTATTGCTGTTTAAAAAAAAGGCAATAGTCAAATACATAGCATGTCCTTGATTTTTTAGTAATTGTTATTAGTTTCGAGTTTCAATTTACAAAAAATAGTAGATACCTAATTCTTTGGTGCAACCTAACACCAAGAAGCCCATCTTTCTAGTTGCCACTTTCCAAGCCCGCTCACATTTCATATTAACGTTAGGAAACATTACCCGAAACCATACATATCAAGATTAATTTTTCAAAAAAGAAGGGGATTAATTCTTATTTCTAAAACCATGTTGTAATAAGATTTTAATAATTTTAATTAAAACTAATTTATATACCCACCCCATTCATTTCAAACCCTACAAATTTTTTTCTCTCCACACTCATTCTTTCTCTCGTCTCTTCTCACTACCCACATACTGATCATTGAGCCGGTGATCATGAACTGCAAAAAATGGAGGTCATCGTGTTGGTGGCTCATCTGGTCATGGGATTCAACGACGTTGTTATTCCCCAACAGCGAGAGACGCTATGGAGATGGTGCTGTGTGGTGAGAGGCTACGGAGGTGGTGGTTGCACGGTGCATATGAGTGACATGAAGTCACTATGTGTGCGACAGTGCAGGAATAGTGCGACGGCATATTGGCGAGAAGCTATAGAGTGGTGCTGGGCAGTGCAAGTGAGTGTCACATAGTAGATGTGCGTAGGTAGAGCATGCAAAGCAGGTGATGACGCTCTCCCCTTTAGCGGCACCGTGCCAACGTGGCTATGGGGTTGGTGCAATTACGATAACTTGCTGCTGCTGAGGCGTACATTGGACGCCACCTTTGTTAGTGGTTTTTTTAAATTTGATCTAAGTGGTTTGCGCTGTGGGTGGATTGTTGGTGGGTGATTTTTTTATCAGATCTATTGTTTAACTAGAATTTTAAGATGATTGTTAGTATTTTGCAAATGGTAGCAATGATTTTCTAATCAGTGGGCAATTTTGTGATCAGTGGTTTGTTGGTGGTGGTATAGGAGGTGGTGGTTCTGTTGCGGTGGTTCATGTGGTCCTGGTGAGGTTGTACACATTTAGTTCTTGACGTTGTTAGAAGTGGTGGCGACAGTGGAATTGGGTGTGACCAAGTCTATCTTCATTGTAATTGTCTCTATGTTAACTGTAACTATATGTGACTTGGTTACATACAGTCAAGTCATATAAAGTCACAAATTAGATTGGTTTGGTCACAGATAGTTTCCCTAAAGACAAATTTTGTTACAGTTAGTCACAGATGACATATGTCAGCGAATGTAGTATTTATGGTCGTGAATTTGAATTGAAAGTGGTAGTGGTGGTGGTGACTGATGGTGGATTGTGGTGTGTATAGATTTGTTTGTCGTGATCATATATGATCAAGTATGTATTTAATATAATTTTTGTGACCAATTATATGTTAATTGTGACCGATGTGATTTGGTCATATAACATCACAATTAAAATTGACCCGGTGACATTCAGTCACACTGAAAACAAATTTAGTCACAACTAGTAACAAATAACATCGGTCGGTGACTTAATTACATACAGTGACTTGAAATTTTTCTTGGGGTAGGGTAAGGGGGTCAATGGGAGTGGTTTCGAGGTAAGGTAGGGTAAGGGGGTTGGTGGGGATAGTTTCAATGTGTAATCTCCAGAAAACGTTTTCAGTTTCTTAAAAAAAAATCTACAGGTGGAAGAGCTGACATCGAGGTGCCAAACATTCCCGTCGATGTGAGTTCTTAGGGAAGATCAGCATGTTATCCCTAGAATAATTTTTATCCGTTGAGCGATGACCTTTCCACTCGACACGTCGTATCACTAAGACCGACTTTCGTCCCTGTTCGACAGGTAGGTCTTGCAGTCAAGCTCCCTTCTGCCTTTGCACTCGAGGGCCAATCTCCGTACGAAAAGTAAGAGCTCAAACTCCTAAGCACCACTACTCCTATAAAAAAAAGTTGCTTGCTTATTATATTCTTCTGGATGTGCTCCACATTTCATTCGCTTTCCTTTCACATCGGTCAACCAAGACCCTTTCTTTTTCGGTGAGTTGCAAGAGGGTTTTTTTTATGGGTGGATAGGTGGGTGGGGTGGGAGATATTATTAATTTGGTAGGATGGAGATAATTAATTACAATTAATTATATATTATATATATTATTAATTGAAATTAACATCTGAATTTTGAAATAATTTGACAAGTTTGTTAGTTTTGAAATGTGATTCTTATATATAGAAGTCATGTATTATTCCCTTTAACGATAGAGGAAATTACACCCCTTGCCTTGTATTTGATATAATTTCAAGAATTACTTAGTTATTAATTTTATTCAAGATATACTATAAAAATATAGTAAACTAAAAAACATGTAAATTACCTTACTCATACTGAATAATCGATTTTGAGCTATATATAATTATATATGCCACCAAACACATTACTTACCAAAATTTTATAAATCATAATAGATGGCACATGAACATATGTTTCTTCAAAGGGTAATTATATTACCACCACAATTTGTTATTTACACCACAATTTTAATTAATTTTTTATATACTTAAATAACCTTAAGTTAAATTACATAAATGGGTTAAATATATTTATTACAAAAAAAAAAAAAAACAAATGTAGATCTCAAAAAATAACAGTTCAAAATTTTGGGCTTAAAGTGGTTCACATTCCTTGTTTGGGCTTGACCTGGTTTTACCACTTTGATCATTTGTGGCTCTTTGATTTAATGGATGGTTGAGATATGACCTTATTAGATATTTTCCTTGGTCAATTGACTTTTGAATTTCAAAGTTTGTGGCTTCCTTCATACGTCAAGCTCTCTCTCTCTCCTCTACATGAAGTGGACCGTCCCTTTTGTTTTAAAAGAGCAGAGAGTTTGGTTCCTTCTTCCTCTTCTTCCTTTGGCTCATAGAATACACTTTTTAGTCCATTAACTGAAGAAATTCCTGTGAGTCCTTGACCTGTGATATTGGCAAAGGGGTTGGGTTTCTTGGGGGCTTAGGTCAGTGATTTTTGGGTGTGTTTCTTGGCTGCTATTGGTAGACTTTTCGGTCGATGATCCAAGCCAAGAGAGGAAGCATTCTGAACCGGTTCTTATCTCTCTATGGATGGTGATTTGCAAGTGTGGAAGGGGCTGTTCCTGAGCCTATAAATTCCTACCATTTTCGGCCATTAAAAGGGGAAGTTGCATTCGGTTATTTACTGTCAATTTCAGTTTCATGTATTTCCTATGATTTCTCTATACAATGTTGAAGCTATGTTTTGATTGTGAAATATAGACTATCAAATTAACATTGTGGTTATTCTGAGATTTGTTATATGTTATTGTGATCAAGAAGTACTCTGTTATTATGCTATTGGAACTTATGATATGCTGATTTTTCCAACAAAACTGGTATCAGAGCTAGATTTTTTGATCTAGGGTTTGACTGCATCCTTCAATAAATCTGCTGATTAGGGTTTTACTTTTTTGGGCATCTTGTTTTTCAGATTTCGACACTAATTTCCCTTGTTTTGTGTGTTGTGTATGTTGTTGACTGGATTGGTGATTTGGTGAACTTTGGCTGGCTGGCTCGATTGAGAAATCGGTGGTATATTGTTACTGTTTTTCAACAGTGGTTTGGTAAGATTATTCCAAACTCTCCTTTAGGTTAGGTTTGGTATCCTTACCATTTTATGCATGATTGCTTGGTTACCTATTTGTGAATTCTGTTGATTGAATTCTTGTGATTAATCCGTAACCTGAAAAGCATGTTTATCTGCATTATATACCTGTGCATTGCCTAAGTTTGGATCACACCTGTACACACATGACATTGAGGTTTCGTGATTGGATTGGTTTTAACTCTGTGCTTTCATCCTTATATTTGAATTTGGAAAAGATTTTTTCAAAACCTTTTCTGTTGTGTCTATGAGTACGAGCCACTCTTTTACAGAATCTGGAATGGGTTCGAGGGTCGAATTATCGCAATTCGATGGAAAGGGGGACTACTCAATTTGGAAACAGAAAATGAGGGCCATTTTGGTCCAACAGAGAGTTGCTAAAGCTCTCGATGATCCTGATAAATATTCTGATGAGTTAAAAGCTAAACCCGATGAGATTGAAGAAATGAATGAAATTGCATATAGTTCTATAATTTTGCACTTATCTGATAATGTTGTTAGACAACTTGATCATGCTAAAGATGCTAGAACTTTATGGACTGCTTTAGATGCTTTATTCTTGACTAAGACTTTGCCTAACAAAATATATCTGTTAGAGAAACTGTTTAGTTTTAAAATGGACCCGGGGAAGGATGTTGAAGGGAATTTGAATGATTATAGCATAATTGTTAAGAGTCTGGCTCACAATGATAAGAAATTTGATGATGAGGATTTAGCTGTCATATTGTTAAACTCATTGCCCGAATCTTATAAAGAAATCAGAAATGTCATAAAATATGGTAGGGACGCTCTTTCACAAGCCATTGTTATAGATGCTTTAAAATCGAGAGAATTGGAACTAAAAAGAGAGAACAGAACTAATCCGAGAGAGGAAAGCCTATTTGTTAGGGGAAGACCAGAAAAGAAAGAATTTAACTTCCAGAACAAAAAGGGAAGGGGAAAATCGAAAATGAGATCCAAATCAAAAGACAAAAGTGGTAAGAAATGTTATAACTGTGGAAAGTTAGGACATTTCAAGAGAGACTGTTTTGACTGGAAAAAGAAACAAAGAGACTTAAACAACAATGAACAAAATAATGCTGCTGTTGTTTCTGAGTTTGATAGTTTACATGTCCTTAATGTGTCCGATGAAGAATTTGACAAAAATTGGATCTTAGACACAGGGTGCACCTTTCACATGTGCCCTGAAAGGTCTTGGTTCTATAACTACAGAGAGACTGAATCTAAGAAAGTTTACATGAGGGATAATAATTCTCAGAATGTGGTTGGGATTGGTGACATAGCCATCAGGATGTATGATGGGGCTGTCAGGCAACTTAGAAATGTTAGGTATATCCCTAATTTGAAGAGGAACCTCATTTCCTTAGGCACTCTTGAAGATGAGGGTTATACTTTCAAATCTGGAAATAAGATTCTGAAAATTATGATGGGGTCTCTGGTAGTTATGAAAGGACCTAAGAGGAATGGGCTGTACTATCTAGAGGGTAAAACTGAAACACCACCTGATTCTAGTCTTCTTACAGTGAGTAAAGACAAAACTGAACTTTGGCATAACCGAATGGGTCACATTGGGTTTAAAGGGCTAAAATCTTTAAGTAATCAGAAATTACTTGGAAAAGATGATATTGAATCATTGGACTTCTGTGAAACTTGTGTTTTGGGTAAGTCACATAAGGTGAGCTTTGAAGCTAGCTCTCATAGGACCAGCAGACCATTGGACTATGTCCATGCTGATCTATGGGGCCCGGAGAAGCATTCCACGTTTGGTGGGAGTAAGTACTTCTTATCCTTAGTGGATGATTACTCAAGAAAAGTTTGGATTTATCCTCTGAAGGCTAAGTCGGAAACTTTTGAAAAATTCAGAATTTGGCTTAAGTCTGTTGAGAATCAGTTAGATAAGAAACTTAAAACATTGAGAACTGATAATGGGCTTGAATTCTGTAATTTCGAATTTAACAACTTTTGTAAACAAAAAAGGATAACAAGACACAGAACGGTTAAATACACACCTGAACAGAATGGGGTCGCTGAGAGAATGAACAGGACCATAATGAACAAGGTTAGGTGCATGTTGATTAGCTCTGGCCTTGCCAAAGGTTTTTGGGCTGAAGCTGCTAGTACTGCAGCTTATCTGATTAATAGGTCTCCGTCTAGCAGTATAGACTTTAAGACTCCACAAGAATTGTGGACGGGGGAGCCTCCAAATCTGAATCATTTGAGGGTGTTTGGATGTACTGCATATGCACATCAGTCTGAAGGGAAACTTGAGCCTAGAGCTGTCAAGTGTGTGATGTTAGGGTATCCCGAGGGTGTGAAGGGCTATAGGTTATGGGTTTTAGGGGTTCAAGGCATTAAGATTATTAACAGCAGGAATGTAGTCTTTAATGAATCTGAAATGCCATGTCTAAAACAGAAAACTGATGAAGCTAATAAATTTGAAACTGAAAGGAGTGTTCAAACTAAGGTGAAGCTGACTAAGCTTGATTCACCTACACTTGGGAATGACGATAATGAACCTACACATCATGAAACTGAAACTGAAACTGAAACTGAAACTAAACCTCAAGAGGTGACTGAACATCAAGATAACATTGAACCAGTTGAAATTGAACATTTTAATGATCAGCCACCTAATCAAGATTATCAGCTTACTAGGGATAGGGCGAGAAGGTAAATCAGGCCTAATCCGAGATATGAATCCCTAAACTTGACTGATTTCGCCTTAGTTTCAGGTGAAGCCCTTGAACAGATAGAACCTGCAACTTATGAAGAAGCTATTAATGGAAATTATTCTGAAAATTGGTTAAAAGCTATGCAGGAAGAAATGAAATCTTTGAGTGATAACAAAACCTGGAAACTTGTTAAGAAACCTAAAGATCAGAAATTGGTTCCATGTAGATGGATTTACAAGTTAAAAGAAGGTTTGAGTCCTAATGATCCCGTGAGGTTTAAGGCGAGGTTAGTGGCTAAGGGTTATACTCAAAGAGAGGGTGTGGACTATAATGAAATATTTTCACCCGTGGTTAAGTACAAGACAATCAGATTGATGTTGGCTCTTGTGGTTCAATTCAATTGGGAACTTGAACAACTCGATGTAAAAACTGCTTTTTTACACGGAGAGTTGGAAGAGAATATCTTCATGAGCCAACCACAAGGCTTTGTGGCTAGAGGCAAGTCTGATTATGTGTGCAAGTTAGAGAAATCTTTGTACGGGCTGAAACAGAGCCCAAGACAATGGTACAAGAGATTTGATGCTTATGTGCTAAAGATAGGGTTTAAAAGAAGTGAATTTGATGCTTGCTTGTATTTTAATGACATGAAGAGTGGTTGTGAAGTTTACTTGCTGCTTTATGTTGATGATATGCTTTTAGCTGGACCTAGCAAGTCTCAAATTAATGAACTGAAAGATCTTTTAAAATCTGAATTTGACATGAAAGATTTAGGGAATGCTAGAAAAATTCTCGGGATGGTGATAACAAGGAACATGGCTGAAAATAAGTTGACTATTTCACAAGAAGCTTATTTGAACAAAGTTGTGACAAAATTTGGTATGAAAGACAGTAAAATTGTGAATGTACCTCTTGCTAGTCATATGAATTTTTCTCGTGATCATTCGCCTAAATCTGAGTCTGAATTAAAAGAGATGGAAAATATTCATTATGCTAATGCCATAGGTTCTGTCATGTTTTCTATGATTACTACCAGACCTGATCTTGCATTTTCCATTAGCCTACTAAGTAGATTTATGTCCAATCCTGGTAAGCCGCACTGGGCTGGTATGAAATGGTTATTAAGGTATTTGGTTGGGACTTTAAATCTGGGCTTAGTGTATGAAAGAAGATCTGAAAAGTTAACTCTTAAAGGCTATGTTGATGCTGACTTTGCTGGTGATAAAGACAGTAGGAAATCAACTACAGCATACTTCTTTACCCTAGGTGATAACTGCATAACATGGAAATCTCAGTTACAGCCTTTAGTTACTTTGTCTAGTACTGAGGCGGAATATGTTGCCATAACCGAAGCGGTTAAAGAATGTATTTGGTTAAAGGGAATCTTAAAAGAACTGAACTTCATGCATGATACACCTACTATGTTTACTGATAGTCAAAGTGCATTGTCACTTAGTAAGAACCCTGTTGATCATGAGAGATCTAAACATATTGAGGTGAAGTATCATTTCATTCGTGAGAAATTGTCTCAAGGTGAAGTCGAACTTGTTAAGATTCATACTGATAGGAATCCCTCTGATGTGGGAACTAAAATTCTGCCTGTAGGAAAATTTAAATTATGCTTATCTTTGTTGCATATTGACACTGGTTAATTTTTCTTGCAGGTAGTGGGCGATGATGATGAACAGTCCTTCCATGTGCAAATTCGCAACCGAGAGAGAGTGAGTGTGTTATGAGAACCAAGGTGAAGAATGTGGGCTTAAAGTGGTTCCCATTCCTTGTTTGGGCTTGACCCGGTTTTACCACTTTGATCATTTGTGGCCCTTTGATTTAATGGATGGTTGAGATATGACCTTATTAGATATTTTCCTTGGTCAATTGACTTTTGAATTTCAAAGTCTGTGGCTTCCTTCATACGTCAAGCTCTCTCTCTCTCCTCTACATGAAGTGGACCGTCCCTTTTGTTTTAAAAGAGCAGAGAGTTTGGTTCCTTTTTCCTCTTCTTCCTTTGGCTCATAGAATACACTTTTTAGTCCATTAACTGAAGAAATTCCTGTGAGTCCTTAGACCTGTGATATTGGCAAAGGGGTTGGGTTTCTTGGGGGCTTAGGTCAGTGATTTTTGGGCGTGTTTCTTGGCTGCTATTGGTAGACTTTTCGGTCGATGATCCAAGCCAAGAGAGGAAGCATTCTGAACCGGTTCTTATCTCTCTATGGATGGCGATTTGCAAGTGTGGAAGGGGCTGTTCCTGAGCCTAGAAATTCCTACCATTTTCGGCCATTAAAAGGGGAAGTTGCATTCGGTTATTTACTGTCAATTTCAGTTTCATGTATTTCCTATGATTTCTCTATACAATGTTGAAGCTATGTTTTGATTGTGAAATATAGACTGTCAAATTAACATTGTGGTTATTCTGAGATTTGTTATATGTTATTGTGATCAAGAAGTACTCTGTTATTATGCTATTGGAACTTATGATATGCTGATTTTCTCAACAAAAATGTATATATTTGAGTGTACATGTAGAAAGGGAGAGAGAAACGATTCAAATACCCTAACGAGAGAAATCTTGAAAAGGCATGTCTACAAAAATTTCCTCCTCGTTTTGACTCTTGAAAAATGAACACACCACTAAAAATTAATTGGAAAAGTAGAAAGCATGAATAATGAGTCAATGACAGGCTCAGAACAATGATTTTCCATGGGAAAAATATGAAAATTCAATAATAATAATAATAAAACTCTGTAAAAGAAGATATAATCCTAATAAACAAGTTAAACTCATATCTGGAATAAATTCATTAGCAAAATAAATATGTAAATCTTAAGAAAAACAACACAAAACAAGAAAAAAAAAATCATCATTCACAGAGATGATGGCTATGTCTGTATGGTAGAAACATAAAAAAACTTTATTTCACACCAAAAATGAATCTCAAATCCCACAAAATCAAAGTGAAAAAATGTATAAACAAAGTAAAGAAATGAGATTTTAATATATTTATTACATAGTCAACTAGTCAAGTTTGTGTCTTCCAATTATTTAAAATGGATGAAAAAATGAGGAGCAATATTGAAATTATGAGCACACCAAAATTTGTATTTTTTTTTGTCTAATTTTTAGTTTTTATTGAATTAGGAGTATAATTGTAAATTTGTTGTAGTGTACTTATTAAAATATATTTTAATTGTGGTGTACTAAGTAAATTGTGTGGTGGTAATATAATTACCTTTCTTCAAATTATGTATATTTGGATGGATTACTAAGTCGTGAATTAGAGAATTATTGAATTGTAAAATAGAAAATTATGTATTTCTGTAACAAGGGGGCATTCATATAGGATGGATTCAGGAAAAAAAAAAAAAAAAAGCGTGTGTTGCAAATTGGCCAATGAATTTTATTTTTATTTTTTGAATTATGAGATGGTTTAGAAACAACAATACATGACCAATTTAATGAGGGTAATTACAATTAATCAGATTTTTAGTAGATTCTGACAGGAGTTGATTAGATGTGTGGTAGAAAAGTTGTGAGATTCATAAATTATGTGGTTTAAATTAATTGTTGACTTTGACTTAAATTAAAATCAAACGAGGGCTAATTTTCTATTGGTAAATAATGATATCAATTTTAGGGATAATTGCAGTAGCGGTACCAAACCTTTTATTTAGTAGCAGACTTTGCCCAAATCTTTCATTTGTGCTACCTACAATACCAAATATTTCAAAAATTAGCACATAAAGTCCAAATGAATGATTTTTGTTATTTTGACCGTTAGTTGACCAGATAATTGATATTGACAATAATTTTGACTAATTTTAAAATGTTAAAATTGTAACTTTACATTTTTTATAATAAAATAACTAACGTCAAATAATTAAAATTAAGAACAAAAAAACTGACTTATTCTTCTCCATCCACCCCATCTCCATCCCCAACCCCAACCCAACCCACCCAACGCCTGCACCACTGCCATCTCCTTCCCCTTCTCCATTTCCACCTTCATCCCCATCACCCAAAAATTTTTTCTTCCCCAAATCTTCAAAACCCAATATATGAGTAGTTCTTCCTAAACGACACGTTGGTGCATACAACTTGCAATATTGGTATATGCGTAGTTCTTCTTTTTATTTTTGTTTATACAGTTGCTAGGACATTTACATGTCAAACCACTTAGCAAAGTAGCTTCAGTAGGGGTGGTGATTATTTTGGGGTGGGCGAGGGTATGTGTGTGGTGAATGGAGAAGAAGAAGTTGGATTTTGATTTTAATTATTTTATTTTAGTTATTTTATTATAAAAAATGTAAAGTTACCATTTTAAACTTTTTAAAATTAGTTAAAATTAATGTCAAAGTCAACTATCTGGTCAACTAACGGAATGCTTGGACCCTATATGCTAATTTTTGAAAAGTTTGGTACCGATGTGAGCAAAATTTGCTACTAAATGAAATATTTGGTACCGTTGCTGCAATTATTCCTAAATTTTGAGTGTGTTTGGTAGATATTAAAATCAGTTTAAAATTGAAAAATTAGTCGTTATTGTTAACTTTTATTAGACGAATGAGATTTAATAACAACTATATTTTAAATTTTAATTGAGTTTTAATCTCTACGGAACAACACGCTCTTTATCTTTTTTTAGAAATATAAGAATTGAGAACACCTAACGTCATTATTTTTGACCCGTCAAGCCGGTACTCCGTAATCGGCAATTTGAGGCAAAATGTAAACCCTAGAACCAAAGTACAATTTTCAAATTTCAAAATCCCGCTCCTCACGCTTTTGTTCACCTTCTCACTACCATCCGTTTTCGATACCTAAAATCCGAACTCGAATTCTAGGATGGGAGCCAACCACAGCCGGGAAGATCTTGAGCTTGAATCGGAAACCGAAACCGAATCCGAGTCCGAAGAAATCACCCGTGAACAGGAATCCGACGAGGAAGAAAACTACGGTACGCCCTCATCCTATTCCTCCGACCACCCAAAACCCAAAACGCCGTCGTCGTTAGATGAAGTTGAATCGAGACTCAAGGCTCTGAAAATCAAGTACGATAACCAGGCCCAAAGTAATTGTCCGAAGAATTCTGTCAAGCTTTACCTCCACGTCGGTGGAAACACGCCCAACTCTAAATGGGTCGTTTCTGAAAAAGTCACTTCTTACTCTTTCGTCAAATCTGGCTCAGAAGATGATGAAGAGGATGAAGAAAATGAAAAATCCGACTCGACTTCTTGGTGGGTCTTGAAAATCGGGAGGAAAGTCAGGGTGAAAGTGGATCAAGAGTTACAGTTCAAGACGTTTAAAGACCAGAAGCGTGTTGATTTCGTGGCAAATGGGGTTTGGGCAATTAAGTTCTTTAGCCCGGAAGAGTACGAGAGTTTCGTTGGGAAATATCAGGAGTATTTGTTTGAGAATACTTATGGGTACGAAGCAAACGATGCGAATAAAGTGAAGGTTTATGGGAAGGATTTTCTGGGGTGGGCGAAACCAGAGGAGGCAGATGATTCGATGTGGGAGGATGCGGAGGAGAGTTTATACAAGACTCCCACAAAAACTCCCATGAAAGAAAGCCATGATTTGAATGAGGAGTTTGAGGAGGCTGCGGCAAATGGTGGGGCCATTCAAAGTTTGGCATTAGGTGCTTTGGACAACAGTTTTCTGGTTAGTGATTCAGGGATTCAAGTCGTTAGGAACTATAGCCATGGTATTCAAGGGAAGGGTATCTATGTTAATTTTGATGATGGGAGGTTAAGTGGTAGGAAGAGTGTCAATGCCAGCTATTCGACTCCAAGGAAGGCTTTGTTGATGAGGGCTGAGACTAATATGCTTCTCATGAGTCCAATGAATGGTGGGATGCCACATTCAAGGGGTTTGCATCAGTTTGATATTGAAACTGGAAAAATTGTGAGTGAGTGGAAATTTGAGAAAGATGGAACTGATATTACAATGAGGGATATTACGAATGAAAGTAAGGGAGCTCAGATGGATCCCTCAGGGTCTACTTTCTTGGGGCTGGATGATAATAGGTTGTGTAGGTGGGATATGCGTGATCGCAATGGTATGGTTCAGAATATTGCAAATGAGAGCACTCCTGTGTTGAATTGGACTCAGGGACACCAGTTTTCTAGGGGAACTAACTTCGAGTGTTTTGCCACAACAGGTGATGGATCAATTGTGGTTGGGTCACTTGATGGGAAGATTAGGTTGTATTCAATCAGTTCTATGAGGCAGGCCAAGACTGCTTTCCCTGGACTTGGTTCACCTATTACTCATGTGGATGTTACCTATGATGGAAAATGGATTTTGGGGACTACTGATACTTATTTGATTCTCATATGCACTTTGTTTACAGACAAGGATGGCAAAACAAAGACTGGTTTCTCTGGTCGTATGGGGAATAGGATCTCAGCTCCAAGATTGTTGAAACTGAATCCTCTGGATTCACACATGGCTGGAGCAAACAATAAGTTTCGCAATGCTCAGTTTTCGTGGGTATGTATGCATATTGCATTTATCACGTATTTTTTTTGTTTTGTTTTGTTTTGTTTATGATACACTTTAATTCTGTGCATTTGCTTAATTGGATTGGTACTTGTTGAATGTTGTTTCTTTCTGGCTCGGACTCAAATATACTGGTCTTATTTAGTTAGCTTGATAGAAGACACTACCTTCCTGAGTAACACTAGTGAGCCTTAAATGTGTCGTATGTCAATGATGGAAGCCAGCTAGATCCCAAACCCACCATCAAGGTTGACTTTGATATGTCAGTCAAAATTTTAACCAACTTTCGTCATGAGCTCTAAGGTAATATGGACTAGACCAACCTACAAAAAAATATTCTCAACGCATTAATATTTGCAATAAATTCTAGACCACCTGCCCTCCGATTCTCCCTACAATCTAATATATGGACAGGTCAAACATTCAATACAACATACACTGTGATCAGAGTGCCTGTACACATATAATATGCATTTTTAATGTCAAGTTGATTTCATATGGTAATATACTAACTATGTATTGATTGTGTGCCTATATACATGGGAGATCACATATTGAAATCAGCAGAGGCAGGAATTTAATTTTGTATATGCTGGCGAATAGGTTCTTAAAGCTATACTTCTATTGGTGACTGGGATTCTGGAGAACTTTCCTTGGCTCTGCATATATTTTTAGCTTTTCTGCCAATGATCATGTTAGGTATTTTTATGAATAGTTTTTCTTTAGATGCTAGGGCCAAAATTTGTTTAACATCTTTGTAGTGTATATTACTGAAAAAATGTCTCTTTGAGTTCTATTAGGTTTCGAAGTTCTAGGATTTGCCCTAATTGTGGATGGTCCTGCATTTCAGCCTTATTTCCAGCTCTATGTTTTACTTTTTCATGGATTATACTAGTTTAGTTAGGATAACCTATACTTTTCAGATGTATAATTAATTAACCACCATTATTATATATCTATCCCTATTAAAATTCCTAAAAAAAATATTATTTTCATCCACATCACATTCCAATATTGTCCTTATAAAATTCATTCATTTAAACACTATACATCCACATCATTTTTATATTTCTATCCATCATAATTCCTTCAATCTTTTTATATATCCATCCACACAATTTTTATATATTTATACATCCACACAATTTTTTATATCTGTTCCATCATATTTTCTTCATAATCCTTTTATATTTTCAATCATTGTCATCAATATGCACTGTCAAATTTCATTACTTGTTTTGATAATCTTAGTAGATTAGCCTCCATTGTTTTGAATTCAAGAAAATTAAGAAAAAAAGATAATTCCAAAGAAAACTCAAATTTTTATTTTGATAATCCTAGCAGAAAAGCTAGCCATCAAAGTTTTCAATTCAAAAAAATCAAGTGAAAAAGATAATCTCAACAAAAAACTCAAATAA
The DNA here is from genome assembly GCA_019097785.1 of Fraxinus excelsior. Lineage (NCBI taxonomy): Eukaryota > Viridiplantae > Streptophyta > Magnoliopsida > Lamiales > Oleaceae > Fraxinus > Fraxinus excelsior. The sequence goes on along the minus strand of CM032623.1, from coordinate 17,504,685 downwards.
TTCGAAATGAAATTTCTCACTGATACTATTTGAATTCAAAAGGAACACTATCAAATAGTACAAACACAAATCAAGAATCTTTCAAATACTAGGGGTTTGTTCTCTTTGCTGTTTTTAGACCATTTTTAATTTTCAATTTTCGAAGACACTGAAAACACGTTTACTTACTTATTTTCAGAAATAAATTTTCAAAAACAAGTTTTAAATTTAGAAAGAAAACGAAAAACGCCAAAAAAGTCGCTTTGGCTGTTTTCAGTTAAAATCAAGCCAAAATTTCATTTTTTTTAAAAATAATTTTGAAAATAATTTTTCAAAATGACAAAAAGAACGTGTTTTCAGCAATCTTAAAATGGGCACTCAAAACACAAAACTCAAAATAAATTCAAAATTAAAAACTGAAACACAAAGAGAACAACTCTTAAATTCTTTAAACCCACAATAAAAGGTAATCCTAACTTTTTAAAATTCTTCTCCATGTATTGCTATATCTTTATGTATTTGCTCTAATGGTGTTTCTTCCATTGTTGTTTTTGCTTAACTTAAAGAGGATATTTTATGAATATTACGGTTTTATAAAAAGGTCAAAAGAATTTTATGAAAATAAATATTAGTGGATGAATAGATTGCTATATTTTTATTCAATTTTTTATGTCTATTTAAGTAAATTATGTAAGGTTAAAAATATAATATAATTTTCTTTTTAAAAATGGATATGCACTTTCGACCCTAACACTCATACACCAATCAGGGTCTCGAGACGTGATTCCTGCTCTAATACCAATGACAGAAAACTTGGGAGAGCCGTACTTCTAACGTTAGCTGTAGAAGTTAGAGAGCCCAAGCCTATATAAAACTCAATATTTCTGACGTGGGATTCAAACCTCATAAGTTCCACTGGAACCATGACATAGCGGCTCCCTTATTTCTCTGCTTTTCCTGTTTTTGTTTTTCCATAAGTGAATCCCTTAAACAATGCACTTTGCCTCTGTTTCTATCTGAAGTCGTGCTATAATATGTTCATTGTTTAAGTGGGAATGGTAGATATTGAATGGTATAGTGAGTGGCTTTCATTTAATTAACGAGTTTGAGAGGATGTTTGGCTTAGTTTAAAAACAAAAAGCACTTTGAGGAAAGTAAATACTTTTAAAAACTTTAGTTTTTGAACTAAGCCTCCGTTTGATGTGCATTATTGTAGAATGAGAATGAAAAATATAATCGTTATTGGGTTCCACACACAAGATAGAAATTCAAATTTGAAGGTTCAATGTGATATATAACGGTCATATTTTTCATTTTTAGTAAATTTGTATGGGAAACAAATGGAGGCTAAAATCCAAAAAAAAGTTAACTTGTAAAGTGATTTTTTCCTTAGATTTTTTTGAAATCTTCCCAATTTCTATTGGAGCACTAAGCCATGGGGCTACTGCTTCGTAAAGTTGTTGACGAGGAAACTGATGAAAGTTTTTGCTAATTACATTGGTGGACAGTATGTAATGTTTAGTACATTGTTTTTCTGGAAATAGTTTGTAAATTTGCCAATAAGTCAAACAAATAACTGATTTTCATATATGTTATGATTCAGTGACTAAGGAGGAGATTCATATATGTTATCATTCAGTGACTAGTGGTAGATCAGGTTTTTTCTTTGATTTCAAACTTCTGGCATCACATACTGCAGACCCATTTCATTACTAATGGAATCAGCTGAAATAATTTCCCTTGATGCATGCGGCAATGTTACTAATTCTAGGATTTTTTTCTAAAATTGCTTAGGTTACCGAAAACGGTAAACAAGAGCGCCACCTTGTTGCCACCGTGGGCAAGTTCAGTGTTATATGGAACTTCCAACAGGTGAAGAACAGTTCTCATGGATGTTATCTGAATCAGGTAGGGTTGAAAAGCTGCTACTGCTACAAGATAGTCCTGAAAGATGACTCTATTGTCGATAGTCGTTTCATGCACGAGAAATTTGCAGTCAGCGACTCACCCGAGGCACCACTCGTGGTTGCAACCCCCATGAAAGTTAGCTCCTTCAGCATATCTAGCAGGTTGCGCATGTAAAGAGGAAAGCCCTTCTCTTCATCTTAGGATTATTGAACGATAATTTGAAGCTTATTTGCTTGCACCTTGCAATCTTATTGTTGTTGTAATAACGGTGGAAATTAAATATATCTGGTTACGAAAATTTTAGACGTGTTTTGTATTAAACTTTTTATGCCTATTTTCTTTGCTTGTTTTGTGAATTTGACAAAACAAAATCTGCAAATTACAATTAGGCTCTGTTTGATTGGCGATATTTTCCCTGGAAGTAGGAAAATATTTTCCTAAGTACAACCTTTTGATGCACGAATGGTGGAAAATGTTTTCCCACCTTTCTATCAACCATTGTAAAAAAGATTTTCATTTTTGTTGACAATTTCTATGCAAAACAAAGTCAAACGAATATGGTAATTTTGTCTAATTGTTTTAATTTTTTTTTTTTTTTTACTTTTTGGTAATTGGAACAAATTCTTAACCCAATAGTAGAAAATATTATCACTTTAATGAACAATTTCCATAAAAAAGGAAGTCAAACGGATTTCAAACTTTCTAAATTTTCCATGAAAAATTATACCAATCAAACACACTTAATTACAATTCCCCGTAAAACAAGTTCTAGGCAAATATTTTTCCTGGAATTCGTTTTCTTTCCACCATATTTTCTATGGTGCAATCAAATGGACCCTTAGTGAACTAAATATTTCAATATTCAAGCAGAATGCAAAATAAAGGTAAAAAGATCAGGCTTCCGACTGTATCATTCCGTTGGCAGAACCTAACGAAAATGACGTGGCAAAAGTACGAAATGTTTCCACCGGATAGGCTTGAGAAATTCCGACAATAGGGAAAATCATTATCTAGCATTCTTCACAAGAACTATCATACTATTCTATCAACCACACCAAATATAAATTATTATATCCCTTCAAATCCGTGGACGTTTTAATCTGCATGAACATAAATCATTTTGACAATCTTATTGTACACGAACAAAACTCAGTATGTACAGATGTAGAGATTCTGTTAAAATGTACTCACCCGTTCATGTAGGAACACCAAACAATGTGAAGCCGAACACAACCATGTTAAATGAACAGAGGATTATGATGATTTAGATGCGAGTGCCTTCTTTTTGATCAAGAACATGAAGATTCGTGGGAAGAATGATTTCTTCTTTTTCTTTGTGACTCTTGTTTCTGGAGAGGACTCCGTTTCTATGTTGCTGGAGTACGTCTTTGGACTTGGCCTATATTGAAGTGTAGAAGGATCAGGTGTGAGAAAACTTTTCGATTCTTCTCTCCCCTCAAAGCTTCCTCTTGGACTTTTATTTGGATTCACGACTGCTGGAACAGATTCGCCAGCTTTCCGTCTTCGCTCATGCTCAGCCCTCCACTTTCTCAACTCCTGTTCTACACCCAACTTTCCTTCCTTAGCCTTCTCAGCCTTCTCCAATGCATTGTCTAGAGCATCTTTTCTTTCAGCCATCTCCCGGTTGGCTTCCTCGAGCTTTGTCAAGCTTCTCAACTCGGACTGCTTGGCTACTTCAATGTGGGTGATAGCAGCAGCCACCCGCATGTTAGCTTGCTCTTCGGCCTCATGGGCCTGCTTGCTAAGCTTGTAATATTCTTCTAAAGAGAGTGTTACTCCAGTTGGTGAATCCTCTTTGTTGGTCCTTTGAGCTGATTCACTCTCTTGCAATGCACTGATAGCTGCTAGTGCTAACTTCTCGGAAGCCTTCGTGGCTTCTATTTCCTTTTGGGCCGCACGTAACCGACTCTCCACTGTACTTGCTCCAGCTTTTGCTTGTTCAGCTTCCTCCTTCACCTTCCGAAGTTCTTCACGAGCTGTTTGAGCAAGTTCCTTTGCTTGATCTGCCTCTTGAGCAGCGTCTTGTAGTTTCTTTGGTAGCTCTACCATTTTATCTCTTTCTTCTCTCTCCTTCATCTGAATAAGAGCAATCTCCGACTTCGTCCTGTTTAGCTCAGCTTCAAGAGACGCAACCGCAATCGATGCCATTCCCTCTCTCTGTTGAATGGCGCTGAGTTCTGATTTTTCTTTCTCCAGTTCTGACTTCAATGATGTGACCGCCACTTTCAAGTAGTTCACTTCGGTTGTTGATTTCTCGATATCGAGCTTCACTTCTTCAATTTCCTTCTTGGCTGCAGTAACAGCTGCTTGAATCTCACCATGAGTTTTTTTCTCTGGTTCCTCGAATATATCCCTCAATTTGCCTCCTTCATAAGTTTCCTGCTCGACTGTTGATTCCATGTATGCTGCCAATTCAGATTTTAATTCCCGTAATAAGACCAAAGCAGTATCCAACTTTGATTTAAGATCCTTTGCGGACAATATTTGCTCATTTAGTTTCTCTAGTTCCTCTTCTGCCTGCTTCAATTCCTTCTCCCAGTTCAGCGTGTCTTGTTCTTTGGCCATATTTGCTCCAATTCTGTGCTCCTCCGCCTCCAAATGTGCAGCGTGTGCAGATTCCAACAACTCCTTTGCAGTAATAAGTTCAATTGTTAAATCCTCAACCGACTTCTCGACTTCTTTCAACTTAGAAATGGCTTCTTCCGCCTTTCGCATTTCGGCATTTTTCTCTGCCACCAATAAAGCATAATCTTTCCGAAGCTGTTCCAATTCATCTTTAACATTTTTAAGCTCTGAAACTGCAGCTGCTTGCCGGGCTCGAGCAACCTCAAGTTGAGCCTTGGCAGCAATGCTAGCCTCATCGGCAATCCCTTGCTCCATCTCTTCGACTCTGAGCTTTGCAAGTTCTGAATCCTGTTTTGCTTGTTGTTCTTCTGTTTGTGCTCGTTCGAGATTCAATTTCAACTCTTCGATAAGTCTCTTAGTGCTTTCAAGCTCTTTTAAAACTTGTAATTTTGCCTCTTCAGCAGCCTCTGATTGTTTCTTATACATAGGAATTTCCACCTGTGCTTTCTCTAGTTCTTGTTCTATGAACTTTCGTCTCTGAACGGGCAACCAGAATCACTTAGAAATCTCATAAAAGCCAAGTTCACGAGAAATGCGGGTGAGAAAATATTACCACATTTTTATTGAGATAAACTATTACGTATTTTAAGCATGCTTGGCTAAGCTTAAAATTTTAGTTATAAGTAAATAAGTTTGTTTTAGAAATTATAATAAATACTTTTTTTATTGGTCAAAGTTGGAAATAAATATACTTACTCTGAAAATAACATAAGAGTTAATCTCTAATAAGGAACTCTTTTTTTACTTTTAAATGTCATTTCTACATATTTGGAAACAAAAGTAACTTCTACTTCCCTTTAAGCTCGGGTAAACATACTCCTATAAATAAAGAGAGCATGATATATTATTTTCGTGAAAGCTATTGTACATGTAGAGAATGATTTAACTACAATATGTGTACCGAATTCAAACATGCACCAATCCCTATTTCTTGATAACCTTAAATACAGTCGACATATGTAGCAATACAAAATATGAAACATATGTGAAGCAAGTGATTTACCTGTATTGAAGCAAGCACATCTCATTGTCAAAAGTAAGACCACACCTAATAAAGTATAAGGGAGTTGGAGAAGATTATACCTCCACAGTGTGCGCTCGATGGGCTTTCCAGTCAACTATTCCTCCAAACTTTGAAACAGCTGCTTTAACAGATTCAATAGGTGCTGCCGTGTCTATCTTACCTCTATTTACATCCATGTACATGTGCTGTTTAGAGCGTTCAGTAGCTTTTGGTGTACTATCAGAATCTGAAGAAACTTCAGGACCTATGTGAGAAACACCACCGTTGCTTGCTTGAAGGGAGGAAACAGGGAGTTTATCTTCACAAATACGGGTGTTGCTAAAGGAATCATCTTTTCGAGATGACTGACTAATGATTTTTGCTTCCACTTTTTCTTCTTTCTGAGGCTTAAGTGTGTCAACATCTGAGGTTTCCTGCTCAACTGCAGGTGCATCAATAGCATTATCTGCTGACCGACTCTCTGAAGATGGCGTTGAAGCATTATTCGGATTTGCTTCCAATGTACCTGATGAAATGAATTGTGGATGAATCACGGAACTTTTATCTTTCTGAGGCGGAATTGCCTCTGGCTCCATTCTATCTTTTACTGTGAGTTTTGCTTCTTCCGAAACTCCTAATTCACCAGCTGTACCCGGAGAGGTTGGAACTGAATTCCCAAGATTTCGACTCTCTTCAAGATTGGCAGCGTCAAGTCCATCTTTTAATGGTGCTAACCTAGAAACATCCTCCATTGATCCCTGATGGTCAGAATCCACTCTTCCATTGGTATTTTGGGTTGTCGGAGCATCACTAGCCGATTGATCATTGACTGGAACAGAAGCCAGGGGTGCAGTAGAAGATTCCTGAGAACCATTTTCTTTCGAATCTTTAGCATCCTCCATTCTATATAATGCCAAAAGAGATTGCGTTCCTGGCATTCAAGAAACCAGAAAGGCTAAGCAAAAAATCAACTTTCGTGAAGTGAACTGAAGACAGCTATCGAAATAATCCAAATTATGTCATTAATAAATCAAGCTGCAATGCTATGAAACTTGTAAACTCTTTATTGTTGTGTTTAGTAAATTGAATTGGATAGTGCTCGACAATATTAAGGAAAAAAATAAGCTAAAATATTATCTGCTATAATGTTGATTTCTGTCGAGTATTGTGCACCAAATATGCCCTACAAGAATTCTTCAAGCCAACTTTAGGAATTTAAGTTTGATAGTCTTCTTGATCTTTAATTGTAAAAAAAATAATTAAGAGATGCTTGAGGAAGTGACGTAGAACACAATCAAACAAGGACGATATTGAGAAGGAAAGAGGAAGAGAGAAGAGAGAGAAGATGGAGAGAATAGAAAGAATTTAGAGGGATTTATTCAATATCAAAGCCTAAGTATTACCGTGCATAAACCCCTTTATATGTGATTTCAAACAACCTATTCTAAGTAGGAAAAATCTAGTAAATAAATCCTAATAACTTTTCCTAAAATAAGAATATAAACATGGAAATAGTCATATAATAATTTAATAGGATTTCCATCAGATCAGTAATCAGGGTATCTCATTTCCTTGACTTCGTAAATAGCATCATCAACTTATCCAAAATTAAGGATCATAAGATAAGCCAAGCTCATTTTGGAACAAGATTATTTCTTCAGCAGAGTGAATTGTCTAACAACTTGGTAGACAGGTAAACAAAAATCAGAACATGTAAACAATAAATGTAGGAGAAATGCTTCTTTCTGGTACATGACAACAACGTCCGACACACAGCAATAAATTTGGAGATAGCTAGGAAGCACAATGAAGCCATGCAAGCACAAGTGTCAAGTACATTAGGTCATTATTGTCAGATCAAAGATTATTATTATTATTTTTAATTAATTTACCTAATGATTTGTAGCCTGTAGGAGTCTCTTAAATATTTTTAAAGCTAAAGCTGCTAAAAATTAGGTCCTACAAGAGTGGCAAGATTAGGTTTCAAAACTATTTTGGAGATTGTTTCCAATCTATGAAGCAAGGATACTCTCCCTAGGTTGAGTACATGTATTGGACACTTCCATTTTCAAGGATTGAACAAAAAAATTTCTGGCGAGGTCCATTAATAAGAACCTTGACACATGATTTTGAATGGCATGCCATGTTGCTTGCCCTATTTTTGTTTAATTCTTCAATTTCTAACACACGAGGGACATGAGTCTGAAATGCTACATGGGATGATCTATTTTTTATATAATTTTTCTGAAATGCGAGACACACGAACGACAAGCCCCATTATGTAAATTTTGGATATAAAATTATGAAATTTGTTAGTTATTAAAACATTTGTGTAAAACATGTAAGAGAAATTTGATGAACTTATAAGATAAGTGTTTATTATTAAAATATTTGTATAAACAAGTCAAAATAATGTGAGAAATATTTTACAAACTTCACATCTAATTATATGACTTTCTACTACATATTATTCTTATCTTGTTGGCACTAGAATACTAGGGGTCGGTTTGGCGTGACTTTTGAGAACAAAAGTTGCTTTTGGACATGTTTAACTAATTTTATGAAAGTACTTCTTCTAGTTAGAAGAGTTTTTAAAAAAAGTTGGTTCAATGTAACTTCCTCTAAAAGTACTTTCGGAATGGGAAGCACTTCAAAATGCTCTTCTACATGAAGCAAAAGCAAAAATCATGCCAAACGGACTCTAAATATTACAAAAGCTATCTTAGTACAACCAATAGTGACTCCTTAAATTCGAGAGATTTCACCTGCAAAATTCAGAATCAAAGAAAAAAGCACTAATTAGCTTATCTTCTATGTTGTTTCTATAGCCTATTGGACAGAGAGATGTTTTACAATTGCTATAAATCTAACGCACTTCTCTTCTGACTTTTTGAACAAATACGTGAACCCTACATGTTCCCTAGGCTGAGAATTAGCCATGCAACTTCATTTTTTTTTCTGTTTATTGGATAAGCTCATTTTGTAAGTAAGAATACCATTACTCTTGAATGAGTTTTTCATTGAACTCCGACAGCAAAATCTATTCACTTTAGTAATCATTTTCAGAGTCTGGACCCCTCATTGTCCCTGTCCCCAAAAAAACTAAAGCAAAAGAAAATAAGCAAACCCCCCTCTCTCCTCTCCTCATGTTGTGTTCTACTGTAGAAACATAATACATATTCGTAATTGACAGCACAAGTAGGAATCGTCACATGATTGAACTCCCAGCCAAAGAATCAAATGTTGAAGGGTAAAATTGATGGAAAGCATGGAGTAGATATGATGAGTAATACTATGCAGTGTAACAGTGTAGATTATACAGCCAAACCAATTATCGTAAAATTCAAAAATGGGTATGGAAGAGGGCCCTTTCTAATATGTGAAGTAGAATTAAAACTCTCTTATGAGACTTTATTAAAGAAATGTGAACAAAACAAGTATGACTTGAATCAAGATTTACAAAACAACGTGAACCTTAGAAAGGAAAAGGACACTGCAATTTATGGATAATAATTGCTACAAATTAATATATAGCCTATTTACAACTGTCAAGTACAAGGATCAGCAATTAGATTTAATAATAATCATTAATCAAGCATGTGCTCATTTTTTATTAGCGATTACAGTATTTCATGACTAATAAGCATACATCATGTGCATAAATTATTTTATCGTGATAGAACTAGTTCAGTCCTGTGCATAAATTATTTTATGGTTTTAGAACTATTTCAGTCCCCAGCCCCCCCCCCCCCCCCCAACCACACCACACCCCGCCCCGCCCCACCCCACCCCACCGCAATGTGGGCTTGTTTAATGGTCGACATAGAAGATAAAATGTCAACAAAAATGTAAAGTACTCAACCTCTCAATCTGATTTTAGAATCAGGGACATTGATCCTATTGAGCATGCCTGACATGTAGCCGACATTGAGAACTGTTGTGAAAACAATGGCCAACAATAACTACAAATTAAGCCAGCATTGCCACTCCATTAGGTGCATACCTTGAGCTATGGGAAGATCTAAAGCAAAAAAATCCTCGACAACTACAATGAGCCATGCTAGTTTTGATCCACCCCTTTCTCTTATGACGTGTTCTACGGAGACTGCAACTCTTATGAAGACAACTCTCTATAATTTATGCAGAACATCTCTCAACCTCCTAAGACGTCCTTCTCTTAATTTATCCCTCAATTGGTCCTACCCAGCTTGTGGGTATATTTTCTCATTTCTTATTTTAACAATTTTCGCATGTCCATCATAGCATCTTCATTTCCAAACATCTTATGATTATTTTAACATCCAGACTCAAAACCATAAAACATAGAAAATCTATCAATGTTCTGGGTCTTTTAACCTTGTGAGAATCTTTGTACATAATTCCTACAAAATTTCTCCATGTTATCCAATTCATTCTAACCATATGCATTACTTCCTATTCAATTCCTCCTTGTAATAATAAAACCTAAATCATTACGTCTCTTTCCATGGTATTAACCGTTAGAAAATGTGAACTACAGGTTAACAGAATGATATGCTAAATTTGAGTTATAAACTCAGGATCACTTTATATGCAGGGGTCGTTGCAAGAATATGTGATTGTGTAATTCTTCATGCCTTTTCTCATTCTTACCAATGTAAGCCGATGCAAAAGGGTTAATTCTTTCTATCTCTTCTTATTTTGTCTTTTGTGAAGGCTGAGGACAGATAAAATATTTTTTCCGTTTACAATGTGATGGTAGAAACGTGTCTAAACTGTGAAAACAAACAGTTTCCTCGACCAAGCAAGAATGCCTGTTTTTGGCATATTCTTGCTAAAACAGTGGAGGACAATGTTCATTTAATGGCAAAAAATAAAATTTATGATTCCGCCAACAAATAGCATGAGAGGATTAGATTACCAATAACAACACGACAACTGTGTAAAAAGAACTTCTATTGCATTTTATTTATTTGTATAAATCAGTCATCTTATAAAATTGGAAAGTGTAAATTATGCTTGATGACTCGAGTAGTTCCGCCTTTCCCTAGAAATTTCAGATATAGACAGGTATTATCTGGGATAAAATCAATCATATAGCAGTGTCAAGTTTTCAAGCACATTGAATTCTACCGAAATACTTATGATCCTAAAACGGTAGATATCAAATTTATGCAATTATTTATGACAACAATTGAAGCAGGGACAGATCTAGGACTGGACAAAATCCGCCACTGATCTGAAATACGATTAGCATACCAGAAGAAACGTAAATGTCTCTCATTGTTTCCACAAATTCATTACCTCATACATAATAACAAAAGCCTTGGTCACAATAAATTCAGGATTGGCTACCTCGGACACACACTTTCGTATATATACGGATTTGATCTCCTAAACACCGTGCTTAGGTGACAAAAAAACTACCTACTAATATAGTGTGTCACCTAAGCACGGTGCTTAGGAGATCATTACTGTGTGTATATATATGGTAAAAACCTCAAATTTCTTAGACCTAAATAAAATTGAAGTTTTTAAATAATCTGCAGCAAAAATAAAAATAAAAATCTGCCTCCTTTGAATGAGTATTTTATTAATATCTAAAGTTAAGAACTGATCAATCAAATGAATTCAAGAATTCAAAAAGAATGAAACCCCAAAGTTCTTAAATAAAATCAATGAATCGCAGATTAGCCAAATTAAAAGCTTTTAAACCCGCTGCAGCTAAATGAAAATTAAGAAATGACCAATCAAATAAACCCAAGAACTCAAATAGATTGAAACCCAAAAAAGCTAAAGCTAAACCTCAATTAAGATTTAATTACAGATTAACAAAGAATTAATCAGAATAACCCAACACGCAAAAGAGAGATAAAACTAAAAAATTAGAGAGATAAAGAGGAGCGTACCAGGAATCAATCAACCAAACGCCAAAGACAGAAAAGTCAAACAAATTTAAGAAGCTACCAGTGATCTCTGAATATTAGTCACAAATCTTGATTGCCTTCTAATAATTCTCAACAGCCACTTCCCAAATATGGATCATGAAAACTCAATAAAAAATCACCTTTTTTTTTTTTGTACAGAAAATAACAGTTCAAAAAAAAAAAAAAAAACAATCAGGTGGGTGGAGCCTACTTTTGTGTTATCCACTGGTATAATTTTATATATTTCATTTTTTCGATTTTTAAGGAATTTTTTTTTTCTGTCTGCCGGAAACAATTGTGGCTTGAATGAACACGAGTTTAGCTCCCTCTGTCTCTCTCTATCTCTCTGTAATGAATATAGAAAATCTCTAGTCACCGTCTACGTAGAAGAAAAAGGAGCGGCCATGCCTTTATTATGCACTATTTCTAGCGCGTGATTAGTAAATTTTCTTATTAAAATGGATATTGTGGTCGAGGTATCAACTTATTAAATCTGTGCGAACAAGTCATTAGTTTATTTTTCTGACAAACAATTTCAACCTTTCAAATTTGAAACAAGTTGGATTTCGGTCGATGAATTGTCCACTTCATCATTAAAAACTTGCATGCAATAGAGCACTATATTGAATGATGAAATGGACGAATATGCATTTTCACCGTAACTCCAAATCCACCGTCATCCTTTGTTCCAAACTTGTCGCTTGATTTTGGCTTCTAAACCCCTAAAGCATTTTCATTCTTAGTTTTGCCCTCAATTTTCTTCCTAAGGCAATTTGGCAGTGGATTAGGAGAATTGGTGACGTAATAAAAGATTTTTTCAATGAAAAATTGGCTTAATTTTAATGATCAAGTGAAGGACTTCGTCCAATGGACTCTAAACTACTACATGTAAAGACCATAGGTTTAATTATCATGAAATAAAAGTTTAAGACCAACTTGCTTCCCAACTCATTCAGCGTGGACCTTTATTGCAATTTTCCCATCTTAAAAAGTGTGCAATTATTCATGTGTGAACAAAAGAAAATAATCAATCAAGACAAGGATGTCGCCACAGGGTTAGCTTATGTTTGGCTCGTTTATAATATTGCATTTGAAGAATTCAAAAATAATTTTTACTTATTCATCATTTATTTTTATCAATTTATAATTTAAATCTTTTCTAAATACTTATCAAATATGCTATTAATTTTTTTAATGAGTTTATTATATTATATCATGGCACATAAAATTAATTTTGTAGTTATTTATACTTTCAGAATTTTGTTATCATTAAAATTAATTAAAAAATACAATATATTCGAACAATGTTATATGCATTGAAAAAAATAATGCACGATTATCCAATACTATACGTCCATACAAGAATGTTTTTATTCTTTTTTTTTTTTTTTCTTGTAACAAAATATAATGATGTATAAAGAATATAAAAAAATATTTAATAACTTATATAAATAAGGAAAAGAAATAAAATAATGAATTAGTCTATGAGCCCGTTTGAGCCACATTATAATGAGAATAAAAAATGTAGCCGTTATGGACCCCACACAAGAGATAGAAAGTTTGAATTTTAATATTGATGTGATGAATAACAGTCATATTTTTCATTTTAATGAAGAAAAATGTGGCTCAAATATGGCCTATATGTACACAATATTCTACGCCCCCTAATGGGGGCGCCTGCGCCCTCAATAGGCGGCCGTCATTTGACCATTGTGTAAAAGATTATATAGAATATTATGTTATTCTAGTATGGTCCTAAAATAATTGTGCACTTCAAAGTATTGACTTTTGTTCAATAGGCGTCGGACTATAATTTGAAATTTTACCATTCGAACAATATTATTTTTTTCTCGCATGCAGACTGCAATAAATTTGGACCACCTAAGTTGATGGAAATGAGAAATTAGAACTCCTTTTAAAAATAAGATAATTATATTGAAATAAATATATTATAATCTAACATCACCAAATATGTTCATAAATAACAATGATTTTGAAGTAGTGTGTGTTTTTATAAATATGTTCATAGATGTTGTAATTTTGTTCAAGAATATAATAAGTGATTTGGAACGATCAAACATCCATATGAGTGTATCAAGAAAGTGTGAAAATAACTTGGAGAAAAAAAAAAAAGAAAAAAAAGGAAAATCAGGCAAATTGGCATGGGTGATCTCCCAGCCTCACTTTTTCTTTTTGTACTGGATGATAGCCTAGTCCAATTTTTTGATTGCTGGGTTTGAATTTTTGGTTCAAGTAGTGGCGACTTTCTATGAAAAATCTTGGCTTTTCATGAATTATTGGGATCTTTTTGTGGTGTATTGATGGAAAAGTATATGAAAAATCATTTGTGTACAGAACTATTCATTACAGAATCCTTACAGAAAAATTTTATTTCCAAAAATACCCTTTATATAGAATTTTGCATCTAAAGCCACTATAAGAATATAGAAAACTCCAATCAAGTCCTTAAAAATATAAAAAATCATGAGAAGTCCTAAAACTCATAGAATTAGCAAAATTTATAAAAAATTAAGATATAAATTAAATTTGAGATTTTATATATCTATAATTAATAATCGATTAAGTCTTTCCAAATTAAGAAATTACATAGAATATACAACTGTTTAAATGCTAGTTCAAAACTCCGCCTCATCTACGCACTCCGATAAGAATGGTATCAGAGCCAATTAGCGATCCTAAAATAATAATGAACATAATAGATGAAGAAAATATAATTGAATAATTTTTGAAAAAAGTTGAAAAACATAAAAAATCAAGTTATCCCTATTTACCTAAAAATAGTACAAATGAAAGTTTTGAGAATGTACATAAAAGATTAGAAAATCTAGAATATAATATACAAATAGGAAATGCTCTTTTAGATAAAAAAATTTAAAGGAAAAGATATGATTATAATTAATCCAACCAAAATTTCAGGATAACACAAAAAGATAAAAATATAGGAAAATATCATGAGGTAAAATCAATATATGATTACAGAAGTCGAAGAATTAGAACAAAAATTCTTAGAATCTACTGGAGAAAAATATAATGAATACGAAAAACAGTCAGAAAAATTAACTGAAAAAATGAAAAATACAAAAATGAATACTAATCCAACATCTAGTTCTATAAAACCAGAACTTAGTAGTGATGAAACCTGAAAAATGGTATCCTTACAGTACACCAATACCCAATAAGGATGATATTAACCAATATAGGAAAACACAAAAAGGTACACTGGAAATGTGAGAAAACAATCTATAAAAGAAATAAATCCAATGAAATCTTATAATGAATCAATCCACACAACAGGAATATGGTTAGATCTTGATTGTGTAGATAAATATAAAGCCATTGAAACATGGATGAAAAGTACAGACTTAACTATACAATTTAATAAATGGGAAATATATACTGCCTTTGGATTTATAGAACATACATTCAGAGAAATTGTATCTAAATGGTGGAGAAAACTACCAGAAAATATTAAGAGAAGAATAAAGTATGGAGAAAATAAAATTGAAGCATTAGATAATAAAAATGCTTTGAATGAGTAGAATATACAAGAAATATTTAAAAGATTAGAAAGAGCCCTAAAAACAGAATTCTTAGGACACAGATTCACGGCTGATAAAAATACTAGGAAACAAGAAGAATATAATAAAGGGACTAGCAATAGAAAATTTAAGGATATGTGATATGTGTGAATTAGATAAATACACCTATAAATTTGAAGAAATATATTATATATTGAACCAAGAAAATTATTAAAAAACAAATCTATACTAAGGTCTTATTTTACTAAGTTACGATTCCCATGAGGAATTAAGTTATTAAAAGAATATGAGAAACTATTACCTCTTGGAGAAGAAGAATGTGTAAATGTAGATAGTTTTGGAAGTATGATTGAATTTACAAAAAGAATAATAAGTACTTGGTGTAGAGAAGCCTTAGAAAATAAGAAAGCATATAAGATAAGGAAAAACTCTTCGTGTTGCTACAAAGATTTAGGCCAAATTGAACAATTTTGATGTTACAAAAAGAAATATAAGTCATATAAGAAAACATAAAAGAAAATTCAAAAACTACAAAAGGTTTAAGAAAAGAAGTTTTAAACCACATAAAAAATATTTTAAAAAAAGAAATTGGAATGGAAAACCCAAACTAAAATATATTAAGAAATGTAGATGTTTCATCTACAATGAAGAAAGACATATTGCCCCTCAATGTCCTAAAAAGAAAGATAGAAAGAATGTAAAAACTCTTATAATTTATGAAGAATTTCAAAATGATAATGATATAGAGCCAATTGAATATTTTGAAGGTTTAAATAGTGAATGCAGTATCATTTATGAACTAGATACATTCTCATCAGAAGAAGATTATGACGAGATAGTTTATATGAATCAAGAGATACAAGAAATAGACTAGGAAATAGAAATAGAAATAATTGAGGAAGTTGAAGATTCAATAGAAGGTATAAATCAAGAAATCACATTTGACACTAAGAAATACAAAGGAATAACAAAAAAAATATTAGATTTACAAGAAAAAGATGTACTCCATCAAGGATTTTTAGGAATACTACCAACAGTAAATAAAACAGTCGTAAGTATGAACTACAAAGAAACATCTATCAACATAGAAGATACAATGGGAAAAGCAAGAATCCCTATAATCACAAAAGAATGGGTACAACAAAAGTTATTCAAAAATCCAAAAAATGTGAGAAGCACGTTAAAATGTATTGAGATAGGAGGAATCCAAATCATGGTAAAATGATTTTTTAGGGAAAATATGGATGTACCAATAGAAATATATTGTATGGACAATAGAATCTTACAAGATCCTATAGATGCTCTATTAGGAACTGTTGTAGGAAATCTAGTCTACCAAAAGATAATATTCACAGTAAACCAAACTATGCTGTATCACTAATTGATGAAAATATTGACCTAAGTTTCAATTTATATTATAGAATTGAAAACTTAAAAATGTTGCGAAAAAATAAGGCTATTAGTATTAGCATAAAATCAATTTTTGTTTTTAGTACTAGTCATCAAAACAATCTAATAAAGATAATTGATAATATTATCATACAAAAAGATTTTGAAGAATTAGCTCAATATATACCTCCTAGAAAATACCAGGAATATGAAGTTATCATACCAGAATAAATAATGCTTAATTTTCATAAACAAGTAAGAGAAACTAATTCTGAAGGGAGATTGATAAGAAGAAATAGTCTCAGTTTAGAAGGAAATAATCTTATTGCAAGATTCCATTCCAGACAAAACTCTAATACAAGCCAACTTAGAAAATTAAGTATTGCCAAACCATCAAGTGCACAATATTATATCAAAACAAGATATATTAACCAAGAAGAATTTTCTTGTCCTCATAGATACTGGAGCAGATAAAAGTCATGTAAATTGTAAATTTGTTAGCCATTTATTAGATTTTGAGTTACCAGAACCATATATATTCAAAGATTATTTGGGAAATAATCTTGAAATAAGAAAATATGTGAAATTCCCTCTTATATTTGTAGGAGAGGATCTGAAAGAATATACTAAAGAAATAATTCTATATAAAGATGAATTATATGGAGTCAATCGTTTACCTATACTATTAGGAATGAACTTCCTTGAGAAATTTAGTCCTTATAAAATTTGTCAAGGATACTTGAAAATAACAGTTGATGATAATCCAATCATCATATTAAGAATCAATGAAAATATAAAACCATTGTTATCATGGAAAGAATAATTAGCACTAATCAAATGAGTCCATATATTGAAATTATACTCAACATAAAAGCCATTGCAGAATTAAATTTCATGCTATCTAGATACTGGAAGTACAATAAGTTTATGCTTATCAAAGGTACTACCATCTGAATATTGGAAATATAATTCAAAAAAGGTTGTTACCGCTACAACAGCAGGTGGAAGCAAGGTAATATATAGCAAATATGCAGGGCCGATTTTGAGCCGAGGCGGATGAGGCCCGCGCCTTGGGCCCAAAACTGGAGGGTGCCTTTTTTTTTTTTTTTTCTATGAGCCCCAACACCGGAGGGCCTTTCAATTTTGGCCCCATTCATTTTTTTTAACCTAAATTAAACATCACAGATTCAACACTTCATCTCCTTCCCGCTCGCTCTCAAGTCTCAACTCCCAACGATTCATTCAACTCTCCAAGAATCAACCAATCCAACTGTTCTTCCTTCTTTTCACTTCCGGGCTTCTGGCTTTCCCTAACTTCTACAGTTCTACTTAACTTACCTTCTTACCGTGCCGCGCCGTCGTCCGTCCGCCCGCGACTACCGACTGCGATTCGCAGTTCAGCCGCTTCCTGCTTCTTGTCTGCTTCCTGCTTCCTGCCGCCTGCCTGCTTCTTGGTAAATTATATGATTTTTGGTAGAGAGCATTTTTTTATTGAATCTGAAATTGAATTTGCCTTTTTATGGTAAAATTATAATATTTGGATTTTGAATGTCTTTACTGAGGGTAAAAAACATATTCGTGGTGTTTTATGAATTTTGTCTTCTTATTTTTGCTTGACTTTTTAGAGATGCTGAGGTTTTATGATTCAATTGATTGTATTTTTACTTTTTATGCTCTACAATTTCTTGTCGAATTTATTGCCTTTAATTCTTTAATAATGTATTCTTCCTAATTCACTTGTGGTTTTTAAAGCTTTTATTTATTTACTTTTATTTTCTTTTAACTCCCTCTAATAAAGCAAGTTGTATAAAGTCCATTTTGATATATGGTTTTATGTTAGGTAGATATTTGATTTAAATATCGTGACTCTTACTCAATTTGGATTGGTTATCTCAACCTAAAACCTCCATCTGGGGGAGAGATTACAAGTTTTCTCCCACAATCTCATACTTTAGAATTGCATTTTTGAAAGATAAAGAATTAGAGTTCACATAAGCAAACTTGTTTGGATGGAACGCATTGAATGTCTGATATTGTTTGTGCCTCAATAAATTGAGTAGAATTTTCATCCATAGACCTCCATGAGTTTCAGTTGCAGCTCGTAAAATAATCTCGAAAGAACTGTGTCTAAATGACTAATGCGTGATTGCAAAACCTCATCATTTGTTCATTTCCCAATCAAGGAGTTCTATGATGTAGTTGAGATCTAACTTGGAAGATGTGATTGCAAAAACTCATTGTCTGTATTCTGTAAAAAAATATTTAGTGTTGTTTATCTATGAATGATTTGTGAATGATTCAATTTCAGGTTTGTGAGAATCGAGGTGCAAAATGAATAGGGCGTGATTCTACAACTTTCGTCGATTTTCTACTTCTCAAGTAAGCAATAGCTTGCTCTAATTTGATATTGAAAATGTTTGAAGCATTGTCGGCTTATATAATTGTGGTCTGGTCGGCTTGTATGATATTAGATTGTAGCGTGTAGGATCAATTGCACAGGCGCATGTAGTCACTATATTGAATACTTTAATTGTGAGATATTGAGATATTTCGTATTTGTCTTTTAGGCTAATTCTTGGGTATAGATATATACTCATACACAATGCCTGTAAAATTTTTGGGGCCCAAATTTGAGAGTTCACCTCGGGCCCTGAAAATCACAGGACCGGCCATGCAAATATGCTACACAAATACATTTTCTAATAATCTTTAGAGAAGTATTTGTTGATACAATATATATGTCAACTACAATTGGATGTGATATTTTATTAGGACAAAACTTTCTACTAAAATATGCACCATTTACACAATATATTGATAGATATATGTTCACAACTCATTGTGCACACAAAATATTTACACAAAAAATAACTAAAGCTGTTAGTATTGCATACAAAGAAATCAATTATCAGAGCTCCTCAACCTAGCGTGGTGGATGTTGGAGTACAGAAAAATTTAAGCCAATAACAGTTTTAAAAATGACAATAGAAAATAATTTAGAAAAATTGAAAAAAGAAATTTCTGAAATTTATTCTGAAAATCCATTAGAAAAATGGAGCATAGATAAAGTAAAGGCAAAGATAGAACTTATCAATCCAGACACTATAATAAGACCAAAAAGAATTTAAGGTTCAGATAACAAAATTGCTAGAAGCCAAACTAATCATGCCTAGTAAAAGTCCACATAACAGCCCAACCTTTATGGTTAGAAAATATAGTGAAATAAAAAGAGGAAAAACCATGATGGTGATTAACTATAAGAAGTTAAATGAAGTTACTAAGTTTGATGGATATTACTTGCCTAATAAGGATACCCTTATTAAACAAGTACAAAATAAAAAAATATTTTCAAAATTCGATTGTAAGTCAGGTTTTTGGCAAATCGTACTTACTGAAGAAAGTAAATCACTAATTGCATTTAGTACCCCCAGTCTTTTGGGACAATATGAATGGAATGTAATGCCATTTGGATTGAAAAATGCACCGCATATATTTCAAAGAAGAATGGACGAGGTATTCAAACCAATTACTCACTTCTGCAATGCTTATGTTGATGATTTACTTATTCATTCAAATGATATAAATGAGCATATTTAACATCTTGAGAAATTTTGTTATATTATGACAAAAACATGGTATTACTCTTTCTCAAAAGAAAGCAGAGATAGTCAAAACAAAAATAGAACTTCTGGGATTATTCATAAAAGAATGAGAATTGCAATTGCAATATCATATTGGTGAAAAATTTCAAGAATTTTCTGAAGAAATCAAAGATAAAAAACAGTTACAAAACTTCCTTGGTATATTAAATTATGCTGAAGGATTCATTGAAAATTGTGCCAAGTTAAAAAACCATTTTCTACCAAAATTAAGAAAAAATGTAACGTGGTCTTGGAAAAAACAAGAATGTAAGAATATAAGGAAGGTAAAAGAGGAATTAAGGGTTTTGTCTAAACTTGTAATTCCACAAGAGGAATATTTCTTTATCTTTGAAACTGACGCTTCAGATAATTACTGTGGTGCAATATTAAATGTTAAAAAGAATCATAAAGAATATGAATGTGAAAATAATTGTTCTTGCCATGAGATACTTGCAGGATATACATCAGGAATATTCAAGGAAGTTGAAACAAGATATGAGACGAACAGGAAAGAACTCATTGTTGTGAAACGAAAAGTACAAAAATATGAAGATTATTTATTGCAAAAAAAGTTCTTAATTAGAACTGATAATACTCAAGTTAAACCATTTTTGAAAAATAACGTTGATCAATCTATTGTAAACAGATATATTATCAGGATTCAAATTTGGTTTTCTTATTTCAAATTTGATATTGAATATATAAAAAGAAAAGTTAACTTTCTTCCTGATTATCTTAGCAGGGATGAATTTAGAACAACTGAGAACAAAAATTCAAATTCTTGAGATAAAAGTTTCCTACTTGGAAACTCAAATTCAAAATATACAAGATAGCATTCGAGGCAAAGATATAGACCTTGAGGTAGAAGTAACTTGTACCAAGTCTAGTATCCCTTCACATGGACTTGTAAATACTAGCGCTCTTCCCAAGGATAAAGGGAAAGAAAAAAGGTAATAGGAACCCATTCACAGGGAATACTAAAACCTATTGCTAGAAAGAAAGATATGAAAACTCTCGTTAGGGATATTCAAGATATTAAAATTAGCGAAAGTAGCTCTTCATCGAACCAAGATTTACCTAAGCTAACTATTGCAAATATCGATCCAAAAGATATTGTTAAAATATGCCATGGAGTAAAGTTTTCCAAAAAAGATAATTATGAAGAAGTGATATTCTTTATTGTTCTCTTTAATATATTATCTAACTGGTATTTTGAAATAGGAAAGTAGATGAAAACTCTCCACTATGAAAAATACAACAAGATAAATTTTTATCTAGGAGCACCAGCCAACTGGGTAAGAAATTGCTTTGAAGTGGGAAATATGCTATGTATATATCCTAGCAAAGACCTCAGAGAGATAGCCCAACTTCCAGCCGATGTTAGGAAAGTAGTAAAAAGATATATTGAGGTTGTCAAAAGTACAAATATATACATCAGATTCCACTCAGCACCTATGGAATGGGATTCTGTTCTTGAATATATGCAGCCATCGTTCAATGTTATCAAAATGGGACTTACAAACTAACATTTTTTTACCAACCAGTCAAAAAGTTGTTAAAAATGGTTACTAAGATATTATTAATATGATGGCCTATAAAAGAGCAAAAGGATATAAAGAGATATTTGAGCATGTAACTCAGTTAATCACTGAGAAAGAAAAAATAGGGATTTATCCTTCTGAAAAATATATAATTCAAATGCAAGGATCCCTACAAAGGATGAAGATATGTATCTTCTTGACAATCGACTATCCACTATAATCTCAAATCAAGTTAATGGATCAGAAGATATGTCAAAAGAATTGTGCAAAATACTCTGGGATTATAGTGATCATCATTGTGAACACTGTGTTGTGGAAGATATGAGTCAAGGAGCATCTCTCAACAGTGAAGAATTCCTCGCGAAATTCTTTAATTCAATGATGAAAAAGTAATAAAGCCAAGAAAGTGACCCTTTATCACTACTTTAATAAATCATTTTATTAAAGAAAAATTGTGGTCACTAAGAGACAAAAGATAATGGAGATAGGTCACAATCCAACTCAAAAGATAAGGTCACTTAACACTACCCAACAAAGGAAGGTGGAAGACAAGAAATAATGGAAGACACCCATAAAGATAAGATAGCTTTCACTACCTAACAAATGATGGTGGAAGGATAGCTGTAAAAATAAGATTCGTTATTACGAAAGAAAATGCTCAAAACCTCTATAAAAAGAGGAGAGATATTGAGAAGAAGGCATCTTGAAAAACCTGGAAAGATATCTCTAAACCACCCTGAGAAAATATATCCCTTCGTAATCTATATACACTACTTGTATTCAAAAAATTTATTATTTAGTTTTGAAGATAGCAAAGCTTGTAATAAGGTAATCACTTATGGAGTTCTAAACTTCATAAGGTGAGTACCAAATGTATGTAAATATAGTGTGAAAGCATGTATTATTTCAGTTTATGAATATAAAGATAAAGTTTGTTATGTTCAACAAAGCTTTCATAAAAGGATTTCGTTAAGTTTTTCATGATTCCTCGGCAGTACAGATAGAGATTTTAAAAGATTTTCAAAACATTGTTTTTGAATGGATGTTAGCTATGTCAAAGTACCCATCTTTGATGAATGTTTTAGGGGAAAATGACAGTTTTCTAATAAACTTGTAACACTTTGAGTGTGAGTTTATTTTTTAAAATTTCGTTCCAAGTAAGAACTTGTTTTTGAAAAGAGTTTGAATAGAGGTGAAAACAGAGACTCTGGATACTGTGAAATAGCGTCTGTGGCAACATGGCTAGTTCTCTAGAATGAGGAATGCAACCTTAATTGAAAAGCCTTTTGCGGAAGCAGTTGTGGACCCAAATGATTTCAAAATATTTTAAATATTCATCTGATTCACAAGATTGATTAAGTACATGCAAAGCAACTATAAGAACATACTGGAGGGAAAGTCTAGTTATTTCCATTGATTACTGTAAGTTATTTACATGCTTTTATATATTCTTATGTTTTGAATATTGATCTACACGAACACTTCACAAGCATCCATGTCCAATGATGATAGTCTTAAATTATGTTTGAATAATACAGATATTTCGTTTTTACTAAGATTAGTTAAAAAATCTGAAGATATACTTCCTTTTGGCCAAGAAAATCTTGAAAAAATATATCTTGATATAGATCATGCTTGTAAGTATAATATAGGATTTGATCCTATAGAAACTTATAAAGAAATAAAAAAGATAGGAGATATCATAACCAAACACAAAAATATAGAAGAAGAAGTTTCAGAAGGAATTATTCTTGGATACATAACTAAAAAAGATCAATCTGAAGTCTTTGAAAAATTAACAAAATATAGAGAATATTTAGAGTAAGTTGAAAAGTTTTAAAAAATATTGTATAAATAGTAGCATTGATTAGTTTAATGAACCACGAAGATATTGAAAGATTTGAAAAAATTCAAGAAAATACCAGTAAACTAAGATCCAGAGAAGTCAGAATACTTTTTGAAGAGCTAAGAAGAGAAGAAAATCAAGAACAAGAGATAAAATAAAAATAACTATAAGATATCACCAATACGAACAACAATAATACTTAATTTGTCGAGAAGTAGATATAGAACTAAGATTCCTAGAATCAGCTCTAAGAGCCTACGATCCAAATGAAAGGATTGTAAACAGAGATTCTGGATACTGTGAGATAGCGTCTGTGGCAATATGGCTAGTTCTCTAGAATGAGAAATGCAACCTTAATTGAAAAACCTTTTGCGGAAGCAGTTGTGGACCCAAATGATTTCATTGATTACTGTAGGTTATTTACATGCTTTTATATATTCTTATGTTTTGAATATAGAACTAGATATAGAACTAAGATTCCTAGAATCAGCTCTAAGAGCTTACGATCCAAATGAAAGGATTGTAAGATATAATCCTGAACGACCTAATAACTAAAGTTATAGGACCTATTCTGCAATTTATTTCATTAAGGACGATATAGACATTTTATATCCTCGGTAACTTTTTGGCAATAATCTTCTGTATGTCTAGCATTACTCAAAGTATATATAGGAGATAGTTTTCCATTTCTAAAAACAATTGAAACAACAAACAACAAATCATTCCATAAAATCTAGAGATTATTACAATTCTCAATACATATTTAATTTCTTTAGTGTTCGTTAAATCTTGGGAGTAAAAACACCCGTGCTTAAGTGCTTTTCTTTAATAAGTCTTGATCAATCGTATGAACCATTTTCAAGAGTCCTTTTTAAGTACTAATTAAATCTCAGAGGGGAAAAATATCGTTTGAGGATAACAATTTCGTGATTGAGCCTTTCTACCAAGTTTTTTTGTGTTTTTATTATACTTCATCTCTGTCCCCTTCTCCATTTCATTTAAATATTTTGATATTCAAATAATAATATCAAATGATACTTCTAAGGAGAACGAGACTATCATGGCAGCAATCAAACTTATGAATCAAGATTTTGTTCGTTTGTCTCGATTTGACGAAACGAACTTTACTTGGTGGCAAGATAAGTTGAAATTTCTTCTCACGACATTTAAGATCTTTTACATATTTGATCCTGATTTGGCATCACTCTCGGAACCAATGGAAGGAGACACCGAAGCCGTTAGAGTGGTAAGACAAAAATGTCGAGAGAATGAATTGATTTATTGCCATCATATACTCAATGCACTATCCGATCGTTTATATGATATAAATTCGAAGAAGAATGTACAAAGAAATTCTTGATATCGAGGTATTTCGATTTAAATTTTCTTTATAAAATATTATCCTTCTTCCCCAAGTGCATGAATTGTAATTGCTTGTCAATAAAGTAAAGACGATCAAGAGTGAACTTCCGAAATCTTTCTAAGTGGTAGCAATCATTGCTAAATTCTCAGGGACTTGAAAAGGATATCGAAAAAAGATTCTTCATACTTTCGAATATTATTCTTTTGAACAAATTCAGAAACGTTTTCGAATTGAGGAAGAATTGAGGACAAGAGATTAGAGTGAAAACTCTTATGAAGACACTTCAAAGGCCATTGTCGTAGAAAAGATTGAGCCTTTCAACAAATCCAACAAGAGGAAAACTTCTAACAAAGACTATAAAAAGTTTAAGAAAACCCAAGGGGGATTGTTTTGTATATGGAAAATTCGAACATTTTGCAAAGGAATGCTGACATCGGAAACAAAACAAGAAAGAAGGCAAAGTGAACTCCATTAATGAAGATATAAATGAGGCTACCGTGAGCAAAATAAATGCTATCATGAGCAAAGTTCCAGGTTGGTGGTATGATATATGTACAACTATACATGTATCATATGATAATCCACTCTTCAAGATTTTTCATGAATCAAATGGAGAACAAGAGATACAAATGGGTAATCATGGCTACTCCAACGTGGTTGGGAAAGGAAATGTTAATATCATCTTCGCTTTCGAAAAAATTGTTGCTTCAACCAACGTAATACATGATCCCGATAAGAATAGGAACTTAGATAGTGGACGTCTCTTGGAAAAATTGGATATAAAATGTATTTATAAATACGAAAAAATTTGTATTATCCCGAAATAGGAAATTTATTGGAAAAGACTATTCTAGTGAAGGAATAGTCAAATTGTGTATAGTTGACATAATAATAATAATAATAATAATAATAATAATAATAATAATAATAATAATAATAATGAAGTTGATTTTGCTTGCTTGATTGGCTTATTTACATTATGACATGCTACATTATGTCACATAGATGCTAGTACTAAGAAAAGAATGTTAAATTGAAACATGATTTCATCTGATGTGAATAATGCCTATAAATGTAAAACATGTGTACAATCTAAAATAGTTAAGAAGCCTTATTAAATTGTGAATATGACTTCTCATATTTAGAACTTATTCATTCAGACATATGTGACTAAAGATTATGCTAACTAGAGAAGGAAATATGTATTTTATTACTTTCATAGATGATCGCTCTAAATATAAACATGAAGCCTTTGATATTTTTAAAACTTAAGAATGAAATTAAAGATAACTTAAATAAGAAAATAATAACTCTAAGAAATGATATAGGAGGAGAATATTTTTCTAGTAATTTTAACTCATTTTGTGAATAGCAAGGCATAGTATATCAATGTTTTACACCTACGACATCCGAATAAAATGGTCTGGCTGAAAGAAAAATAGAACATTACTTGAAATGATAAATGTCATGTCAACTTATGCTAAGTTGCCATTTAACTTGTGGGGTGAAACTTTGTTGAGTGCATGTATAATATTAAATATGATTCTTTCAAAATTCTCAACGATTTCTCCTTATAAATTGTGGAAATAAAGAAAATCAACCATTAGGTACTTTAAAGTTCGGGGGTGTCTTGCATATTGTAAAAATACGGACCATAAAAGGACCAAATTGGATCCAAGAGACATCAAATGTGCCTTTATTGGATATGTTAGTAATAACAAATTATATAGACTACTAAATTTGAAGACTAGTGTGATAATTGAATCTAATGACGTGGAGTTCTTCGAGGATTTACTATCCTCGGATTCTGAATTAAGGAAAACTCATAAAGAGAATCCTAGCTCTAGTGAAATACGAGATGAAATATTTTCTAAAGATAATGAATTTAGCGAGTCTCGAAAGAGCACAAGAACTCGAATAGAAAAGACTTTAGGATCGGATGAAATTGATTCTCAACTTATTTCACTTTGCTTAGAAGAGGAAAATAAGAAGAATATTGTTAAAACAATACCTTTTGTTCTACAAGTGAAAATCGATTCTAAAACCTATAGATAAGCTCTAGTTTCTCATGATAGTATTTTTTGAAAAGATACATTTAACAATAAAATGGATTCAATTATGTCAAATAATACGTAGAAATTTGTCGATTTACCACCCGGTTCTAAACCCATTGGTTGTCAATGGGTGTTTATGAAAAAATATAATATTGATGATTCTCTTAATACCTTTAAAGTTAGATTAGTAATTAAAGGTTATCGACAAAAAGAAAGAATAAATTGTTTTGATACATATGCACTGGTAGCTAAAATAACATCAATTAGGATATTATTCGCATTAGCATCCATATATGACTCGCACATTCATCAAATGGATGTCAAAACGTTATTCTTAGACATGGATCTCGATTATGAGATTTATATGGAATAATTTGAATGGTTTGTTCTATCCAAAAATGAACACAATGTGTTCAAGTTAGTAAAATCATTATATGATTTAAAATAAGTACCAAAGAAATGACATAAAAAAATTGGGTTAGGGATGATTTCATTTGGCTTTTTACATAATAGTGTAGATAAATGTTTGTATTTTAAATTATGTGATAATTGTGTAGTATTTAATTGCTTATATGTCAATGACATGTTGATTTTAAGCATTCATATAGATGGAATAAAAGAAATGAAGGTGTTCCATCTTCCACATTCATGATGAAGGATTTTGTACAAGTGAATACCATTTTGGATATCAAGGTTACAAAAACTAGTGGAGACTTCAATTTGAGTTAATCATATTATATAGAGAATGTGATTAATAAGTTCAAACATTTGAATATAAAAGAGTTTAATACCCCTCTTGATTCAATTTCTAAACTTATAAAAAATGATGGAAGAGCTGTTGCTCAATTGTAGTATGCAAGTGATACATAGACTCTTATGTATACACTTAAATGTACAAGATCGGACATAATATTTGCAATTAGTAAACTTAGTAGATTTAATAGAACTTGAGCAAGGAACGTTGGAAGGTCATTGGGAGAGCTTTTGGTTATCTGAAGAAAACAAAAAACTTAGGTCTACAATATTCTAAATTTTCGGCTATATTAGAAGGATTTATCGATGCAAGTTGGATATCTAGTACTGGGGAAAGTAAATTTAGTTCAAGTTGGGTATTTACTCTTGGAGGAGGTGCAATTTCTTGGAAATCTAAAAAACAAACATGAATAACTTATTCAAACATGAAATCTAAGTTTCTCCACATTAGTCAACACCGGGAAAGAAACTGAGTGACTTAAGGATATTTTATATGAGATACCTTT
This sequence comes from Fraxinus excelsior, assembly GCA_019097785.1. Taxonomy (NCBI): domain Eukaryota; kingdom Viridiplantae; phylum Streptophyta; class Magnoliopsida; order Lamiales; family Oleaceae; genus Fraxinus; species Fraxinus excelsior. The sequence continues at coordinate 17,476,590 of CM032623.1, read as the reverse complement.
AGGATCAAAGAACACATCTTCGATATATATTTTTTATAATAGTCAAACCACATTAGTAAAAGCATACAATGAAGTGTATAATGGAAAGTCTAGATATATGAGTCTAAGATATAATTACATAAGGAAATTAATCAAGAGTGGAACAATTTCTCTAAATTATGTTAGGTCAAATGAGAATCTAGGAAATCCTTTAACTAAACCTCTTAATAGAGATTTAGTAATATCTATTTCAAGTAGAATGTGTTGAAATTCTTAAACTAAAAAGATACACCAATGATAACAACTTTATCCATCATTTCTAAAATAGTAATACAAGAGTTCAAAAGATAACAACAAATCATTTAATAAGTGAATAGTTTCATCATTATAATTTTCGTAAGAACTGGATGCTAATTATATAATTCTATTTGTTACTTAAGGAGATTGATCATTAAGCTCTCGATAAAGTTCAATACTGAATACATGTATTTCTAAAAGTAACAAAGATACTGAAAGAATTTTACATAGATGAACTTCCATGTGCCACATCAATAGAGGGTTGGAGTTTCTCTTAAAAGGTTAATGAATAGGATGAGCACAAAGCCAAATTAGCGCTAAGCGAGTTTGAGAAACTTGTGATCATAGGACACCTGTGTGAGTTTTCATCGATATTATCACAAGAAATAACTAGTTCAAAACTATCATGCTACATGGAATTTCGATAATACTTTATGAGAATTATACTATGATTAGATTTAAATCGAAATATATCTAATCCTTATACATGATTGATGCTATTTGAATATGAATTATTATATAGTTGAATAAGTGGGGGATTGTTATAATTTTGTTTAATAATAATAATAATAATAATAAGTGATATAGAATGGTCAAATGTAACGTTCTGAAATTTCATATAATAGAATTATTTGGTCTAGATATCTTTTTTATATAATTTTGAAAATTGAGGGATTAAAGTGAAATATGTTTTAAAATTAATATTATTTTTGGATCAAATAATTAGATATTGATAGAGCGAGATTTAATATATCGATATTGGGCTCTTTTTGTAGCTCGTAATTAATCAGAAATTTTCAATCCGAGAAAAAAGTTATTTTGAATAAGAACACGTTAAGTTAGACCTAATTAAAAGAAAACAATGATAAATAAAATTTTAAATAATTTATAACCCAAATCAATATCTTCCTCTTGGCCACGGGTGTGTGAAATAGTAAAGTTGATTTTGATAATGATAATTTATTTTGGGTGATTGGATAAAGTGTAAGGGTCCGTTTGATAGGCTATATTTTCCATGAAAAATGGAAAAAAAAAAAAAAAAATTCATTTTCCAACTTTTCAAATTTTTCACATTTTTGAGGAAAATAAGTTCTTGATGTTTTGGTAGGAAAATATTTTCCAGTTTTTATTTTTATTTTTGCAATTGGAAAAAATTCTAAACACAATGGTAAAAAAAATTTCACACAATTTTCATACAAAACGAAGTCAAACGAATGATATTCGATATGATTTTTTTTTCAATTTTTTTTAAATTTTTTTGGCAATTGGAACAAATTATAGATCTAATGGTAGAAAATATTATCACTTTAATGGACAATTTTCATATAAAATGAAGTCAAACGGACACCAAACTTTCAACATTTTCCATGGAAAATTATACCAATTAGACACAATTAATTACAATTTTCAGTAAAATAATTTCTAGGAAAATCTTTTCCCTGTAAAACATTTTCTTTCCACTCATTTTCCAACTTTCTATCAAACGGACCCTAAGAGTAATCCTAATTCTATTATTTGAATACACAATTTTTTTCAATTTTAGTTGCATATAAATTCAATTGAGAATTTCAACTATAAATATTATAGAAATTTTCATTATTTCACCATAGAAAATAAAGAGAGTCATTGGAGAGAGAGAGAGAGAGAGAGTATACAAAAATAATAGGAGAACTTTTACGGGCAATATTTTATTATTTTCCACCTTTCAAAATCAAGGTAATATATTTCTACGCAAGTGGTTTGTTTTCTTATACTTTTATATTTAATAATTTACGTATGAATTACTAGTGGACCTTCGTGTTCTTTATTAAAAGATACGAAATCTTTTGGAAACATAAGATAACCTAATATGAGTGTGTCGATTGGTCACCGATATACTTCATAAAAGAAGAGTGGTATGAAATATTTATTTTATTGTTATATAATCGTGTATTGAAATTAAACGTATCTTACTGAGTATTTTTAAATACTCACACTTACAAGATTTTACAAGTTAGTTCGGGTCAACTGGAATAGTGGCGGGATGATGACGCGTCCACCAGATGAATTGAAGAAATAAAAACATCAAGTGTTTTTTCCCTTTAATTTAGTAGTTAGTTTGATTTGTTCAAAAATATTTTATTTAATTAGTGATTAGATTATTTTCTTAAAGATAAAATTTTTATGTTTAGTTTAAAATTATGGATATTCCAGTTATTTTTTTATTAAAAAAATATTATTTTATCGTTCCGTCTTTGATACAAAGAAAATTAAATTTTGGTAACACTTCAAGGTTTATGAAATTTTGAGGTGTTACATCAAACATCCATACGAGGGTATCAAGTAAGCACAAAAACAACCCAGAGAAAAAAAAAGGAAAATCAGGAAAATTGGCCTGGGCCATCGCTCAGCCTCACTTTTTGGAACCTGAAAAAAAAAAGAAATTCTGACCATTAGGGTTTGAATTTTTGGTTCTTTTTTTGACGACTTTTCATGAATTATTGGAGCATTTTCGTTGTGTATTGATACTATATATATATAGATATTCTTCCATTTCTAAAAACAATTGAAACGGGAAATGGCAAATCATTTCATACAATCCAGAGATTATTACAATTCTCAATGCATATTCAATTTCTTTTAACGTTTATTAAGTTTTGCAAGTAAAAACTCTTTTGCTTAAGTGTTTTTCTTCAAAAATAAAAAACTTGATCAAACCTATAACCCATTCGTCACGGGTCCCTTTAAGTACTAACTAAATCCTAGAGGGGTAAATATCGTTTCAGGACAATGATTTCATTGTTGAGTCTTTCTACCAATAGTTAAACCCGTACCACATTTTTTTATTTGTTACATTATATTTTATTTGTTTGTGCTCATATTTTTCATTAATTTTTATGATTATTGTTGAAAAGGCCTACTTCAAGATTTTTTGCCCAAGGTTCCCAATTTGTTTGAGTGACATCCGTTGACACTCCAAAGACCCCAAAAAAGCTCTCCAATTGAGGGATGACGGCCCCGAGTTCCCTGAAGGTAAGTTTCAATAGAGTCCTGCAAAGGTAACCCTTCGCCGAGATGATGTCGCATCACATTAAATTTTTTACATTTTTAATTATACTAGTTTTACACCGTGTTATTTTGAATGTGATATTAGCGTATCATAATTGGATTAATGTTGCTAAATATTTGTAAGGAAATAAAACGAGAAAATGTTTATAATAAATGAATTCACGAGCACAAAACCCATTATTTTAACACATGTAAATCAGACTTGTATGCTACACTGAAGTAACAAGATTCTTCGAAATTTCTTTTCATAACAATCTACCACTGTTCGCTTTTCTTGCAGTTTCTTCTCTTTAGAATTTGGAGGGACGTTGTCACATATTTAATAAATCAAAGCATTTACCTTTTGCAAAGGAGAGTATAATTCCCAGTTGGCAGAGACGGTCCTGAAGGTGTGTGAGTCGAGAGATTGCACATGGCCAGTAACATCCCAAAACTTTCTAGCAAAAATTTTAATATTTTAAAAATGATTTAAAAATTTTAGGGACTTAATTGAATTGATAGTATAAATTATATAGGAATTATAGGTAACATAGTATTATGGGTATGTGAAATGCAATTTTATTAAAAAATGTGTAATTTCATATTTACCTAATGATTCAACGTGCAATTTTGGTAATAGAATAAAATATTTACATATTTTCCCAAGGATTAAAGGGTAATTTCATGAACAAATAGAATGTTGGCATCTTTATCACAGGGGTTAAAAGTACAATTTGATAAATTGCACAATTAACCCCTGGCATCCACTATAAATATGAGATGATTTGGGAAAGTGGGGCACGTCCCCTTCTCTTTCCTTTTTAGGGCATGTTTTAACTTTTCTTTCTTTGTATAATTTAATTAGTTAGTTAATTATTTAGTTAATTGTTGAGTTAATTAATTATTTATTTAGTTAATTATATAATTAACTAATTGTTTGGTACGTTCCAGTTTCCTACTTTATATAAGTTAATTAATTGGCTAATTATTTAGTTAATTGTTGAGTTAATTATTTATTTAGTTAATAATATAATTAACTAATTGTTGGTTTTTAGTACTTGAATTATGTAGTTAACTGTTTAGTTAACTAATTATTTGTTTAGACAATAATTTAATTAGTTATTTGTTTTAAGTACTTAATTGATTTATGATTGGGGATTAAAATTATTGTTTTAGGGTTCCTTGATAATTGAAGAAAGATAAAATTGGATTAAATTTAATTAATTAAATCAAGGATCGTGTGAAAGAGATTTGGGGAAGAGATGATAAAAGGATGAAATTGAGGAAAAATGGTGGGAAGTAATTAAGGAAGAAAGAAAGTAGGGATATAAAATGATTTACTATAATAATTGTTAATATCATCATGATATTGGTTATGGAAATTGAGTTACTAATAATATGTATATATGTGGACATGGTCAATTAGAGAGGAACCTTTAGCATTTGAAGCTTAAACTTAAATTATTTTGATTTGGTGATATGATAAGATGAGAAGTAGAATATTATAATATATGGATTTGATAAGAAATTAATTAGTAGGTATGATTATATATAAACACACACACACACACACTTGTGTGATAGATGAAATGAAAAATGGACCAAACATGAAATGAAAAATAATATGGTAGTGTATTGGCTAGCATGATGTCTATATGTATTAATTTTATTTTAGAAGTTATGTAATTTCGTTTATAACATTAAAGAGAATTTCATTTATTGCTAATAAAGTAAGGTCATTATTAGTATTGCTATAAGGGGTAGTCTATTAAGTAAAATATATTATCGTACAGATTTAGTTTAGATTTGATAATATGATAAGTTAGGTAATATATAGAGGTTATTTTATTAATGCAGATATTGGGAAAGAACGTCGCGAAAAAGGTAAATATTGATGTTTTCAACTACAGTACAAAATACCTGAATATGTGAAGTTATGTGTTGATATGTGTTGGTTTTCTTTATGTGATATGGTGGTGTGACAATGCATACTTATGTTGTCATTCTTATGGAGTGTGTGGTTGAAAGTCTTAAATGTGAATCCCATTATAAATGTACCGTACTATTGTGTCCGAATAAATATACCACTTTGAGGCTCCTAATGGTTATTAAGGATAGCCAATGATAGGGTATTTGGAGTTCAGCACATGTATACAGGCAGTGTCGGAGGTCCCTTAGTGGCCTTGGGACTGTGGATAGGCACGGGGCCAAGCATTGATTCACATTATATATATTCTGATGTGGTATCTTGAGTCTCGGTGGGCAAGGACAGATGCCTTGTCATTGATTTGTGCACAAGTGAAGGCCATGTTATTGTGAGCTCACATGGTGATTGTACATTATAATGAGCATTCGGGCCCAAGTGTGTTTGATTGGCATCATTGCACCATCATATTTACTGAACTTTATTGTTCACGCTTTGTATAGAGTATCGGGATTTTGTGTTAGTGATGGTTGATGTGTATGACCTGATCACAGGTTGATATGTAAATACTATGTTATCTGCGAAGTAGAGAGTGATGTAAAATAGGGTGACAGTTCATAGTAAAAGAACGTAGTAAAAATGGGATGAGTTAGCCGATGTTTATATACCGCCAAATTAGCCTGCTATAGATTAGGTATACAGAACATTTTTTGAAAGTTAGCAGACACTTTTTTGTTACTGGAGTTTTTGCATGGTCATATAGCTAACTCATTAATAGTATTTTGTAAAGTAAGTCATTTTTTGGTTATAATGTAAATTTGGCGGTTCTTTGAACTCTTTATGTTATTAATTTAATTTTCATGATATATTTTGGTTTTATGGGGATATGTCTAAGTATAAATTTTTAAATCTTAGAATGATTCAAAAATAATAATATAATAAGATAAATGGATAAAAAGAAAAAAATTATGAATAAATATTAATTACATTAAAGGAAGAGTGTCACATGGCCTCATCATTGTAGGGGCACAAAAAAAAAAAAATTATTATTTGTGTATATATATGTCTAATTATATATTTAAAATATTTATTAATTTTAAATTTTAAAATTTTAATTATTATGTTAAGTTAAATGAAACAATATTTATAAAAAAAGAGTTAAAAGATAAACAAATGACGATTTTTATTTAATATTATTGTATTTCTTATTCCTAAATACATATCATAATAAGGGATTTTTATTAAAGCACGTGAAATGACTCAAATGGTTTAGGCTCCTACATAGCTAATTTCAGTGTGTTGTGCTTATCTATTTTATTTATGAATTGTTCCTTATTAATTGTATGTATTTGATTTGGTGTGATATGCAATTGTATAAGATACTAAAACTAAGAATAATGTAATTAATTAGTTATAATTTTCTTAAATAGTATTCTGCTTTAAATAATGTTAAGGAAAAGGGCAAAAAGGAAAAAAAAAAAATTCATTTGAAGAAACATTTTGATGAAAATGCTACTGTAGATGATATAGAACCACTTAAAGATTCTTTCACAATCAATTCAATTAATATGAAAAAAAATTGAATTTCTATTTTCTTTTGACAAGTTAAACGCATTGTATGATATTGATTTGAAAACATATTGTGATTATCTTGACATTTTCTAAGATATGTAATTTTTTGCGATCTTGATGGTAAAGATTTGCTTTAAGAGTTAAAAAAATTGTGAAATCTTTTACCAAAAGAAACAAAGATAGTTTTTGATATATTAACTTATCTGAGATACCAAAAGGAATAAATACAACTTTTGATATATTAACTTATTTAAAAATATTGGATCATTTCTTTAATACATTTATTGCTTATGAAATATTACTGAACGAAAATTTTCAAAATTGAAGTTATTAAAATCTTATTTACAATCAAATATGCTATAACAACGATTGAATGTCCTAACTTTAATATCTATTGGACAAGATTTGTTAGAAACGAAAGTTTAACTAGTTAGTTTGCTTCTAGAAATGCGAGAAAAAATATTTTTACATGATTTGTTGTATTTCAAAGTTTACATATAATATTTGATGTTTCTAATTTCAAAGATTTCTAATATGGAATTGCACGAAAAGTTTAGGAGCTTGGATGGTTCTTTGTTGATGACATGAATTTTGATGAAGTTTGGGAGATGCTTTTGAACTTTATTTGTACTTTTCTTATTTACTATATTTAATAAAATAAACAGTATTTAAATATTATAATTTTACGATGATATAATATTATTAAAATATTTATATATATTTTTTAATTTCATGAAAGGGACACCATTTTAAAATATCGCACATGTCATCCAAAATCTCAAGGCCGGCCCCGCCAGTTGGAGATACCGTACTTATCTTTCACCAAAGCAGTTGGCTGAGCTTTTGATTTATCATAAGGAACTCTGAGTTCTGCAATTTGGCCAATATGAAAAGAACCAAAGGCTTCTGCAAATTCGGGAACTGAGATATAATCGTATGGTTGGTCTTTCCTAAACCGGTATTGTCCTTGATCTTTCTTGGATGTCACTTCTTGAAGAAAGTCAGCAACTCCTTTCCGTTCAGGACATTTGAATCCCATGAACTCAAAGTACTCGAACGTTTTCTAGTGGACCTTGGTAGATAATTTGACTTTCTGATAGCAAGATAATGTCATCAAAAAGATCATAGGTCTCTGGAGCTGGTTGAAGTAAAGCAATTATCATCGTGACATCCATAACGTGAACCATTTGCCTCATGTACTTGACAATATGATAAGTGGTGGAACTGTCCAGTCAAGTCGATATTTCATCCATGAAAAGAGCTCTAGCTGGTTCGACCAACATTTCCCCTGCATCAATTAGACAATAGTGTTGTTCAATATTAATGATTAGTGTTAAGATATGAAGCAGAAGAATGACAAGTGTATATTCCTGGAAGACGGAAACCTTTGTACTAAGATCCTTGTATAGATAATTAAGCAGGAAACAATAAAGAATAGAAACTTTGTTATGATCAAAATGAAAACATGAGAAAATAAGGCAAAATTGTAATGCCAAAGGTAAGTATAAGCAAATAAGAGAATGCAGTACGAGTTTCAAAATCCATTTAATGATACCAGTACTCGAAATAAATTCAACATTATATTTCCTTAGAGAACATACCAGATCTGGACGAGATGATGAGGCACCTAAAATGGGGTGACCATTAGGCTGACTTTTAACATCCCAAATGAGAACGTAACCCAATTTGAAGATATGAAACCATATTAAAAAAATGTTTACTAAACTGGAATATATACCAAACGAAGAAAAAAACACAAAAGGATTAATGACAACGTAAGCTACGATGCGCAGAAGGAAATGGTTATATCTAGACTGTTAGTGTCAGCGGAGGACTTGTAAAATCAATAGTAGATTGATTGCTCTAGCCGGGGGCAAAGGCGAAGGGGAATAATCAGAATGAAACCAAATAGAAAGAGGCGTCAAAAATTAATGTGAACTTAAAGCTATCACAAAAGTACACAATTAAACACAAAGTAAATCAAAATACGACGAATAAGCAGAAATTTGTGCAAAGGAATCTCAAATTTGAACAAGAATGTAAAATGTGTAGCGATTGATAATAAAACGAAAAATAGATACAACAAAAGTGACGAGAATTGGAGAAGAAGAAGAATCTTGAGGACAACAAATATAATAAGTCCAACAAGCAAACCAAAATATAAAAAAACTGAACTACAATTTTTTTTTTTTAAAAAAAACTTACATTAGTTTCAACTGCTTTATTTGTCACACTTGGAGTGGATTTTGTTAAAGCCCGAGCTGCGTCATTAGCAGAGAAGAACGTCTGGGGAGATAAAAGGTCAGGGTAAGAGAAATAGTAAATGACTTCCAATAATAATGTAAAAGCCATATTTAGTATGGAAATGAGAAGGGATTAGTCATTTGTTGCTGAAGACAAAAAAATTACTTCAATCAAGTGAACTATGAAAAACAAGTTTAAATAAGAAAGGAAACAGATATCCACTTTTCCTCATGAACAGGGAACTGATATTTCTCACTTGAAATATTTCTCTCAAGATGCTAGCGTAAAATATCAAATTATTCGCACTTTTGTAATTATGATTATATTAATTTAAAAATGAGTGAGTTAGGAAATGCAAAATGATTTTTTTTTTTGAAAAATTTCTGTATATGCTATGCTGAGCTTCGAAGAATACGGAGCTCTCTGGCCGATTGGGAGCGGGAGCTTCGTATTATCCGGAGCTGGCAAAAATGCGGAGCTTGCACTCCGCACATATGCTCTGGCTCCACATTTCTGCGGAGCTTGTGCTCAGTTTTTTTATATTAATTTTATTTATATATGTGTAATATATAAATGGAAAAATGAATAAATACTTTAAAATAATTATTTATACTTTTGTTTTTTGGTTTTAATTATAATAATTATATATAAGCACAAATAAATAAATACAGACAATTACATATATAAAAAGAACCACATGTCAAACTTGGCTATTTTAAAATTGATACTTCACCTTTACATTAACTTGAAGACAAAAGGGCTTCTACAAAAACAAACACAAATAGTTGTAATATTTATGCAATCCTACAACATTTTGAATCAATGGGTTACAAGTCATTAGTGCAAAATATATTACCCAATTTCTTATATACATAGGCAATTTTGTTCTTTCCTATAAAAGTGATTGCCTATCGCTACAAAAATAATACAAAAAGCTACCATTCATGTTCCTGTTTTAAGTGGAAGTCATTGGCTTTGTCAATTTTTTTTCTTCTTATTTATTTCGGTAGTGGCTGATTCTTCAAAAAGAGATCTTTTTGTACTTAGTGGAGGGATTTCTTTGTCCTGTGCAGATTCACTGAATTGGTTGCAATGTTCCTTACTTTGGTCATCAAGCTGATCATCAGTTGTGTTTGAAATGTTGTTATCACTGATTGATGTGATAATTTCAAACCGGTATTCAGGTCGAGTGTGGCGTTTCTCTAACACTTTCTGATAAAACAATACTTCCATTTCGCTTCCTAGCTTCAAGATATTGTTCAATTCTGCAACTGGTGTCTACAAATGAAATATATATTAATATAAAGAGTAGGTTTTTTTTTTTTTTTTTTTCTGGAAATGATATTTGAAGATTTGAGGCATCAAAGTTTTACCTCCGAAGAATAATTCATTAATGCATCAACATTTGTTTCTAGCACTGTTTCTGCAACATTTCCTTTAATACTTGCATCCAATGATCCTGACTTGCCCTCAAGAGAAATCAAAGTGTTTGCTCTATGAGAAAAATATTGTAGTTAGGAATACGTATTTATTCAAAGTAAAACTTCTAAATATAAGTAAATTACCTTGGGACAGCTTTAGCTTGTTGATATTTGCAAAATCTACATTTGTGGATTTCTCCAAATTCTGTATTGGATGTCTTTTTTCAATTATTACAAGACATGTACCAAAATGCCTGTTTTTTGTGTTGATTTTCCACCGTGCACTTTGATAAAGCAATTTAGAATAATTATTACTTCTAGATAAATTCCCAACAAATCAGCAATTTGTGTAAACTTCTTCTCAGTTGGAGGTGAAAATTTAGGTGGGCTAATAGTTAGAAATGATTTACTTCCTATGAGTTTATCCAACGTTTCTATGTTGGTTTCCACCCTGTAAAAATAACTATATGTTTAGTTTTGTAGAATGTACACAAATATATATGTTGAAGAAATATATGTAGGTTAAGTATAATGTAATACCAATTTTTGTACTCGGCAACAGTACTCGGCAACAACAGGTAATTTCGCATCAATGAAGAAAGTATTGTTGACTTTGGTAGAAAGAGAGATACTTGCATGAGAGGAATAGCTATATCATAATTTTCTTAAATTTAAATAAAACTATAATATGGACAATAGACTTGTAATATGGATAATACACTTACCATTAAACGAAGAAACTTTCATATTTATAGCCCATATTATTGGTCTATTTGCTAGATTATCAAGTATTTTGTTACTTTCTTTCTGAACAAAGGTATCCCATAGGGTTAATATCACGGTACAGATTTTTTTGTCAATTAAGACAACATCTTGTAAAAAGGTTTCTGTACCAAATTTCATTTAAATCAGACGTTTCTGTCGTATGTCTACTACTGCACCTATCACACCTATAAAACGAACAAAGATATTTATATATTTTGTATATAAGTAGAAGAGAAAAAATGGAATATTAAAAAAAGTAACTTATACTCGTATTTTTATCCATGTGTTCCTGTAGTGCATCAAATGCAGTAAGCTTGTGTTTTGAGAATACAAAGTTTAAATGATCCTCATGCACTTCTTCAATTTTTGTTCTCCCAGATGTAGTCCAAATTTTTTCTCTAGGCGAACTTTGGAATTCACTTTTGATATCTTTCACGGTTGCATTTGAGACAATATATGTTTTTCTCAGTTTAAGCTGATCATCTAATGCAGTAATGTTTGCATCATACATTGTTGGTATAACTTTATTTCCTTGTTCAGTGGAAGAAGAAATAAATATTAATGCAAGATTATATATTATATATAGATAAAAAGAAACTAAAAATTATGTAATGAGTAGTATATGTGTACTTGTAAATCCATCAAAGTAAGATTTTGATAACGACTATTGAAATTTCGAGCTGTTTTAGAAGATTGCTTCCCTACAACTATAATTTTGGCTGACCAATTGCTTTTTGAAGCCGAAATTTGTGGAATGAATTTATAAGGTGGATCCATTGTTGAAATCTGAAGACTAAATTAAACCACAAATTAGCAAAAAAATAAAATAAAAAATAAATAAAAATCAAGAGTAAGTCATACTAAATGGAAAGAAATATACTTGAAATAAGTAATATCAATAAATTTACTCTTCCAGGCCTGGCAGAGCTTATGCTCTCATATGAGGTGGGCCTCGAAGACCCACCTCATTAAAAAAACCCCCAAAAAATGTATAAACACCCACCCCCTATGAGACAAAGTCTCTGCCAGGCCTTTGCTAGGCCTGGCAGAGCAGCATATCTCAAGTAGTATATGGTAGGTAGAAGTTGGGTAAATATAAAGTGTTTTTACTTCGTATCTTTCTGCCGTTCAAATATTGAGCTAGAGTATTTATAGAAATCAATAGTAAAATATCTAAGAAATTTGTAAAATATCTACTGTGGGAAATGAAATTTGTATACAAATGTCAATTTTTGCAAAATATCTATTGTGGAAAAACAAATTTTTATGAAGCTGTATTTTTTTTTTTTTTTGGTCAAAAAATAGAGGAAAAGAAGTCGGCATGTTTTTTGGTAGTGAATTATAATGGTAGTTATAATGAAATAAGTTTTTTTGCACTAAATTATAATTACACTATGTATAATAAATGATATTCAGAATTAAATAGGTAAATATGATGTCTATGAAATAAAAAAACAATTAAAAAAAATTCTTATTTATTTTTGTATTTGAAAATCAACATAATTTAGAAAATGCTAAATTAATTTATTTTAAAAATAAACGGGGAAAAAATGTTGTGCACTACGTAACTGGACTTCGCACACTGCAGAGTTGGAGCTCCGTGCTACGCATAAGTGCAGAGTTCCAACTCCATATTGTGTGGAGCTGAGCTCCGCATGTGAGGAGTTGAGCTCCGTACAATGCGGAGTTGACATGTGCATGTGCGCAACTCAACTCTGGAACATGCGGAGCTTAGCTTCGCATAATGCGGAGTCTCAACTCCGCATTTTGTGTGGAGTGTGGCTCTGCAGTGCAAAGCTGACTCTGCATTGTGGAGCTCGCGCATTTTTTTTTGCTTTTTATATTATAATATATACTTTTTTGTAAAGAAAAAATAGTTATATGTTAGACTTTAATATTTATGTTGCAAAAACAAATATAATCTAATATCTATATTTATTGTGAAACTTATACATTAATTTGACATAAAACATAAATTAACCTAGCGAAACGTTAAGTTAAATAGGAAATGAATGGATGTTTATGAGGACATTTTTATTACAAAATGATACCATAACAAATCTCTCAAAATCAAGCAACACCTACATAAGTATGCAGTAAACTATTATAGTTCTGGTTAGCTATATTGAACCGCAACTGATATCAAATTGAATGTGTTTACCTAGAAATTAAACTTCATTTTATCTAAGTAGATGAACTTATATTGAGTTAATTAGGAAGTTATTGACTAAATCAAATCTGTTGAATCAAATAGAATCATCCATTAATGGAAAAGCAATAGAGGGAAAAAAGTCTTAAATTTTAGCAAATACAAGACATAATTTGCTAGTAGAATTGGATAACATGTAAATGTGCAGATACATTATTTGGTCAAACAAAAGAGAGAGAAGAAGGAAAAAAATTCAAAGATTCTCTTATGTATATGAAACTGTTAACATTGTAACCATTTCTTTGACTTATCAAACTATCAATTCTTGCAAGCAAAGCCATCTAATGGATGTTTATTATACTGGAGTCATACTCCATTTCCTTTATCTTTCCAAGAGCTCTAGCACTTTAGGATGTGAATTCCAATAAATCCAATGCAAACTGATTAAGCTTAGAGAGATAAATAGCAATGACAATTGGATAAATCTTCGAGCTGAGGTATATTAAACCCTAGACCCGTTGATGTGCGAAAATAAGAACCATGATTTTGCGAACACCACAAATGATGCATAATCTTTTGATAAGTTCTAAGGGTCGAACGTCACAAATATAATAATATGTTTGATGAGTTCGGTAGTTCATTCAAGAACGAAGAGAGATAAAAATCTCATTAATTCATTATCAAAAGTTTTGATTTTATAATGAAATAAATCTCCTATTTATACTAATGCTAGAAATCCTAATAAAACGTAATTATGTTATAGAATATTGTCAAAGTTGAAAATAAAATAAAATCCTAAACTAACAAGGAAATTTCGTGAAAATAGGAAAATTCTGCCAACTTGTTAATCAATTTCTTATCCAATCCTTATTATTCTTTACTAAATTTTCAACCTACCTCGCCCTTGACACTGCACTATAACATTTTACTTCTCATCTTATCATATAACTAAATCAAAGTAATTTATGTTTAAGCCTCAAATGCTTAATGTTTTCTCTCCAGTTGACCATGTTCATATATATATATATATATATATATATATATATATATATATATATATTAGTTGCCCAATTTCCATAACCAATGATATTAACAACTATTATACTAAAACATTTTCTATCCCTACTTCAAATCATTTTTCTCCATTTCATCTTTTAACCATCTTATCCCCAAATCTCTTTCACAAATTCTTTGATAATACAAGCTAAGTAAACTAAGTCATTATTTCTTGAAATAACTTATAGATTTTTAAAACTTTTAGAGTTAAGATTTTGAAATAGAGAAATTATAATTCACCATCCTTGATTTAATTCATTAAATTTAACTCTAATTTTATCTTCCTTCAATTATTAAAGAACCCTAAAACAAGAATTTTAATTCCTACTCATAAATCAATTAAGTACTTAAAAAAATAGTTAATTATTTCTTGAAATAACTTATAGATTTTTAAAACTTTTAGAGTTAAGATTTTGAAATAGAGAAATTATAATTCACCATCCTTGATTTAATTCATTAAATTTAACTCTAATTTTATCTTCCTTCAATTATTAAAGAACCCTAAAACAAGAATTTTAATTCCTACTCATAAATCAATTAAGTACTTAAAAAAAATAGTTAATTAAAATTATTACCTAAATAATTAAATAATTAACTAATTAATTAAATTACATAAATAAAGAAAAGCTAGAAACTTATCTCAAAAAAGAAAGGAGAAAACGTGTCCCAATTTTCAACAATCATCCCCTATAAAATAGGGGATGAAAAGGGTTTAATGTGCAACAATTTTTTAAATTGCACTTTAACCCTTAGGGTAATTATGTAAATATCTTAATTCCTTATAAAATTGCACTTTTGATCATTGGGTAAATATGCAATTACTTTTTCTTTCTTTTAATTGTATTCTTATAACAATTATACTATTAATTCAATTAAGTCCCTAAATTTTATTTATTTTTCTAATTACTTTCTAAAATATTAAAATCTTTGCTAGAAAATTCTAGGATGTTACACCTTGACTGAGCCATTGACCTTGCGTAAAGAGAATTACCTCATGGGGAGACGATTAGACAGATGCATAGGACGGGTTGAGGACATGCATATCAGAAATGAGGCTATACATAGTAGACTAGAGGACATGAATACAAGAGATGATGCCATGTACAACATATTTAAGGACACACATAGACATGTTGATTAGATGCGTATTATAATGAGAGACCTTTACTCTCGATCCACTTCTTCGCCACCATCCACTTCGGACCCGTCTGGGTCTGGAGCTGGCATGTCATTCTATCCACCACCTACAAATTGATATCAAAAGAGTACCTGATCCGTTATCTGCTCTTAGCTTTTTGTTTATTGATTGTACTATTTCTAGACATTGAGGACAATGTTTATTACAAGTTTGGGGGGGTGTGAGTTTCATCGAGTCTTTTCTTTTAAATTTTGCATGCTTGTGTGATATGTGTGTGTGTTTATATATATATATATATATATATATATATTAGCTTTATTACTTTTTCTGTATTTTTGCATGTTTGCGTGAGTCGAATAATCTGCTAACGATGATGTATATATTGGTACATAGAGTTAGACTATAAATTATGGATACATTATATGGAATTTGATATTTCTTATCACGAGATTTATATTTTGGATTTTGAAGAAATTTTTTGATTCATATTGTTGAGTATGTTGAAATTAATGGACCTTGAAAGCATAACCAGAACAACCACTATATTATACATCATAAACCAATTTTAAGATATTTTGGGAATAATTGAGTTGTTGTAGGGATACAGAGAGACAAAATTGGATTCCACATGTGCTAAATTTTGTGTGGATTGTCTAAAACTAATAAAATAAAAATTAGGTGATCTTAAGTGAGAGGTCAGTTTTTGAGAATGAAATTTCCATTTGTACGGACAAAAAAAATTACAAAAGCCTTACACCCTCTCACATGAGGGTGGCTCCCGCGCAAGGGTTTCTAAAAATTTGGTATCCTATAGTCATTTGAGTTAGGATTCATCGGCCGAAAGTTCGCTACAAGAGTCATTTAGAAAGTTTAATGGAGAAGTCTGCACGAAAGATGAGAAAAGCAATGAAAAAAATTTGCTACATGCATTGATCAAGCCCCAAATACTCATTTGAAGTAATAAAAAATAAGAAGAATCCTCATTTATTGAAGTGTTGAGCTGCAATTAGTAAAATCTAACCAAGTCAGAGATGGTGATGATTAATATTATATTAAAATTTAACCTTATATTACACCTTGGGAAAAGAGTAAAAATAATGAAGTTTGGATGTGTATCTCTTACGAGCGAAGAAATGAAATATTTGCCCAAAGAGGGTCGTGAATTGAATCAATTTATGATTTTGTGATGCTTTACGTGAATCTTCACGCACACGTCAATTTTGCATTGAATATGTAAATATTGATTTAGCATTGTGATTTTGAAGTAGCTTATAGTTTCAACTCTAAAAGTCCAATCTTAAAGCTAAAAGCAGATTATCCAACCAAAATATTTGTAAAATTGTGTAGTTAAGTTTTATTTTGTTTGAGAATAAATAATTGTTCAAATTTGAGGGTGTTTAATAATGTATTTTATCTACTTATTTCATTCATTAAACTAGAGCATTTATTTTTATTTTGGATGAATCAAAGCTTAATTTTATATATATGTTTTTGTTTTTTAGATGCAGCTCAATGAAAAACAATGGAATTGGACAAAAGGAGCTAAAATGGCTAAAGTGGACTTTATCCAAAGTCTGGGAACTAAGTCGGAAAGTACTAATAGTTGACTCAGACCTAATGTTGATGATTGAAAAAGAGGTGGAGGCAATTAGATGGAATTGAAAGATAAGAGAACCAAGAAGCTATAAAAAATGGGCTAAAATGAGTGAAGAACAAAATGGATGGACCAAAATGCAACAAAAGAACAAGTTTTATAACTGCGTGCGCACAGGCCAATTCCCTGGCGCGTACGCTTGCAGGATTTACTCGAACAACAATCGTCCAAACTTGGTAAAAGTTGTGCGAGGGACAAATCGTATATATGCAAATTAGGCCTTTTTAGCCTTTAACCTAAGCTGCACTGGAAACGCCCAAATACAATCACAGGGAATAGTGAAGCATCATAGGGTCTTTGTGTTCAGTTACAGGTAGTTTGCTTCTTCACATGCATGTCTATTTCATCAAACCTCTCTTTCTCTGTGACAAGGGGACAATAACAGTGCATAGGAGGAACCCCAAGTCAGTAAAGTAGTTAACTACATCGATCCCCTTTTAAATGTGATCCATGGATCAAAAAATACCTAAGAAGAGCGATTTTGTGGGTTTACTTTCCTTTCCGAGTAACTACAGTCACAAGACTTGGAAATGACCAAAAGAATAAAGGGAAAATTCCTATTTGTCCATCAATAAGAGGAACGTGATATGTATTGAATTCACATACCGGTTAAAATAGAAATTTAGGTGCAATAAACTTTCCGATTCCATGTATAAAGTTTTGACAATAAGTTATATCTTCTATATATATAAAGTGTCTATGAAACGGAAATTCTTGTTTTAACGGAAAATTTAACGGAATTTGTTGTTTTAACGGAAAATCTACTTTCACCGTTAGTTTTATTGTTTCCATTAAAAAATTTTAACACCATTATTGGGTTTCAAAATTTACAATTATAAGGCCCATGGAGAAGTATTGAATGTCATGCTCATTTTATAGATACATTTCTCTCCAAATGTTTCATAAACTTCCAATGTGGGATTGTGCATTTTATATATGATCTTAACTCCAATAGTTTTATAAACTTCCAATGTGGGATAGTGACAAAAAAAAAAATGTTAAAATTCTCATCAAAATTATTTTCAAATGTATGTCTAATTGACTAATTTGATTTTGAATTACAATTAATTAAATTGTAATACTCACTTTCATTTATTTAATTTTCAAATTTAACTTAAATTGCACTTGATTATTAATATATTAATGTTATATATTATTTTCTATAAATTTAAAATATTTTAATTTAACAAAGTAAACTATTTTAACATATTTATTTTTAATTTTTAGTGTTGGGACTAATTGTAGAATAATGAATCTAATTAGTAAAGATATATTTACTTTGAATTATTTTTATGTATTTATTGCACTCGGTTCGACCCCAGTTGAATTCCCACACACTTCACGTCGGAATCATTCTCGATTGTGAACCAAAACCCTTCATCTTCATTTTCAGATATCGGAATTATCAAATTCGCAGACTTTTCATATAAATCCTATAATTAATGCTCATGTTTAGTTCCTTAATTAATTAAAAAAAATAAAAATTCTTCTAACACTAATTAGCAATATTATAGTATTATATTAAATGCTTAGTAAGTATTATTTTTAAATATTAAATGATTTTATGATATAGTAAAAAATCTATTTTTTTTATAATATAGAAAAAAACTATTTTTAAAATAAAAATATATTTAATGTTTTAAAAATAATTAAAATAATATTAAAAATATGAAACGCATTATGATACTTATTCTTCGCATTGACACGTCTAAATTTGTGATTCTTGATTCTCAATATCGACGTCTCGCAATGCATTACGCCTTTTAGAACATTATTAATAAATGAATGAGAAATGCAAAAAGCTTTGTACTACTACATTTTAGTCAATTAGGAAAAAAATGAAACTAAAAAAACAAAATGGATGTGGAGATTATCAATTTAAAAATGCTAATAATTTATTTGGTAAGGTACATTGAACTCAATGAAGAAAAAATATTTATTTATTTAGTTTTGTATTATAATGTTATCTATTATTTTATTATGTACAAAAGGTTCTTGATTAAGTGCAAAATTTAATATAATATAATAGTACAAAACACAAACTTATACATTTTAATTTAGAATTTAACACTATTCAAATTAAAATTAATATATCACAATGTGTAATTATTTATCAATTACATAAACATTACATCATTAATTATTTAATGAACCAAAAAAATTATATATAAACTAAGCAAACGTGCATTGCACGTTGCTTATACCTAGTACGTATATACACGTGTAAATTGGTATATCAAATGCAATTTTCATGTGTGGTTACTAGTTAAATGGATTTTAATAATCAATGCTTGGATATTTTAATATTCTAATATCTGAACAAGTTTGCATATATTGTGAATATTTAAAGTATATATTGGGGTTGGAAACATGAAATTTACGAGAAATTAGAAAAAAAAATAAGAATGAAAGGAAGAATTGCAATTGGGTCCCAAACCTTTTACATTTTTATATACTCTACCTAAATATTTCATTTTTTGTAGATAGAGGTCCAAACCTTTAACCCCAATTGCAGCTGGAGGATATAGAGATGGAGTCCGTCGATTCCTTCGTCAATCAACCCAAAAAATATTAATTTGATCACATTTTTATTAATTTTGTAATTTTACATTTAAATTATAAAAACAAAAAAGGGAAAATTGAAACTGTTCATCTTTCCCAAACGAGCCCCCATATGCACAACCGACCCCATCGCCAAACACTTGACCAATCGTCGACAGAGGCTAAAGGATTAATCTCCGGCACCACCACCGCCTCTACCATCAAAACCTCCCAAACCACCCAAAACAATTTCTTGCCAAACTGATTAAACGCCGCAGGTTTACGTAAAATGTATATAATGAAAATTTGAATTAAAATTGGGAAAATTAATAATTGGAGAAAAGGATATGACAGTCTTAACAGGATTGTGCTTGTAATGAACTGGAGATGCGGGGCAAACAAGGTGGTAGATTTGAGTTGAAGGACGGTCAAAATCCGAACCCGATGGTGTGGACATTCTGGTAGATGTGTCTATGAGGCCGCGTCAACTCTTAGGGGAAATTCGAGTTAGTGATGGAACTCGAGGTGTGGGAAAAGAGCAGGGGCGGAGCCAGGAACGACAAGTACGGGGGCTAGAATTTTTAAAATGTAACGTACGAATAAAATTTATATATAACAAGAAAAATTGTAATACAATGTTACATATTACAGTTGTACCCGACGATGTTTTGTAGCTTAAAATTCATCTATAATAGAATCTATATCTAAATTCATACTAAATTCTCGTTCAACTTCAGAAGATCAAATTGGATTTGGAATGGTCGTCGTAGGAATTGGAGTGCCTTGATGTTTGTTGCTTTTCGAAAAGAAGGATAACAAGGTTCTTCCTATCTTAGAAGAATGTTGATCTTCTTCCATATTAAACCTAAAAAGTATAAAAATATGTAATAAGCACATAGCTCTCATTTTGAAAAATTAACATGAATTCCCAAACTAATATTTCCTAAATAAACTCTAACTTAACACAATCTTTAATTCGCCCTTCAATTTAGCACGACTATCTCTTCAACACCCAATTTTATCAAGCATTAACAATTCACATTTTCACAAAGGCACGACATCACATTTAATCCCCAAATTTTTTAACAATTCACAATTTCACAGTCAAACAATTTTTTATCCATCAACAGATTCAATAATTCAACACTCAACAATTCACAACTTTTATCCCCAAATTTATCACTCAATCACAGTTAAATAACAAACAATCATTAATATAAATCAGAGTAAAAGTTTACAAAAATATACAAATTGAACAAGCAATTAGAGATTTAGAGTCCAAAACAATTTCCAAAATAGCCGAACAAAATCACTCATAATCCTAATTCATAAACAAATAAACAATAAAGTTATAAAACCAAACATGAAACTGCATCATTAATTTATTACGGAGAGAGTCAAGAGAGAATTTTCAATTAATTACCTGAAAGTGTTAAATGAGGGCAGAGGGCTAAACCGCTCAAGATTGAAGCTGAGAGGGGAACAGACTGGAGATTGGAGTGGTTCGAGTCTGACTGGAGTCTGTCTGTCTGTGGAAGGGCCGAGCGGAGGCCGTGGCTGAGGCTGACTCACTGACTGGCTGCGTCGCAACTGTGCGAGTGCGTGATGGCAGTGGGTGAATGGCACACGACGCCGAACTGAAGTGAAGGCGCCTGAAGTTGGTTGAGCTGCTGGCTGAAGAAGTGAAGGACGGTGGCGACGGTGAAAAGGTTCGCCGGTTCCGGTTCGGGAATTTCAGATTTGGGAATTCAAATGAATGTGAAAATTGAAAATGGTAAGGGTTTGGGACCTTGGTGGTTTGGGTATTTGGGAAGAAATTGGGTTTCAATTGGGCTACTCAACAGTGGGCTAAATTAGGAAAATTTTTACTGGACTAAAATAATGGGTTAAAACCAATTTTGCCCTAATTTAATGCATCTGGGCTTGGACTACACTGGGCTACAGCCTAGTGTAGCCCAGCCCTATATCCGCCCATGGAAAAGAGGAGGGCAAAGATGAGGTGGCGATGACAATGCCATGAAAACAAATACAAGCCGTTGCACCACACTCAGCCATGGTTCGACGACTTCGACGAGTACACCTCCGTCACTAGCGGTGTCTCATGTCCTTTAAATATCAATTCAGAACCCATATATATGCACATATGAATCCATGATTGTAATTTGTACCTATAGGTATGTAGACTGATTCAAAAGATTAGGCCTATGTTTGACACCCATTTTGGGAGAAAAATTAGTTTTTGAATAGTGATTGATGAAAGAATGTGTGGTTAAAAAGTATGGAAAAGTTTTTGGTTTATGAGTAATATTATTTTATTGATAGAATGTGTGGTTGAAATGAAGAAAGAGAAAAAGAATGAGAATGGAAAAAAAAATGGCTGTCAAACATAGGCTAGAGAAGAAAGGAGAAAAGTCAAATCAATTGAGACTATACTGGGATAGGGGTGGCAACGAGCCGAGCCCGAGCAAAAAAAAAAAGCTCGTACCGAGCTCGAGCTTTTTTGGGCCCGAGCCAAGCCGAGCCCGACCAAAAAAAATGAGGCTCGGCTCGAGCTTTCATCCCGAGCCTTTGCGGGCCGGCTCGATTTTATTTTTAATTTTGAAGAATTTAAATTTTGCACAGTTTATACGTGTTATAAATTAAATAAATTTTAAAAATGTAAAGTTTACATTGTAAACCCTCCTCCTTTATCCGGGTTTGGGATCGACTACAATTATCGTAGGCGAAGTTAAAAACTGTACAACAATAAAATATTTCGTGTACAATTTTTCTTAATACAAAAAAAATTTAAAAATTACATTTGTTTTAAACTAATCAATTAAAACTTACAATATCATAGATGCTTGAATTTGTTGTAACTCTTCGGCCATTATGCTGTCAACTTGTTCTTAAAGGCGTAATTCCGCACATTCCCAATCCTTCAAACATATTAAAGCCTCCAATATATCTTCTTTTAGTTTTGATCGTTCGTCACATAAAACTCGACCACCTAAACTAAATGCAGCATCCGATGCTACCGTAGACACCAGAGGTGTTAGTAGATCGCGAGCAATTTTTGATACAATTGGATATTGCCTTTCGTTACACCTCCACCATGATAAAAGATTAAATTCCTCTAATTATTGTGGTTGTAACATACTACGAACGTCCACGCACATATACCTAGCTAACTTAGAGGGAATTTTAAGATTTGTACCACTGACATCTATTGCTCTAGATATTGACGAACTAGAGGGAACACCAGTATTGGTCTCTAAAAAATTTCAAACATTTTCTGCATTTGTTGATGTATTTTTTGAAAAAGAACTTTGAGTAGTAGAACTACACTGACCATTTTTTTTCAGCGTAATAGTTATACATTTCACATAACATAGATTCTATATGTACATGTGATAATTCTATATTCATGAAATTTGAAATCCCCTTTATGGTAGCTTTTGTGCCAATTAAATTAAATCGAGGGTCCATTACTGAAGCTAATAAAAATAAAGAGGGTATCTCTTCCCAATATTTACGAAATTTTGCCTCCATAGAATAAATTACGTCAACAAAAATTGTCAAACTCCTATGTTTTTGAAATACTTGTGCAATATAGAAAAAATGTTATAAAACAAGTGAAGATGTAGGATAATAAACACTGCTACATTCCTTCGTGGCATCGAAAAAAGGTTTAAGAAATTTTTCACTTTAAATGCAAGAGACCATTCCCAATCTTCTAAATTATGTTCGGGTCCATATGTATGTCTACCATTATAATACATTGAAATAACGTTATCATAATTTTCACACGAATGTAACATAAGATATGTAGAATTCTATCTATGTGATACATCAGTGGCAAATAATCTCTCTTCTAAGCCATACTCTGCACATAAACCGTTAAATGCTTGCTTTCTTACCGATGATATAGTAATAAAATTAATTGATTGTCTAATTTTATCTAAATGTGATTTTATATATTCTAATCCATCTTTTACAATCAAATTAATAATGTGACATACAGTTGATGAAAAAATAAACCTCCAAATGCAGGGTTCAAATCATCAATAAATTTTTCGATAACAACTTTGTTTACACTAGCATTATCAAAAGTAAAATTTCGAATCATTTCTTGCACACTATATTCTTGTATAATATCTTTTAAAACCATGTATATGTTAGTCGCGTTATGAGGATATTCTACACATCTGAATGCAATAATTTTTTTTATGCATAATCCATAGGTGATCAATGTAATGAGCTGTAGCAGCAAGATATCTTTTTTTATTAACACCGGTCCATAAATAAGAGGTAAATGATATAACACAATCAAAAGTTTTTAGACTTTCAACAACAGTTTGTTTTCTTCTGTTATATAATTTTATAGCATCCGAACGAAGAGTATTTCTACAATAAGAATTATACCTGTGCTGGAGATAATTCTGCACGAGACGAGTAAAGTGGTCCGACTCGATCATCGTTAACGGCATCTCTGCTGCAGCCACGTATGAGATCATTCCTTCATGAAATCTTTCCTGTGAATATACAAAAGTGGATAGAGTGGAACCGGAACCGGTAAATGTTAGTTCGGTCTGTTTCGGATCAAGACCGACCGGTTTCGCTTTGCAACTTCGTAAAATGTGTCTATTTAAATGCGATGTGCTCGAACTGGGCTTCCAACTAAGTTCTTTACCACAATAATTGTAACACGCTTTCTAAATATCAACTCCATTTTGAACCCCAACTTTTTTACGAGTCATATGTTGCCAACAATCAGCAGACTATTTTTTCAACCTTTTAATCTCGACTACTTCCTCCTCTTCGATATCTTCCAAATTAATTGGAATATTTTGAGATGCATCGTTCCCCGATGGAGTACTCGAACTACCTTTAAACAGATTAATTTCATCACTGGTAAAATCCATGTGTAAGTATTATAATAGAGGGAAATTGTAGTAAAGAATATAACCAAATGTGTAAAAGAAATGGGAGAGTAGAACACAGAATATTGTAGTAAAGAATATAGCAAAATGTGTAAATTGAAAATAAGAGTTAAACAATTGGAGAGTAGAATATTGCATAAAGAGTTAAGCAATTAGAGAGTGATATGAAATTATAAAATTTTTCTCGTATTTATAGACAAAAAAATATATTCATTTTTTTAAATTAAAAAAAAAATTGCGTGCACGCAAGTAAACTGCCGCTACATGCAGAAAAATCTGCACAAATCTGCCTGCAACAGTAGGCTAAATTTTAAAAAAAATTAATTTTTTTTAAATCATATGTGCCACGGGCTATTTGGGCCCGTGGCACAGGCCAGCCCGAGCCACACGGGTCGTCCCGGACTCGGGCCAAGGCCACTAAATGGGGCTCGGTCCGAGCCTTGGCTCGGTGCCACCTAGCCAGAGCCCGAGCTCGAGCCGAGCTTGGCTAGAGCTTTTTCCGAGCCGAGCCAGCCCGAGCTGAGCTAGCCCACGAGCTTTTTTGCCATCCCTATACTGGGGTGGATCCAAGGAGGTCCTAGGGCACGTGACTCCCAACTTTTTTTTTATAAAATCATATTTAGTATCGATTGAAATCTACAACTGTTTAACTTTTATTAAAATTTACTAAAAATTTGATTTTAATCTCCACCAAATAAGGGCGAAATCATAATAAATTTGAATTTTGATAACACGCTAATTTTAAAAATTCTTCAACGATCGTACGATAATCAAATCTACAAATTGCTTATGTTATTTCAAACCTTAGTTCGAGAACTACATTAGGGGCATATCGAATAGTCAAAACAGATATCGAAAATAGTTAAAAATACGTTAAATGTGAGTCTTAGCCCATGTTTGAAACCCATTTTGAGGAGAACAGAATTTTGGAATAGTGATTGATGTGAGATTGTGTGGTGGAAAAGTGATGAAATTTTTTTGATTTGCGTGTAATATTATTTTATTTGGAGAATCTGTGGTTGAAATGAAGAATGAGAATGAGATTGAAAAATTAATGGGTGTCAAACGGGGCCTTAATGAAAGACGTCTAACTCGCATTTTTCAAAAAAAAAAAAATCAATAATTTCATTAACATTTATTATTTTTGTGATACAAATTTCTCAATGTAATTTTCATCATTTTATTAGGAAATTTTATATGGAATATGACATCAAAGATTTTCGAAATTTTACATCCAAAAAATTCATATCCTATGTAATTTTTCGGATGCAAAATTACATGTTATGATTTTCTTGGACGTATATTTTTTTATTGAAAAATTTCTCCAAATTTCTTTACAAGTTCGATTGTGGCCTCCTAACTTTAAAGTTCTGCGCTTGCCCCTGAGTCTGTGTGTGTGAAATGCCGAAATTGAAGGGATCAAAAACTGAGGAATTGTGCCGGAAATTAATCTTTTACCCTCCACCGGAGTTTGGTTGGGTGGTGGGGATGGAAAACTCGTTTGTGGAAGAACCGTTTTAATTTTCTCTTTTTTTATTTAATTTTTAATTATTTTATTGGAGAAATATAACATCACAATTTCCCCCTTTTTAAATTAATCACGATGTGGTCAATTTTATTTTATTTTTCTATTTTTTTTTCGGGATGATGATAGAAGGATGGATGGATGTCGTTCATATGTCTTTCAGCTGCAATTGAAGTTAAAGGTTTGTGACCTCATCCTTAAAAATGAAAGGTTTAAGTATATTCTGAAAATTTGAAAGGTTTGGAACCCTAGTTGCAATTCTCCTAAAAAATGCTACACAATGGTCTCATAAAATGTAAGAGCATGCACGTAGATGCAGTTACTGAATGAAACGGTGTATACTTTCACGAAGCCTATTGAGAACATTGTTCAAACCCATTAAAAGTGTGTGTGGAATGAAAAAGGAAATGGATGCCCATTTTTGATGGCATGTGGTCCCATAGATCTATACCGAGATTTTGGGGCCCCTTATTCGCACAACTATGCAACCGCATAGATTTTTACTATGCGGTCGCATGGTAGAATAAAATGACTGTTGTGCTACCACTTTTTACCGTTTTATGTTCAAATTTGGTGACTTTTCAACATGTTTTGGCACCATTTCGTGAGATTTGTTGTGGCCTATATATATAATCTTGGTCAATGCAAAAAATATAATGAAAATAAGAAATTCATTTTGTGAAAAATCATTTCATTCCAAATATAAGAAATTAAAAGTTTCATCTTTATATTCTATATTTTCCCTTTATGTTCTCAAGTTTGGGTGGAATTACATCTTGTGCTTTGATGTAATTCTGCAACAAGGCTTGATTACTCCTACAAACCATTTTCCAAAAACCCTTTAGCATCTCAATCAATTCGGAGGAGGCAAATTTAGTTTGAGGACAACGATTACTCGTTTGGGCCTTCAATGTTCATTTTATCAAGTTTGATCCTGATTTTGTTCGCGTTTGTTGAACTCGTTGCTACAATAATTTGGAGTGTTCTTTTCCAACTTCGGTGCATTTCTAATAATCTCAAACTAAATTTCTGCAATGGAGAGCGAAACAACAATTGCGATAATAAAATTGATGAATCATGATTTGGTTCGCTTGGATCGTTTCGATTGCACGAACTTCGCGCGGTGGCAAGACAAGTTGAAATTTCTACTAACAGCATTGAAGATATTTTATATTCTTGATCTGGATTTGATGCCATTACCGGAACCATCAAGTGGAGAAACCGAAGCAATCAAGGCAGAAAGACTAAAGCACCAAGAAGATGAGTTAATATGCTGTGGTCACATACTCAACGCGTTGTTGGACCGTTTGTATGGTATGTAGACCAACACTTCATCGGTGAAAGAGATATGGAATGCCTTGGAGAGTAAGTACAAAGCAGAAGAAGAAGGTACCAAGAAATTTTTTATTTCAAAATATTTTGATTTTAAATTTCTTGAACATATTCATTTGCTTTTCCAAGTGCATGAATTGCAAGTGTTAGTCAACAAATTGAAGGTGGTAAAGATTGAAATCCCGGAGTCATTTCAAGTGGGGGTTATAATTGCAAAACTCTTCGGGACTTGAAAAGGATACTTGAAGAAAATAATGTATAGTTCCAAAGATTTTTTTGGAAACATTGCATAAGATTTTCTCATGGAGGAAGAGTCGAGAATGAAAATTCTTATGAAGGCACTTTCAAGGCTAATGCGATGGAGAAAACTGAACCACCTGCGAAATCCAACAAGAGGATGTCTTCTAGGAATTTCAACAAGTCCAAGAAGAAGACCAAAGGAGGGTGTTTTGTGTGTGAAAAATCTGGGCACTAAGCAAAGGATTGTAGACACCGGAAACAAAACAACTTCGAGGGTAAAGTGAATTCCATCAAAGAAGATAACATTGTTGCCACCATTAGCGAAGTCAGTGCTATCAAGGAAAATGATCTTGATTGGTGGTATGATACATGTGCAACTATACATGTATCATATGATAAGTCATTATTTTAGACTTATCATGAAATTGATGGAGACCAAGAGATCCAAATGGGCAACAAGGTCCGATCAAAAGTAGTTGGCAAGGGAAATGTCGATATCATCTTCACTTTCGAGAAGACCGTTATTTTAATAAATGTATTTCAAGTTCCTGACATGAATAGAAATCTCGTGAGCGGAAATCTCTGGAAAAATTGGGTATTAAAAGTGTCTTTGAGTCTAGTAAACTTGTATTATCCCTTAACGGGAAATTTTTGGAAAAGACTATTCTAGTGAAGGAATGGTAAAATTGTGTACCGTTAACAACAAATCTTTAATTAATAAAGTTGATTTTGCTTATGTCGTTGATTTATTTTCATTATGACATGCTAGATTAGGTCATATTAGTACAAGTACAATGAAAAGAATGATGAAGTGTGATTTGATTTCATGTGATGAAGATAATGAACACAAGTGCAAAATATGCGAAGAAACTAAAAAGACTAAAAGACCATATCAAAGTGTAAAATGGATCTCTAGCATATTAGAACTAATTCATTCAGAAATTTGTGAATTAAATGGAATGCTAACTAGATGTGGAAATAGATATTTTATTACCTTTATTGATGATTGCTCTAAATACATGTATGTCTATCTTATGAAGCATAAATATGATACCTTCGATATGTTTAAGATTTATAAAAGTGAAGTTGAAAATCACTTGGGAAAGAAAATTAAAAACTTAAGAAGTGATAGATGTGGATAATACTTCTCTAGTGATTTTAACATGTTTTGTAAACAATATGACATTATTTACCAAAGTTCTGCACCTAGGACACTATAACAAAACAGACACTATAACAAAACGGTTCGACTGAAAAGAAAAATAGAATCTTAATTGAAATGATTAATGTCATGCTTACATATGCTAAGGTTCCATTTAACTTGTGGGTGAAGTTTTATTGAGTGCATGTAGGATATTAAATAGAATTCTTTGAAAACATACTAAGGCTTTTACTTATGAATTGTGGAAATGGAGAAAGTTGAACATTGGATACTTCAAAGTGTGGGGGTGTCTTGCTTATTACAAGAACACGAATCCTAATAGGACCAAGTTGGGTCCAAGAGGCAATAAATGTGTCTTTGTAGGATATGCTAATAATATTATTATTGGACTTCGAGACCAATGTGATTATCGAATCAAGTGATGTGGAGTTCTTCGAGGATTCGTTATCTTCGGATAATGAATTAAGGGAAATTCATAAAGATATCCCTAGCTCAAGTGGAACACAAAATGAAATATTTTCTAAAGATGTTGATGATTCTAGTAAACCACGAAGAAGCAAAAGAACTCGGATTGTGAAGTCCTTGGGATCGGATGAAATCGATTCTCAACTTATTTCCTTTTACTTGGTAGAGGGAAATGAGGTGAAGTATAGATTAGTAGCAAAAGGCTATCGACAAAAGGAAGGAATCAACTATTTTGATACTTATACATCGGTAGCTAGAATAACATCAATTAGGATATTATTTGCACTAACTTCCATATAGGACTTGCATGTTCATCAAATAGATGTCGAGATGGCATTCTTGAACATGGATCTCGATGAGGAGGTATATATGGAACAACTCGAAAGGTTTGTTCTACCTAAAAATGAACACAAGGTGTGCAAGTTAGAAAAGTCGTTATACGGTTTGAAGCAAACACCCAAAAAATAGCATGAGAAGTTTGACTTAGCTATTATATCATTTGGTTTTAAACATAATAACGTAGATAAATGTTTGTATTCTAAATTATGTGATAATTATGCAATTTTTATCTGCTTATATGTTGACGACATGTTAATTATGAGTAATCACATGGACGAGATAGAAGAAATGAAGAAGTTTATATCTTTCACATTCAAGATGAAGGATCTTGAATAAATGGATACCATTTGGGTATCAAAGTCTATAAGACTAGTGGGCGTTATCGTCTTAGTCAATCACATATATTGAGAATATGATTAACAAGTTCAAGCATTTGAACGTGAAAGAATATAGTACCCCAATTGATCCAAGTTTGAAACTAATAAAGAATGATGGAAGGGCTACTGCTCAACTGGGCTATGCAAGTTCTATTGGGAGTCTTATGATGCAGTTCAATGCACAAATCGGACATAGCCTATATAATAAGTAAACTAAGTAGGTTTACTAACAATCCGAGCAATGATCATTGGACGGTCATTGGGAGAGTTTTTGGATACTTAAAGAAAACCAAGAACTTAGATCTTCAATATACAAAACTCACAGTTGTATTGGAAGGATTTATAGACGCTAGCTTGATATCTAGCACTGACGAAAGTAAATCCACTTCAGGTGGGTGTTTACTCTTGGATGATGGGATATTTCTTGGAAATCAAAGAAACAGACATGTCTAACATACTTAACTATGAAATCCTAGTTTGTAGCACTATCGAAAATCGGGAGGAGGTTGAGTGGTTTAAGGATCCCTTATATGAGATACTGTTGGGATCGAAGAATACATCTTCGATACCTATCGTGTGTGATAGTCAACCCACGTTAGCAAAAGCATACAATGAGATATACAATGGAAAGTCTAAACATATTAGTCTAAAACACGACTACATAAAGAAGTTAATCAAGAGTGGAATAATTTTCCTAATTTATATAAAGTCGATTGAGAACTTAGGGAGTCCTCCAACTAAACCTCTAAATAGAGATTTAGTATATTCTACTTCGAGTATGATGGGTTGAAACTCTTGAACTAAAAAAAAAA
This sequence comes from Fraxinus excelsior, assembly GCA_019097785.1. Classification (NCBI taxonomy): domain Eukaryota; kingdom Viridiplantae; phylum Streptophyta; class Magnoliopsida; order Lamiales; family Oleaceae; genus Fraxinus; species Fraxinus excelsior. Next base: position 17,445,649 of record CM032623.1, on the reverse strand, counting down.
AGGTCCACCAATGATGGAAACCCTACCTATCATTACTCAAAAAGGTAATACAAGTCATTCGATATGTAGATAGCTTCAGCATTATTGATATCCACGATAACCCATCCTAGTTATTATAATACTGGTTGTTATTGAAGTGAGGGTTGAACTTTAAGATCTTAATAAAGTTCAGTACCCAGTACAAGTATTTCTAAAAAGTAACAAAGATACTGGAAGAACTTCACCTAAACGAATTTCGAGGTGGTGTCGCCTCAATAGAGAGTTAGAGTTTCTCTTTTAAAAGTTTGTTGAAAAGGATGAGCACAAGGCCATAATAGCGCTAAGTGAGTTTGAGAAACTTGAGAACATGTGATACTCATGTGTGTGTTCGAACCGGTATTGTCATATGGAAAAACTGGTTCAAAGCGATTGCGATTTTACTTTGTTTGAAATTATACTATGGTTAGATTCAAATTGAAAGATATCTAATTCTTATGCATGAGTATCATATACTTTTAATATGAGACTTTATTGGATTTTGAACAAGTGGGAGATTGTTGAGAATGTTGTTCAAAACCATTAAAAGTGTGCATGGAATGAAAAAGGAAATGGACCCCCATTTTTTGGTCTATGCGACTGCATCGACCACAATGGCATGTGGTAGCATAGATCCATACCGAAAATTTGAGGCCCCTTATTCGCTCAACTATGCGACCACATAGGTTTCTACTATGCGGTCGCATAGTAGAATAAAACGATCGTTGTGCTAATCGTTTTTGAGCTTTTAGGTTCAAATTTGGTGGCTTTTCAACATGTTTTGGCACCATTTCGTGAGATCTGTTGTGGATAACAATTGCCAAAAACTCTTTAGCATTTCTTGATTACTCCTACAAACCGTTTGCCAAAAATCCTTTAGCATCTCAATCAATCCGGAGAGGGGGAAATTTTAGTTTGAGGACAACAATTACGCGTTTGGGTCTTCGGTGTTCATTTTATCAAGTTGATCCTAGTTCTGTTCGTGTTTGTTGATCTTGTTGCTGCAATAATTTGGTGTGTTTCTTCTCCAACTCCGGTGCATTTCCAACAAAGCATTGCATAAATACTTTTCATATCTATTTAATTCTGGCATGCATAGCCATTGAAGGTCTTTTTCAACTTAAAACCCCCAAAATATTACTGCTCCCATGGCTTTAACAGTAAGCAATGGTGTTCCATTACAGGTGCACTTTTGGTTGGTCACATGTACACATAATGGGTTGCAAGAGATCGATCGGTATGTAGGAATGTATAACAATAGTTTCCTACATTCATGATGCATGACAATTTGTGGGTATTTTTTAAAATAAATAAATTTTTTATATGTGGTGAGTTGATGGTATCCTAGAAAATGATTTATTACTAATTGAAGAAGAACAAGGCATTATTTTTCTTTAAGATAATCTTGTGGTTTATAATGTTGATGACAGGACAATCAAAGATAATTTTTGAGGCAAAAAAATTATCTAAAGACGGATAGTGTCATTTACTCTTCTAAGAGTGGAAGAGGATTGATGTACGTTAATTCCAGTTAAGATATGACTTATATTTGCGTCTAAATTTATCCCATAAATGATGTGGGGTTAGAATTATTGTGATGAAAATAGTGATCTATTGTTTGAATAAATTTGTTAAGATCAAATTACGAGAATGGAAAAAATAATTTCTTTGAGTTGAGAGAGAATTGACACTTACAAAAGTTATTGATGGGTTTATAAATCCTGACTTTTGAATGGATGTCAATAATTATGAAAGCGTGTACTTTCATTGTGGTGTTTAAATAAAACAACAGATAATTTGCAAAATCATTTGTTTTTCGAAAAGAACAATAGCCAATTTTTTTTCAAGGAGTTCATAAAATGTATTAAACAAGAGATATATTGGTTTTTAAAGAATTCAATTATTTTCAATGGCTGTCAATGCTCAAGTGAAAGTGAATAATTCATGATTGACTCGCGTGTATATTTATATATGGTTGCACTTAGATGCAAGTTTTGAAAATGAACGGGTAGAAAAATCACCATTAGCAAGTGCAGCTCAAGTGTTGACATAGAGAAGGCACATCTGTTGACCTATGGTTGATTTCATCCTCAATGTTTTGATTATAACAAACAAGATTAATATTGTTTCTAACAATTGATTTTGAGTGATGATAGTTCAATGATAAAATCTATCGAGTATTGCCAAAATCAACACATCATAAATCGAATTCGAAATGAATAGCAAAGTGAAAGTAAAGTATTCGAGTCAAATTATTCGAGACGAGAGCTTTAAAGATCAACATCAAGACTATCAAATCGGGCTTATGAAGAAGGTCAGGATCGAAGTCAAGCTTAAAGTCAAACGTCAAGAAAACTCAAGATCACGAGTTTAAGAGCCGATGGAAAAAAACTTCGAAGCAAGATCAAATACTAGACTTTTGAGGTCATGTGTGAAGGTATAACACTTTGATATTTAGTAATGAATGACAATAGCTCAAAAATTATTTTGTGCACAAAAATTATTTTCATATCACTTGCATAAAATAGTTTTGATCAAAAGTAAGATTGATTTTTCAAAGTGATACTTGAACTTAGAAAAAAAAAGTCAACGATCAAAGTCAACAGTCAACCGGACGTCCGGTTGACCATCCGGATGTCTAGATAAACCGGACCGTCTGGACAAGGCGTTCGTTTGGTCATAAATGTTTTCTATCCATCCGGACATCCGGATGGATGAATCGGACTCAACGGTCACTTTTTTGACCATTCTGACTGAGTCAAACGGCCAGTAGATTACACAATCTGGACGTCCGGATTCCTTGTCCGGATGGACATAGTTTTGGCCGATTTGAGTACCATAAATACATCATTTACCTTTCATTTGCAAAAACTCTTCTTGAGCATTAAAGTGAAATTTTTATTGATCTCAACTACCTTATTTTTAATCCTTAGAAGATCAAAAGTATTTTATCCTTGAAAAACTTTTGATTGATTTTATTTTTGAAAATTATTTATCTTATCAAAGTTTTTTATTTCTCTTTGTACTTAACTTATTTATATCTATTTTAAAAGAGAAATATATATTTTTGAAGAAGTTCTTGACACTTACAATGCAAAAACTTATTTTACTTCTTCATATTGAAACTTTGATTAAATCAAACTTGTAAACATCATATTTATCAAAATTTCTACTTTCTCTCTTAATACTTAATTTATCACAAATTGTTCATTGAAAGAGAGATATACTTTTGAAGAAGATTTTTGTACTTACATTGCATAAATCCTCCTTCTTCTTCTTCATATCAAAACTTTGATTGATTGAACTAAAACTTGTAAAACCATCATATTCATCAAAGTTTTTCATCTAACACTTGAGCTATCATTCATTACTATTTATTGAAGTGTTAGCTTCTCTTAGTACTTAATTTATTTGTATTATTTATCAAGAGAGAAGTTTCATTATAAAATCACTTTGATAATGTGTGGGTCGTGTTGAAGTCCCTTAAAGATCAACATTGTATAAGGATCAGTGCTCTTTGTTGTAAGTTACCGTGTGGGTCATATTGAGGTCTTGTAAAGCTCAATAGTGTGGGTCGTGTTGAGGTCCCGGAAAGCTCAACGTTGTAAAAGGATCGGTGCTCCTTGGTTATAAGTCACCAGAAGAATTGTAAATGGTTAGATTGCACCATAAGTCAATCCTCATAGTGAAAAATGCCTTGCTCGTGCCGGAGAGCTTGGTGACGGGGGACGTAGATCATTGCATTGGATCGAACCTCCATAACTATATCGTTTGCACTCTCTATCCCTTTTACTTAACGCTTTTACTTTATGCAAATCATATTGTCTCACTTATTTGCTTACTTGCATTTAGTTGTCTTCGTTTATTTGTACTTATTATTTGGTTGATCTACTTGTTTGAACTTGCTTACGATTATTAATTTATCAACTTATTTTTAACCTACAAGATTTTAGTTAATTATTCAAAAAAGTTTTAAAAACCAATTCATCCCCCCCCCCCCCCTCTTGGTTAGCCAATCTTAGGCTTTCAATTGGTATCAGAGCAAGGTGCTCAATTTTAAAGATTTCACAATCTTGAGTAATGACTAACCATGTTTTTCAAAATCTTGAAGGGTATTCTACAAATCGTCCTTCTTTATTTGTTGGTACTCATTATAACTATTGAAAGGCTAAAATGACAATATTTATTCAATCAATAGATTATAATATTTGGGAAGTTATTGAATTTGGTCGCTATGTGCCTAAAAAGATTATTAAAGAGAATGGTAAACCGGATCAAATAATTTATAAACCTAGAGAGGAATATAACGAAGAGAATAAAAGAAAATTGTCTTTAAATACTAGAGCCAAAAGTCTACTCTATTGTGCTTTAGATAGAAATGAATTTAATCGTATTAGTACATGTGATTCCACCTATGATATTTGGCATGCTTTAGAAACTACTCACGTTGGAACTAGCAAAGTGAAAGAAACTAAGATAAATCTCTTAGTTAAATATTTTGAAAATTTCTTCATGAAAGAGAATGGACATATTGTTGACATGATTACTCACTTCACCGATATTGTTAATAGCCTCAAAGGATTTTATCGTAAATTTACTAATGGTGAGCTTGTAAGTAAAATGCTTAAGTCACTCTAGGAAGAATGAAGCTAATTGAGAATGTTGATAGAAAATACCAAAGATATCATTACATATCCATTGGAAGAGCTTTATGGAACATTAATGACATATGAACTAAATCGCACCGAGACAAAAGAAAAAACGTTGAAAAGCAAAGAAGAGGAAAGACGCCAAGTTGCTTTTAAATCCGTAGTTGATGAAGGCACTTCAAGCGAAAATATGTATGATGAAGAACATGATGATCTAGTTCTTCTTGTCAAGAAGTGGAAAGGTTTTCGCAAAAATCAAAAGAAATAAGAAAATGGCAAAAATAAGAATAGATTCATCAAAAATAAAGTCCTTCAAGTGACATGGGATGAAAGCGATGATGATGATCAAGATGAGGATGAAAGTCAAGAAGAAATCGTCAACATATGCTTCATGACAATCGATGATGAGGTAAACCCCGTTGAAAAACTCTCATATGATGATTTATTTTCCTCTTATAATGAAATGTTAGAAGAATCTGAAAAACTCGCCCTTAGTCACTCTATTCTTAAAAAGAAACATAAAATACTAGAGAGTGAAATGGAGAAAATTTTGGAAACCAAAAAGGAAAATATTGACCATGATTCATTATATAAAGAAAATTGCTCTTTAAAGGAAAATGTAGAAGATTTGACGAAAATTGTTTTTAAATTCACTCAAGGAAAGAAGAATTTTGATTTAATGCTCAGTAATCAAAAAGGTGTTTTCGATAAAGGAGGCATTGGATATAAATCATCTTTGAAACAAAAGTCTCTTGAAAATTTCTTCGTTAGAGCCTCTACTTCCCCCATTCCAAAGGTTACATGTAATTTTTGCAATAAAAATGGACATGTAGCTTTTTATTGTTTTATCAAAAAGAGATTACACTTTGAAAGCAAATACAAGTGGATTCAAAAACCCATTAACACTAACTATCGAGGACCCAAGGATGTATGGGTACTAAAAACCAAAAATTGAATTATTTTTGTAGGTACCAAGGAGCATAGAGAGCAAATGGACCTTAGATAATGATTGCTCAAAGCACATGACCGGAAATCAAGTTTTATTGTCAAGTTTCAATATAAAGGATGGTGGTCATGATACTTTTGGAGATAATGTGAAAGGAAAAATCAATGACATTGAAATTATTGGTAATCATTCATCTCCCTTTATTGAAAATGCTCTCTTAGTAGATAACCTTAAATGTAATCTACTTAGTTTTTGGTAAATTGTGTGACAAATATTATCATATCAATTTTGATTCTTCCAAGTGCCTTATTAAGGTTACTACATCAAAATGAGTGTTGTTTATAGGAAGCCAAAATAATGATGTTTATGTCATAAACATTGAGTTTGAAAAAGTGAAGAAAAATATTTATCACATTAAAAGATATTTGATTGTGGGATAGAATATTATTCATATTTGCATGAACATGCTTTCAAATATTTTCAAAAATTATTTTGTTAAAGGTATGTCATATTTGAGATTTAGGAAAGAGAAAATTTGTGATGTTTGGTAAACAAGTAAATAGCTCTTTTAAATTAAAGTAACATTCTTCAACTATAAAATCTTTTTGACTTCTCCACATGAATATTTTTGGATCATCTAGAATTAAAAGCTTAAATGGTAAAAATTATGCTTCCGTTATTATTGATGACTTTTCTAGATTCACCTAAGTCCCATTTTTGAACCTAGAAGATGAATTTTTTAATGCATTTGAACATTTTTCGCTCAAAATAAAAAGGGACATGCTATTACTACAATTAGGAGTGATCATGGTGGAGAACTTGAAAATATTGCATTTAATGATTTTTTTTTTCCAAAAATTTATGACCATGAACATTATTTCTCGGCTACTAGGACCTCTCTATAAAATGGTGTAGTAGAAAGGAAGAATATACTATAAGAAATAGCTCGAGCTAAGAAAACGGTTTAGCACAATATTTTTTAGCCAAAGCCATTAACATTGTTTGCTATATTTTTGGTAAGTGAACTCTTGAAACATAGAATTCCCAATACCGGTTACTTAAAATTAGTTGCAAATGTTTTCTCTTAAACACTAAAGAAAATTTGGAAGTATTTGATTCAAAGGTCGATATTAAATTTTTTTTATGAGCAAAACTTATCGAGTCTTCATCAAAAGAACAATGTTTGTTGAAGAATCCATGCATATAATATTTGATTAAACTAATCCTCTTGATCAAGAGAAAGGTATTGATAATGTTATAGGTTTGGACATTCCTTTTGAGCAAATTAAATTCAAAATCAAAATAAAGAAGACCCTAAAGATCCACATGAGGAAGAAGCAAATGTGCAAGAAGATGAAGAAGAATCGTCCAAGGAACAAAGTGATTAATCTCTTACTAAGGAATGAAGTCAAACAAAGTACATCATGAATATGCTCAATAAGTTTGAAAAGGAAGAGTTGAAATCAATGAACACTCCAATGAGCTCATCAATCAACTAGATGATCAAGGTACTTCCATAAACATAACAAAATATCGAGGTATGATCGGATCTCTCATGTACTTAATCGAAGTAGACTCGATATTATGTTTAGTGTGTGATTATGTGCTATATTTCAACTTAACACTCAAGAATCACACTTTAGTGCCATAAAATGGATTTTAGATATCTTAGCCGCATTAAAATATTATGTCTATGATATTCTAAAAACATTCAAAAGTGAGATATTGTATTAAAATTTGTGAATAAAGAAAATTAATTGGCCGATATTCTCATTAAACCTCTAATACTTGATAGATTTTCATGTATTCTAAGAGGTTTGGGAATTATCGATGAATTTGAAGTACGTGACTAAATTGAATTCATACTAAATGTTCTTGTATGATTCTACGTGCATAATTGGTTGGAATTTATATAAATTTTATTCAAATGATTTTGCTTTTGTCATTTGCATCACTTATACTTTGATTAATATTTTACTATAAAGTGATATTTATTCTTTTCTTAAGTTTGTATACATTTATCATCTTGTGCTTAATTGAGGGGGAATATATCACTCTCTTACGGCTGATTTAAAGTTCTGACCTTATATACAATAATATTCCTCTCATATGTGCTATCATTTTGCTTATGCTAGAAGGAGAAATTGAGTAAGATAAGTTTTGAAGTATTAAAAAGGGGGGATCCTTTATCGTTTCCTATAATCGTATTTTGATCTTAAATGCTATACTTTTTTATGTCAAAAGGAAAAAATGAAGAGAGATTATTATACATGCTTTGATATAATATGCTTTGAATATATGATTATTGATTTGTAAAAGATAGGGGGAATACAAATTGCATGATAAATTTATAATATATTCCTTTATAAATATGATATCACTACATTTTTATACTATGGTTGACTTCCTTCTTGTATTTCTTTTTGCTTATGCCAAAAGGGGGAAGATGGATTAGATGATTATGCATGATATGGGGAATGTTGAAAGGGGGAATATATGTATGCAACTTTATTTCTTATCAATTTGTTTAATTTGTACATTACAAATTATCTTGTTTGTCATAATCAAAAAGGGGGAAATTGTTGATCTATGATTGATTTCATCTTCAATGTTTTGATTATAACAAACAAGATTAATATTGTTTCTAACAATTGATTTTGAGTGATGATAGTTCAATGATAAAATTTATCGAGTATTGCCAAAATCAACACATCATAAATTGGACTCCAAATGAATAGCAAAGTGGAAGTTAAGCATTCAAGTCAAATCATTCGAGATGAGAGCTTAAAAGATCAACATCAAGACTATCAAATCGAGCTCATGAAGAAGGTTAGGATCGAAGTCATGCTTAAAGTCAAACGTCAAGAAAGCTCAAGATCAAGAGTTTAAGAGCCGATGGAAAGAAACTTCAAAGAAAGATCAAATACTAGACTTCTGAGGTCATGTGTGAAGGTATAACACTTTGATCTTTAGTAATGAATGACAATAGCTCAAAAATTATTTTGTACACAAAATTTATTTTCATATCACTTGCATAAAATAGTTTTGATCAAAAGTAAGATTGATTTTTCAAAGTGATACTTGAACTTAGAAAAACAAAGTCAATGGTCAAAGTCAACGGTCAACGGTCAACCAGACGTTCGGTTGACCATTTGGACGTCCGGATAAATCGGACCGTCCGGACAAGGCATCCGTTTGGTCATAAATGTTTTCAGTCCATCCGGACATCCGGATGGATGAACTGGACTCAACGGTCACTTTTTTTACCGTTCTGACTGACTCAAATGGCTAGTAGATTACACGATCCGGACGTCGGGATCACTTGTTCGGATGGACAGAGTTTTGGCCGGTTTGAGTGCTATAAATACCTCATTTACCTTTCATTTGCAACAACTCTTCTTGAACATTAAAGTGAAGTTTTTATTGATCTCAACTAACTTATTTCTAATCCTTAGAAGATCAAAAGTATTTTATCCTTGAAAAACTTTTGATTGATTTTATTTTTGAAAATTATTTATCTCATCAAAGTTTTTCATTTCTTTTTGCACTTAACTTATTTATATCTATCTTAAAAGAGAAATATATTTTTGAATAAGTTCTTGACACTTACATTGCATAAACTTATTTTACTTCTTCATATTGAAACTTTGATTAAATCAAACTTGTAAACATCATATTCATCAAAGTTTCTACTTTCTCTCTTAATACTTAATTTATCACAAATTATTCATTGAAAGAGAGATATACTTTTGAAGAAGATTTTTGCACTTACATTGCATAAATCCTTCTTCTTCTTCTTCATATCAAAACTTTGATTGATTGAACTAAAACTTGTAAAATCATCATATTCATCAAAGTTTTTCATCTAACACTTGAGCTATCATTCATTACTATTTATTGAAGTGTTAGCCTCTCTTAGTACTTAATTTATTTGTATTATTTATCAAGAGAGGAGTTTCATTATAAAATCACTTTGATAATGTGTGGGTCGTGTTGAAGTCCCTTAAAGATCAACATTGTATAAGGATCAGTGCTCCTTGTTGTAAGTCACCATGTGGGTCATATTGAGGTCTTGTAAAGCTCAATAGTATGGGTCGTGTTGAGGTTCTGAAAAGCTCAATATTGTAAAAGGATCGGTGCTCCTTGGTTGTAAGTCACCAGAAGCGTTGTAAATGGTTGGATTGCACTATAAGTCAATCAACATAGTGAAAAATGACTTGCTCGTGCCTGAGAGCTTGGTAACGAGGGACGTAAATCATTGCATTGGATCGAACCTCCATAACTATATTGTTTGCACTCTCTATCTGTTTTACTTAACACTTTTACTTTATGCAAATTATATTATCTCACTTATTTGTTTACTTGCATTTAGTTATCTTCGTTTATTTGCACTTATTATTTGGTTGATCTACTCGTTTGAACTTGCTTACAATTATTAATTTATCAACTTATTTTTAACCTATACGATTTTAGTTAATTATTCGAAAAAGTTTTAAAAACCAATTCACCCCCCCTCTTGGTTAGCTAATCTTGAGCTTTCAACATCGAGGAGTTTCATACTTTACACCCACTGTCCTTTTTTCTATGTATCACGCTTTGAGAACCAACCAAAGTGGTGAGATTTGGGAACTGAATCTGAGTCCAGGTATCGATCGTGGTAAGCCCAAATTAAAGTTGGGTCAATGACGGTACTACATGAGGTTGCAACATTCTTGAATATGTATACTTTCACAAGATATTAACATTCCTGATCATTTTATATGTTGACTAGAGGTGACATGAAACTGTTTATACGGTAAATAGACATAATTAACGATAGGATCAAATATTAATAGAGTTGATGAACTCTAAGTTCCAGCATAACACATGGCTTGTGGAGGGTGGTGTTGCTTTCTTCAAATTAGAATTTGAAATATTCGAAAAATATTTAAAATGATAAATTGTATTATAGTAAATACCATGTAAAATTTAAATGAGTACGATGTTCAAAATTGGATATCCAATGCTAGGATTCAATATCTATTTGTAAGTATATTTTACTATTGGGAGTTTAGTTGTTTCGTAAAAATCCTCCATACAACTTGAAAATTGAAAATCAAATTAGTGCTTTCAATTTAGCTAGAAGGAAGCATGAAGGCTTCAAAAGTTTTTTGAATGATTTTCTAATTGATGACAACTTGTGTTTGTTATATGATTTAACCAAGATAACTAATTATATATGTATGGCACAAAATTTAGTGTATAATGTTAAATCTTGGGATCTACACTATAAATATAATATTTTTTGAAAGTTACTCTAAAATATAATAATACAGATTAATTTATCATATCATGATAACCTAGCGGATCCTTTTACAAATAAGTTATCTAGAGAGTGAATAGATTATATATTAAGAAAATTGGGTGTAAAAAGTTAAGCTGGTGGATCAATCTATTGGAAACCTAGTTTAGCACTTCAAGCCCAGTTTACATGATACAAACAAGTGTTGCCTACAAAAGATTGTTGGTAATAAGCTATAATTTTAATTATGACCATGTCTTCTAAATAATAAAGTGAAGTATTCCAGAGTACTCTTTATAGAACATCAACTGTGTGAGTGTGAATTTGATCGATTCTATGAAATTCTAATTAGTCGAATTCTACAGCGCACTTGCAGAACCTATAAAGGTTAAGGGCCAAAACAATGAACACAATAATGAACTAAAGTTTGATATTCGAGATAATATGTTTAATCTATTATTAAGACTTGAAAATAACGATTGACAGTTCAAAGCGTTCCGTTTACTAATGAATCAAGTGAGTCCGATAGATTCTTATTAAGGAAGATTCAAAACGAGATCTGCCTATCTTGACTTATTATCTTTTAGATAGGGGTAATTGGCGCAAAACGTCCCTACCTATGACGGGGTTTGTGGAAAACGTCCATACGTTTGATTTTTTGGTCTAGAACGTCCCTACCTTTGCATTTTCTTGTGTAAAACATCATTTTCACCAATTTTTAACATAAAATGACCATTATACCCTCCTATATAAATAAAAAGAAAAGAAAAATAAAGAATAAATTGTAATATGCTTCTAAACTTTTTTTAAGAATGCAAATCAGTCCAAAATAATTGCAAGAAAAGGGTTCACTTTATCATAATTGCACCCAAACCCCCGTCTCCACCCAAAAATGGAAAACCCTAGCTCTTCCATCTGAAATGATGAGACTGTACTATTTGGTGATGAAATCCACATGGCTTCCTCAACCTCTTCCTCCCCTCGAATCCTCCGGATTACGTTCCTCGATTCAACAACCACTATACGAATTAGTAAAATCCCTAAAGATTAAGACCCGTGAAGAAAAAAATAAAACCAGTAATCTTACAGCTATATAAAAAACAGAAATTTCTAGACTATGACGAAGAACAAAGAATTTTACTATTTTCATTCAGCCATGGAAAATGAAGCTTATCGAAGGAAGTTTGACTCCTAGGAACAGGAGAGAAGGGCATAAGATCAAGCTGAATTGGTAGATCTGAATCTGATGAGACTTTGCCTCTGGTTTTAACTTTAGCACTTGTCTAGCCCAAGGCCACGTAGAACCCTATATAATTCCCAGCAATCTTCTGTGATTTGTCAAGAAATGTGAGTGGCTTAGGTGTTTCCCCTAAACTCAAAGCTAAATCCATCTATGTCGAGAAAGAGGGAGAGAGCAGAAGGAAGATAAATTTTGATGGAAATGAGTTATGGATTAAAGGGAACCCATCCCAGAGAATTTAAAACAAGTCCACTGATTGAAATCTTGAATAGACTAAAGAAAAATGAAAATGAAAAACCTCTCAACTTCATGTGATAAAGTGTTTTTAATATGATTTTGTTTTGTGCAAGTAAAGGTTGACAAAAAATCCAGGGATGACAAAGCGCACGTGAATTCACATAAATATACAGTGTTTCATACATATGACTGCTAGGGTTTTCAATTTTTGGGTGGAAACGGGGGCTTGGGTGCAATTATGATAAAGTGAGTCATTTTCTTGTAATTATTTTGGACTGATTTGCATTCTTAAAAAAAGTTTAGGAGCATATTACAATTTATTCTTTATTTTTCTTTTCTTTTTATTTATATAGGAGGGTATAATGGTCATTTTATGTTAAAAATTGGTGAAAAGGATGTTTTACGCAAGAAAATGTAAAAGTAGGGATGTTCTGCACCAAAAAATCAAACGTAGGGACGTTTTCCACAAATCCCGTCATAGGTAGGGACGTTTTGCGCCAATTACCCTTTAGATAGTACTCTTCTTTGCATTGCTTGTTGTGAGTCGACTTATTCCATTCACGTGGGAGATTCTTGGAATTTAATGGCTAAAAAGGATACAATATTTTAATGATTTTAATAGGTTTGAACTGAGAAAATCTCCCATTAGTACGATGACTAGTCATGACTTTTCAAATACAAATAGTACATATCAAAGAGTCATGATTTTTTTATTTTTTATTTTTTAGATTTGATGTAACTATTCAAAGAGATGCATAAATCATGAACCTTTGTAAAAGGTGCAATCTCGATCGCCGATCATGTCCCAATTTGAAAATGTATGTACCCATTCGGAAAAGACACATTGAATCTGTACATTGAATCCATTTCATCCCATTTAATAACTTCACTCTAAATCAATTCTAAATAATTGATTTTTAATCTATTCTTCTGCAAATCATGTCAATATAATTTTCAAATTATTTTTTGAATTTTATATTCGATATATTATTACTCGATATCATCCGATCTAGAAGAGTACAATTAAAATCTTGGTTTGCCCGTTAAAATTAGTATTGTGCTATATTAATTTTGTAAGGATTGTTGTATCTCTGGAGATAGATGTTCGTTTGATCTGTTAGTATCAGTGCATGGGACTAAGTCTATCTTAAAGAGATTTACTATTGTATCCTCACTTTATTTCAACTGCGTCTATTTTCTGTATTTTTATAATTGTGAGTGGTCATTCTTCTTATTTTTCATACAAGTATCTTGATTTCCATAAGCCAAAACTTTATTCAATAATTTATATGTCAATAAAATAAAATCATGCTGCACGTGTTTCTAATAAATGAAATATAATTTAAGTACCAATTTCTCCAACATAGTCATCAAACTTATAATATGTTTCTAGTCTATTATTTCGTCTAGTTCCACTAGTAAAATTAACATGAAAATCTCATTGTGAATGAATTTTCCACAAGGCACAAGAAAATTGAATGAGATATGAAATATTACCCCGAAATCTTCGTCAACGAGTTCAACAATCAGTCTTTTCCAATAAACTCGTGTTCAAAAGTCCCAGATGCCCGAGTTACCATGATATTTTCTGGCATGCACATTAATGACTGTTACGTTTTTTATATCGCAAGTGTACGATATCATAACAAGTAATATAGTGGACTTTTGAGTCTGGATTATCGTTTCCACGAGGATTACACTTTAGTCTTAATTTACTTTTTCTTACTCATATTTGATGAAAGTAAAAAAAGATTAATGCGTTGATGTGAATTTTTATTTAAACAATTTAACTTAATTAAAATGCACACAAAGATTTATTTAGATTTTAAATAATGGATGAAAATTAGGGACAAACAATTTCACCAATTGATCACTTTTAAGTCCTAATTCAAGATTCAAAATCCTAATGTAGTGTTCGATCGAATTCTCCTATGGTATTCAATTTACCCATCTTTGAGCTTATTGAACTATTTCAATTACATATCTCTATGCGAATCTACCTTAGTTAAACGAAATATTAGTTCCAAGGACTCATGTATGATCACAATATTTAGCATATGTATCTCTACACGTTATACTAAGTTACCGATTTTACTATATGGTCTAAATCTCAAATTCACATCTCGATTCGTAAAGGATTCACATAATCATCAAATTATTGATCAGATAATTTAATGTTTTCAAATAGATTACATCATTTGCCCTAATTTAAAGTTTAGCTACTCATAATAAATAAAGAAGAAAAACAAAGAGTTGATATAGAGTACATCACCGGATTTAGAATATAGATGTCGAAAAAGAAATAAAACTTGCACCAAGATCTTCTTGTTCTTCCAATCAATGTTTTAAAGCTTGAATCCCTTGATGTTTTCCTCCATTGAATTGTATTCTTCAATATCTAGTTGTATCTTTTTTATTTCAGTGTGGAATCCCCTTTATTAGTGCCTCATTAAGTCTATTTATACTTCCCTACACGCTCTGGCCAATTTGGAGTCTTTTTTTGGACTTTTCGTGGCCCGAATAACAAAAATCTAAGTTGTGTGACGCAGCATCTAAGCGCTATAAGGGAGCGCCCAGGTGCCGCGTCAAATACCAGGGTGGTGCCTGGGCGCTATGGGTGTAGCTTTTGGACGTTGAAAATCTACCAAAATGGTGTTTTTTTGGGTAAGATAGCGCTTAGGCGCTCGGTTGCCGGTGCCTGGGCGCTAGGTCGTTGTTCCAAACTCTGCGCCCGTTTCGGTATCTTTTTCATAACATTTTCCCTCGACATCCGATTAAGGTGATTCAAGATGTTTTGATAAGATAACTCAAAGGGCTACAATTTTGACAGAAATGGCCCATTTCCAATTCAAATGTTTACTAGGCCAAAAATGGGTCTCAATCTCCAACTAAAAATTTGGACATCCTTACGCGGTTGAAAATTGATTTGTTTTCACTCCTTTTGATCTTTATTTGTATCCATTTGACCCATAACATTCTTGAATTTCACCGTGAGCTTTGACACAATTTTTGAGTATTTGTACTTTAGCCCCCAACTTTGGATCTTGCCATTTTTCGCTTCCTTCTTTCAATTTTACTTCCATTATTTTAGTTCATCTAATAACACATTATATAATAAATTAGGCTATAATTTCATTAAAAGAATTATGAAATATCAATATTTTGGAGCCCGAATAAGTGTATAAATCAAACACCCCAAACTTAAGCATTTGTTTGTCCTCAAATAAATCCATAACCTAACTTAACAAACACACAAACATGCAATGTTAATTACCTAATTGGTAGCTAGTCAATCATGTAAAACAACAAGATTTAGCTAGTTATCCTGATTTTTTATTTCGTGATTGAAATCATAATAACAAATTTATGCACAACTTTAAAATCACAATACAAAAATTAAAATCTACTTTTCCAATGTAAAATCGACGTGTGTGTGTGTGTGTGTGTGAAGAATTAAGTATAGTATTATGAATTCATAAGTTGTTTTAATTCTCGAGCCTCAATGGTCAAATATGTTCTTTCATTACTAGTATGATTCATACACCCACAAACTTATTATTTTCACTATTTTCTAGTGCGTGAACTAAGGTTAATTTTTTTTTTATTTGTTACTATCCTCACCTCTCTAGTTTGGCAAAATTTCACCAATTGCAGTTCAACATTTCAATAAATAAGGATTCTCCATTAAGTTTGATTGCTTTGATCTCTATGACTTAATTAGTCTAACAATCTCTTATCGAAAGTCAACTTTTCTTAAACAAGTGTTTGTGACTTAACCAATTCATTTGGTACATCTTCTGTTTCATGCACCCGCTTTTTTTTTTAACAATTTTTTTCTTTATTTGAAACATTCTCTCCATTAAACTTTCTAAATGACCTATGTAACAAGATTTCGGTCGATATCTCCCAATTTAGATGACCATAGGGCACCAAGTTTTAAAGACCCTTGCAGGCTTAATTGCTTGAGTCATAAAGGCTACGAAGAGAAGTTTTCTAATAAAATTTTTAATGTCTTGATTAGTGCAATGTCCCTTATTTAACACTAATTCAAGTAAAGCGATCTCTAACTAGAGATTTTCACTAAATTGCATTTTATTGACCTCAGACAATCCACAAAAATATTTCTAATTTCACACATGGAATCCTTATTTATCTCAACATCTTCCTACAACAGTGAAATCTCTTCAAACTATTATAAATTTGGTCCAAAAATATAAAATATAGTGGTTTTGGGTTTAACATCTATGGTCCACTATTTCAACATATTCAATTATGAAATCAACTCATTCCTACACAATACTTAACTTAATTCATGTGCTCAATATATATCAAATTTCACATGAAAAAACAAAATTTAATCTAAGCATGCAACTTATTCACTATTTATAAATCAATTCATGATTCAAATTATTGATCATTCCCAGCCAGGCCAACTAACTCACATAAACACAAAAAAAGAAAATTTTTATTTTGTTTTATTTTATTTTTTTACTAAAGCAATAAAAGCACAGAAAAACACAAAAAAAAAATGAAAACTCGTATTTTCCACTCCCAAATTTAAATTAGACATTGCTCTCAATGTCTTCAATCATAAATCTGCATATAAAGGGGTGAGGAAGAAAGTGAGGAAAAGACTCACCTGATATGACGTGTAATTCAATGGCTAGCTTTCATATTGCTCATATTGGCTCCTTGGTAAATATTGGTTTAAATGTTCCGTGACGTCGTACTCCTGAAAAATCAAATAAAACATTAAGAAATAACTGGAACAAGTGTTACTTAACTCTATCATCTAATAAACCAATGAACATATAAAAGATCTAAGAGGAAACGAGGTATAGATGATGAATCACAAATAACTTAAAATAAACTAAACTATCCTAAAACTCAAAAATAAAATAAATAAAAAAGATGAAAGCTTGGGTTGCCTCTGAAGATGCGCTTCTTTAAAGTCATTAGCATTACTTTTTGCACAAGTGTCATGACTCTTTGAATATTGCTTTAGAGACCCTGCTTAACTTGCTTAATTTGACTTTGTTCCATATTGCAATCTTCCTCCAAATTTTACCATTGCTCTTTTCCATGTAGTATAACTTTTCCTCATCACCCGTTTTGAATTCAACAATATATACATCAATCTCTTCATAATGTTTAATCACAAAATCCAATTTTGAGCAAACGATGAAGTCAAGGATTTTCTCTTCTTTGAGTGTTACAAGTTCTTTTTCGTCCGTTGTGATTAATCTCTCGAGTTTTTCAGGCTCCTCTTCTTTAATTGAGGTTTTCTCAAGTTCAACGTCCATGTTATAAACTTTTAGCAAATAAACAATGACATTTTCATGGAAAGTCCCCTTCTCTTGTTGTATTTGCTGGAAGTCTGGTGGATTTGATTCTCTTAATTGATGTTCATTAATAATACGTGGAAGAAATAATTCCACGGACAAATCACCCATATCAAATCTTTGTGAGAGAAATAATGCAACAGACAAGTTTTCCATGACAATTTCTTCAATTTCACATTCATCTTTAGATTTTGTAGTTTCTGTCCTATAATGAAATCTTTCATAAGCACATCTTCCTCAGCAATTCCTTGAGCTGTCAATTGTTGTTGCCTTATGATGATGTCACATACGAGCATATTGTTGAAATCAATCTCGGCCATCTTTTATCTTGTTATTTTCGTTCTTTTATATATCTTGAAAAAGAGAAAAAGAAGGAAAATAAAAAAATCAATCAAATAACACTTAAAAAATATAATAAATTAAGATTAAAAGTAAATAGTCCACAATAACGACGTCAAAAATTTGTTGCATTTTTTATATCGCAGGTGTACGATATCGTAACAAGTAATATAGTAGACCTTTGAATCCGATTATCGTTCCCACGAGAACTATATTTTAGTCTTAATTTACTTTTCCCTACTCCTATTTGATGAAAGTAAACAAAGATTTATGCGTTGATGTCAATTTTTTATTTAAACAATTTAACTTAATTAAAATGCACACAAAGATTTATTGAGATTTCAAATAATGGATGGAAATTAAGGACAAACAACTTCACCAATTGATCACCTTTAAGTCCTTATTCAATATTCAAAATCCTAATATAGTGTTCGATCGAATTCTCCTATGATATTCAATTTATCTCTCTCGAATTCTCATTGAGCCTATTTAACTATTTCAATCCCATATCTCTATGTGAATCTATCTTAATTAAACGAAATACAAGTTCTAAGAGCTCATGTATGATCGCAATATTTAGTATATGTTTCTCTACACATTATACTAAGTTATCGAATTTTACTATATGGTCTAAATCTCAAACTCACATCTCGATTCGTAAAAGATTCACATAATTATCAAATTAGTGATCAAGCAATTTAATTCATTAAACTCATAGCAAAATCAACACATGAACGATAAACTACCAAGAATCTTGAATAAAAGAAATAAATGTTTTCAAATAGATTACATCGTTCACCCTAATTTAAAGTTTAGCCACTCATAATAAATAAAAAAGAAAAACAAAGAGTTGATATAGAGTACATCACTGAGTTTAGAATATAGATGTAGAAAAAGAAATAAAAATTGCACCAAAATCTTCTTCTTCTTCTTTCAATCAATGTTTCAAAACTTGAATCCCTTGATATTTCCCTCCATTGAATTGTGTTTTTCAATCTCTAGTTGTATCTTTTTTATTTCAGTATGTGGAACCCCCTTTCTTAGTGCCTCATTAGGTCTATTTATACTTCCATACACGTTCTTGACCAATTTGGAGTCTTTTTTTGGGCTTCTCGCAGCCCAAATAGCAAAAACCTAAGTTGTGTGGCGCAGCACCTTGGCGTCGTATCAAATACTAAGGTAGCGCCTGGGCATTGAAAATCTGCCAAAAACGCTGTTTTCTGGGTAAAATTGCACTTGGGCGCTCGGTTGTCGGCGCTGAGCGCTAGGTCGCTGTTCCAAACTCTGCGCCTATTTCAATATTTTTGTCATACATTTTTCTCTCGATATCTGACTAAGACGATTCAAAATGCTTTGGAAAGTTAACTCAAAGGGCTACAACTTTGATAGAAATAAATATTTTCCAATTCGAACGTTTACTAGGCCAAAAATGGGTCTCAATCTCCAACTAAGAATTTGGACATCATTGTGCGGTTGAAAATTAATTTGTTTTCACTCCTTTTGATACTTAGTTGTACCCATTTGAACACTAACACTCTTGAATATTCATCATGAGTTTCGACACAACTTTTAAGTATTTGCACTTTAGCCCCCAACTTTGGATCTTGCCGTTTTTCGCTTATTTCTTTCAATTTCACTTCCATTAATTGAGTTTTACCTAATAACACATTATATAATAAATTAGGCTATAATTCCATTAAAAAAATTACGAAATATCAATATTTTGGAGCTGAATAAGTGTATAAAATACACTTATCAATGACTAAAACCAAATTTTGAAAAGGCAACCAGCAGGAGAAAGCTGAAATTTTTTTCTTCTTTTTAAAGGTGAAGAAACACGAGTGCTGAATCATGTTGATCGTAATACTTAAACAGTAGCGTGGCTATCATATGACAAGAAATCCTGATACAAATTTTCTTGAACACGATCTCCAATAATCCTTGGTGATGGGACGTAAGACACCATTGATTTTTTCCAAGGACCAAAAGAGGCAACAAAAAACTTAGTACGTAGCAAGCGAGGAAATTAACCCTTACAAGTTCCCAACATACATAATCACCGACATGTTTACAAAACATGTTTGGTATGCATTATTTAACTGTACAACGAAATACTATGGCGTGTGGGTATACTTTACCAAACACACCAATATTATTTCATACAACTCTACTTGATTGTATATCCAACTTGAGCAGCATATTTGGCGAGGGCATTCATCTCATCGCCACTGATGTATCCATTTCCATCACTATCAACATTCCAGAGAGCCAGCTTAGTTCTCACGCTGGGGCTGAAGGAACCAAGCTCCTTGAAGGCGCGTTTCAATTCTAGTCTGTCAAGACAGCCATCGCGATTTTTATCGTGGCGTCGGAAAAGGCCAAGCAACTGCTCTTCATCAAGAACAATTTCTACCATTCTAGGTTCGGTTTTATCAATCCAAACCATGTTGGGATGTAGAACAAGTGACAAGTTAGCTGCTGTAAGATATATCTCGGCTTACACTTGGAGATGTAGTGAGGTCCATCTCTATATTTATACACACAAATGGTGACGTGACCAGAAATAAAATGCTATGTGAAAAATGCTCTAATACTATAATCTAGGACAAAATTGATACATAGCACATTAGCACTAGATATTGGATAAGATTAAAAAGTATAATATTGGATAAGATTTAATTTTATTCTATATATTAATACTGTCAACTCTTTACGATATTAAGACCCGAGTCAGTATCTTCTCCTACAAAGTTTATTATTCCAACTTTTGTGGATAGCTAAATATTATTCCTTCTTATCTTAATGGATTAGCAGTGTACAAAAGGGGTATTCCAAGTTATTACTATAATCGATTTCAAATTTTGCTATGGATTCCCTTAGGAACAAAAATAAAAAATAAAAAAATTCAAGTGCCAAACTATGGCACGATAAAATAATTGTGCTATGTTCAGCATATTTTATATGTATTTGACGATTAAAATGTTGATTGTCACTGGTTGGAGTTTGGTTTGCTTTGAATCAGAGACGGATCCAGGATCGGACCACTTTTATATTTTCACGGATTTTTAAGAAAAAATTAAAAAGAAAATATTTTTCATCCTGAGAATTCTTTTGCCAAAGTTGATATCATTCATAAGATAAGGTTGGAGGACGTCATGATTCAAGTCGTCATTAGAATTACATGATTAATTTCTAGTGAGTATCTATTCAATGGAATATTAGAGAATAAGTTATCAAGATAAGGCAAGTGGGTCGTTTTCGTTACATGGCATCTATTCAATGGAATATTAGATAGTAAGTTCTCATGCAAAGCAATCTAAAGAATATATTTATGCTTATTCAAGTATATATTTGTGACGCGTCGCATTCTTCTTTTGTGATGAAGCATGCAAATCATCCGAGAGAAGGCTACAATTTTCTTATTGTTTGTGTAGCAATTGTTGTGCTACATTTAAAGAATAGCCTTAGGAAATTGACTGACTAGAAGACGATTTTGAGAGGAGCGAATTCAAACAAGAGAGAGTGGTAGCCATATGAAAGCTTCTCATAATGGCGATAAAAAATAGAGATAAGATTTTTGTTTCTAAGGGTCCGTTTGATTGCAGGGGTAGAAAATTGGTGAAAAAAAAAATGTTTTACAGAGAAAATATTTTTCTAGAAATTGTTTTATTGGAAATTATAATTAATTGTGTTTGATTGATATAATTTTCTATGAAAAATATTGAAAGTTTGGAGTCCGTTTGACTTCGTTTTTTTATGAAAATTGTCTATTAAAGTGATAATATTTTTTACTATTGGGTCTAGAATTTATTCCAATTGCCCCAAACAAAAAAAAAAGTATACCGGATATCATTCGTTTGACTTTATTTTGCATGAAAATTGTCAATAAAAGTGAAAATATTTTTTACCATTGTGTCTAAAATTTCTTCCAATTGCCCCAAAAAAAAAAAAAAAAACCTGAAAAATATTTACCCACCAAAACATTAAGAATTTATTTTCCTTAAAAAAGTGGAAAATATTTTCTCGGGAAAATTATCAAACACTACAAAAGTTATCAAACTGAGCCTAAGAGATTTTGATGTATGACATGGTCATCATTTATAATAATACACATAATTTAAAATCTCTTATTGCCGAATTCTTTAACGAATTTCAGATTTGAATTTCCACTTGCATGCATAATCAGAAATATGTATGTACAAAGTCTTTTAAGTATTAATTTATTATCAACGAGAACTAAATCATAACTAATTGTAGAAGCTTTTATCTTTTTCTTCACAAGGGCAGTTTTATTATATCAACTTCATTTTAGATAATATATGAATCAAAAAGTGGTTAGAGAATGATGCGATGCTTATAATTGCAATGGGGGAGTAATTCACTTAAAAGTATTGATGTATGTATGATATTGTCATAAAACACAATAATGCGTTTGATATTGTTTCTTTATTAAAAGAACGGCGAAGAAGGTAAATTTACAACCTCTGTCCAGTTTGATTCAGGCTCTGTTTGGACTCCGTTTTTGGGGGAAAAATAGGTTTCGAAATAGTTATTTTTTGAAAAATATGTAGTTAGAAAATAGAAAAAAATGGATTTACGTATAAAATTATTTTATGAAAGAATGTGTGGTTGAAAATGAGTTTTATAAAAATGAGTTTTGAGAAAAATAGAGCTCAAACATAGGCTTATTATGAGACAAGTTTCACCCTTTTTAACACTTTCTCGACCCCACTATTCATTTTCTTTTGTTGGGTTTCACTGGAGAAGAGCATGTTGGGCAAATTGTTGTCAAACGATCTCTCAAACTAAAATGTTAAATCATTAGTTATTCAATCGGCAACGACCAAATGACCGAAGTGAAATATCGACACCTCAAATGGAACGACCTAAGCCTATAACTATTTTGGACCATTAAAAGTGGCCTGATTTAATTAAAGTTGTTCATGGTCTGATCCTTCACTCATTGTATGACTTTTGGTGTTTGACCCACTTATTAGTTATATATTATTTCTCTTTTAGGCCCTACCCTATATTGGGAGCCTCTTTGTATTGAGAGATATATGTTATTGCCCTAGTCCACATTTTTTAGAGAATACCGTCTGCTTCTTCTCGATTTTGTGCTTTTTTTGCTATGGAATCCTCCTCGTTTCTCTTAGCCTTTGTGGCTATTGTGTGGCTGCAATAACTTCTCATTTTGTGTCCTTTGTGAGCTATACAAAAGCAACTAGGGTTTGGGTGAAGATCGTAGGATATTGGGTTCCATTTTTTGGTGTCGATTTTGGTGGTTTCTTGATAAACTGAGCCCGAAAACATTCGTTGGTCATTCTTCCGCTTAAAATTTAGTATCAGAGCCACTTTGGTGTGTGAATTCTGAAGAAGATCTGACTAGAAACTAGTAGAAAGAGAGCGAAAAAATGTGTCCAACTTTCTTCATAAAACCAAACCTGCAACCTTATTTTTCAGCCAAATCAGTGGCCGGTTGAATAATCCAAAACCACAAGCAGGCTTTGTAGGCAGAGACATAGCCGACAGTGGTGTGCGTGGTGGTGGTGATTGCCAGCGCGGAGGCACGTCCGGAATCACCTAGGGAAGTTCTCTTTAGACAGAAGACTTCTAACGTGATTTCTAACGATTTGGTGTTAGTTTTCTATTTCAGATTATACAGTGAAATCTGGATGATTTTTTCCTGCGTGTTTGTAATTCTATTTTGTGCTCGATTGGTTGCTACAAATTTTGGAGACTTTAGAGCGAATAGTAGTGATCCTAAAGTGGTAAATTATCATCTCGTTATTTACGGACTCATATTAGTTTGCTTTGGTAAATTAGCTTTTCTCGTTTAATTTTTAGTACTAGCGAGTTATCGTGTGGGTTGACAATATGATTGGGGTTATCATGTGGGATAAACATTGCCTATGGTAGAATTTAGGAACTACTTGCCTTTAATTGTTACGTGATTAAAATGTTCATTTGATAAAATTCAGAATATTATCTCTGTGATATATTGTGCGAAAAACTATTTTGTTGACATATTTCTTGTTACATTATTAATTTATTAGAATACATAGACCTTACCCATTTGAACATTATCTTGATTTAAGATAGAAAATCTTACAAAACCATGTGAATCTAGAACTGTGTATACTATTTGCAGTAGGTCTACTTTGTGTGGCTTGATTGTGATTCTATATATATTTTTTATTAAAATGAAAACTCACAATTTTGATTTCGGAACTTTTAACGGAAAATCTGATTTTTCAATCTGGCAACAAAAAATGAGAGGTATTTTGGTTCAACAAAATGTTTCAAAAGATATTAATGACAATTTTCTTGCTAATTTTTTAAGAGAACAAAAAGAAGAAGTCAATGAGCTTGCTTATACTTCAATCATTTTACACTTATCTGATGTCGTTCTGAGAAAAGTGGATAAACTGAAAACCATTATAGAACTTTGGAAAACATCGGAAGACTTGTATTTGCTCAAATTCACTCTGAACAAACTTTACTTATTTGAGCGTTTTTCAGTTTTAAAATTGATCCTTTAAAGGATTGATGATAACTTAGACGTGTTTAACAAACTTGTTCAAAATATTGTTAATTGTGAAGAGTCAGTGTCTAATACCTACAAGGCTATAATCTTGCTTAATTCCATACTTGATACCTATAAGGAAGTTAAGAATGCAATTAAGTATGGTAGGGACACTTTGACGCTTGAAATTGTCATTGACTCCCTTAAAAGTAAAGAGATTGAAATTAGAGCCGAAAAACATGATAAGAAAAAAGGTGAGATTTACATGATGAGGGGTATAACTCAATTTAAGCAAAACAATCATGATAGTTTCCAGAGTGGTGGGGAGTCAAGTAGTAATGGAGGTAAAAAGAAGGGCAATAAAAATTTAGGACCAAGGTTAAGAAATGATATGGCTCTGGGAACATGATACATTTTTTAAAAGATTTCTATAAAGAGAAATGTAAGCTAAAGGGTAAGGAAAGAGATGAAATAAATGTATTATCTTCTATTTCCAATACTGATGATGGTGAGGTTAATATGTATACAAGTTATGTTGCCTATCTTGTAGAATTGAGTTTAACTGTAATTTCATGTTTACATGAGTGAATACTTGATTCTAGTGCATCTTTTCACGCGACATCACAAAAGGATTGGTTTGAGAAATTACATGAATTAAATGATGAGCATGTTGTGCTATGTGATAGTTCTGCTTATACTGTCGTTGGAATAGGTGATATTACTTTAAAATTTGATACTAGTTTTGTATATACTTTATAAGATATTAGATACATTACTGAACTGTCTGGGGATTTAATCTCAGTAGAAAGATTTGAGAAAGCTGACTTTACTGATAAAATTGGAAATGAAATTTTAAAATTGGTTAAGGGTGCGCTAGTTTCTATTAAGGGGATAAAAATGATATTTATATCATTATTGGGGAAGTGATAATATGTTTAGATTCCTCTATCTCTTCTGCTAAGACCGATCACACACATAAATGACATAATAGACTAGCACATGTGGATATTAAGGGGCTTAAACTCCTTAATGAAAAATGTGCATTTGGAAATGTGATATGATCCGGGATGCGCCAGCAATTATCAAGAATTCGAAGCATGTTGGAGAGAGATTTGAGTCAAGTCCAAGACTTCAAAGAGATGATAAAAGCTATATATTTACATGATCAAGCAAAGGAGTCCATAATATCGAAGTTAACATACCAAGGAACAAGTTTGGTGAAGGGGGCGATGTCGGAAATCAATTGGATCAACACGAAAGTTATTCACTGGTTTTCAGTCTCATATTGAGACCTATTTTTGACATGGTAAACGGTCGAATTGGAGGATTATGTCTGAAGAAAAGTTGTAGCCCTTGAAGTAATATTTCCAATACAATTTGAATCTCTCCAAACTTATGAACTCACCATATCTCAACATAAGAAGGATAAGTCAATAGCCTTGAACACAACTAGGCATGAAGAGTACAACTTTACTGACAAAAAACCCTAATGATGAGAAAATATCTTATTTTGTTAATAACTTCAAAAAACGTTTAGGAAGTCGAAGAAGCCTCAAGAGAGAAATAAAGGTGCCCAAGTGAGTCTATAAAGAAATCCCAGTATGTAAGATGTTGATGTGACCTAGAAAAGGCATCAAAAGGACGAAAGTTCGATGAGCATTGAGGCGAAAATATGGACGAGTTCAAGATCAAACGTGAGTGCCATGTTTGTTGAGAAGAATCAAAGGGCTCATTCGAGATTATTTGAGGTCAATAATGTCGCACAAATTCATGATTCGAGCAACGGAGTCCAAAAGGTGGAAGATAACAAGTTTAAGGATGGGCTTCATGTTGCACATGGAAGGCGAAAAGCAATTGGAGCAACTTGGTTCAAGACGTGCAATGGAGGGCCAAAAGATGACCACTATGCAGCTGCTTAGTGGTCCAAGCCATGCAGTCTCTTGATGGTAACCCGTGAGCAAAGTGGGGGCATTCATGTGGTCGCATCTATACGACCACATGAAAATGCACCAAGCGGTCACATAGACCAATTTCTGAGCAAATATTTCTTTTTTCTCGAGTTTCCTTGTTTTGTTAGAATCCTATTTCTTTTGATATTTTGTGATCTTTTTCAAATTATTTTCGATTTTAACTGGGTTTTAGGGCTTTAGTATAAATAGTTATTTCTTTCATTGTAAAAAGGTTAGACATTATTATTAAGAGTTTATACATTTTGGTGAGATTTATTACTCCAATTTCTTGCTGGTTTAAAGATTTAATATTGAACTTATCAAAAGGGTTTCGCAGTCCTTTTGTGGCATTTTCACTGCACGGTTCTTGTTCCGGGTAATCAACGTGTCGAATTTCTTAGGTCTAATCTCGGTTCTTGATGCGGGTCGGGCTGATCTTTGCTCGACATGATTTCCAACTTTCTTGGGTTTGTTCCATCTTGTTCATGGGTTCCCAAGATCGTTTCTTGTTGGGTTCACATCAGTTGATATCATAGATTGGCTCTAAAATTCAGGTCATCTATCCTTTAATTTTTGTTGATTAATTTTTGTTTGAGTAAATAAATCAGTTTTATTGTTCTTGATTTTGAGTCATTATTTCCGTATAAGTGTGTCGTTTAATTGTCTCTAGATTAATTATTTAATTGTTTATGAAGTTCTGATAAAAAAAGAGCATAAAAAAGGAGAAGAGACAAAAAAAAGTCTCTACATCTCGTGAACGTTTAGAAATAAAAATATAACAAAAAATAAAAAAAAATAAAATTTTGAGTCAGCTTGTTTTCTTTTTCTTGAAAATTGAGTCCATTACCCCAGTCCGTGCAAATTTTGTTGATTGTCCGACAACTTGTGCTTGTGGTGGTGTTCGTTGCGGGATTTGTGTCCCATTTGATTGAAATCAGTTATTTCTCGAGCCATTGAGGAAGGAAGACGTGCGGTAAAAGGCAAGAGTGGTGAGCTCAATATCCGATAAAAGCCAATTTCGAGTATACACGAGTGCAAACACGTGAGGTAAACCATTTTTCTTTTTATTAATTTTTATTTAATTTTTGTTATTTAATTATTTGCAAAAAAAGGAGGAGATATGAGTAAAGGCGAGGAAGAAGCGATACCGAAAGGGTTTTATGCGAAATTTATGGATAGTATACAGGCTATACATCATAAGTTTGATAAGTTGGGTTTGGCGGTTGAATGTATTAGTGGTGATGTAGTTAGGAATGAAACCTTGATTGGGAGTCAGCTGTGAGGGACGTCCCAAAAGGTTCCGCATGAGGGTAGAGGAGATAGGCGACGACAGAATCTTATGGCTGAATTTGATGAGGAAAATGAGGCGGTGGGTGTAGGTAGTGATGAATATTATTTGGAAGCTGATATGGGACGAATGAGAAATAGAGGATGTAGGTTTAATCGAGGGGTTGATAGAAATCTGGGGAGCATCAAACTGAACATCCTAGCTTTTCAAGGTCAGAGTAACCCTGATGCTTACTTAGAATGGGAAAAGAAGGTAGAATTGGTGTTTGATTGCCATACTTACTTGGAGGAGAAGAAGCTGAGGTTAGCTACAGTGGAGGTCACTAAATATACTATTATTTGGTGGGATCAGTTGGTGACTAGTCGTAGGAGGAATTTGGATAGGCCGATTAAGACATGGGGAGAGTTGAAGGCTAGTATGAGAAAAAGATTTGTACCGGGACCTTTATTAAAAATTAAACTCTCTCTCAAAGATCTAGGAGTGTGGAAGATTATTATAACGAGATGGAGGTGGTAATGATTAGAGCAAACGTGGAGAAGGATCAGGAGGCCACCATAGCTAGGTTTCTGAATGGGTTGAATATGGACATTGCCAACATAGTAGAGTTACAGCACTATGTAGAATTAGATGACTTGATGCACGTGGCTATGAAGATAGAGAGGCAACTCAGATGAAAGTGGATAGTGAGGTTTACTACGGAACCTAAATGGAGTGGCGTTGACAGGAATGATAGGGCGGAGGCCAGGGGAAAGGTTGAAATATCTAAGGTTAAGGAGGAGGTAAATAAAAATAAACCAAACATCGAGTCTCAAGTTGGTAGGTCGAGAGGTATTAAATGCTTCAAGTGTTTGGGTTTGGGGCATATCGCTTCACACTGTCTAAACCGACGGGTGATGATTCTTTGAAAAAATGGAGAGATTGAGTCGAATGATGGAAGTGGGATTGACAGCATGCTTGAGTTGGAGGATGTTAAAGGTGAAACTTGTGTGGAGTACCCGGTTGTTGAGTCATTAGTAGTGATGTGTGCTTTTACTACACAAATGAAGGTGGGTGATGAGGAGAAGCAACGGGAGAATTTATTTCACACTAGGTGTCACATTAAGAATACAGTATGCAGTTTGATAATAGATGGTGAGAGTTGTACGAATGTGGCTAGCGCGACCCTTGTAGAGGAGTTGTGGTTACCTCTTATGAGGCATCCACAACCGTACAAATTGGAGTGGTTGAATAGGTGTGGAGAGGTACGGGTTACCAAGAGGGCATTGGTATAGTGATGATGTGTTATGTGATGTGGTTCCAATGCATGCCGGACTCTCTTATTGGGTAGGCCATAGCAGTACGATAGGAGAGTAGAGCGTGATAGATTCACAAATCGATACAACTTTGTGAAGGATGAAAAAACCATTACACTTATACCTTTGACACCACAGCAGGTCCATGAGGACTAGTTAAAACTGAAAAGTGAGCGAGAGGATAAAAATAAAGAGCGAAAAAATGAGAGCATGAGAGAAGAAAGTAAAGTGGCTGAGAGTAAGAAAAAGAGTAGAGAGAAAAGAGAGGGAAATGACAAATAGGAGAGAAAATTCCAAATTTAGCTTATATGCAAGAAAAATCAAAGGTGAGAGGGCTTCGTGAAAACTAACAATCCCCTCCCCAATTTGGATATTTCTCTTTTGCAGGAATTTAAGGAATTATTCTATGGAGAGATAATTCACGGGGTGCCATACATTGACCATCCACTTGATGTAAAGAACATGGAGAAATTGGTGTGTAACAAGGGAGAAGACTGTAACCACGCCATGGTAACATATCAAATCCATATCCCTAGGTTAGACTATAAGCTAGCATGTAGGAATAGATTTTCACATGGGATATTTACTTTGGTATATGTTAAAACTTCTAATAATTCCATGGGGTTAGTAAGTCAATTGTCGCATACATTTATGGAAAATTTCTTGTTTGTCTATGATGTGCTCTTACTACATTATGAAATTCTAGCATGCTACACCAAGTTAATCACATATGATAAGCAATTAGAGTGCATTACTGGTAACTAGGTGCATGATTGTCTTTACTTTAATCAAAATATTATTAACTGTCTTAGGTTGGATGTATGGCATATATTAGGAGTAAGTTTACTGTCTATTATTTCCGTTCCGTGCATCAATTTAAAGAGTGGTTTCAATCTGCTAACCTTGTTCCATTTAATCACTTTATGTATTGGTGTTAGTAGTAGCTTTGGTGAAAAGCAGGTGATTCTTATAGACATATCTCAGTATTGCCAAAAGGGGCTATCGAGTCGAGTCTTATTTGACCCAAGTGATGGTAGTTGGGTGATCATACGTACGAGGTGGATACAAACTCAAAGGAGATCCAAATTACATCCTAGAGGAGACAGATCATGCCATTACATTGCTATGATTGAGAATGATGGCTATAGTTTACTTTTACTAGGTAAATAATAGTTAACATTTTCGGTGTTGCTAATGTTGCTTCGTTTGATGCATGTTTGAATTCGAGGACGAATCCTTTCGAAGAGAAAGGGGATGATGTGACCCAGAAAAGGCATCAAGCAGACAAAGGTTCGATGAGCATTGAGACGAAAATTCAGACAAGTTCAAGATCGAACGTAAGTGTAATGTTCGTTGAGAAGAATCAAAGGGCTCATTTGAGATTATCTGAGGTCAATAATGTCGCACAAATTCATGATTCGAGAAATGGAGTCCAAAAGGTGGAAGATAACAAGTTTAAAGACGAGCTTCACGTTGCACATGGAAGGAAAAAAGCAATTGGAGCAACTTTGTTCAAAACGTGCAATGAATGGCCAAAAGATGACCACTATGCGACCGCATAGTGGCCCAAGCCATGCAATCGAATGATGGCAACTTGTGAGCAAAGTGGGGGCATTCACGTGGTCTATACGATCGAATGAAAATGCACCAAGCAGTCGTATAGACCAATTACGAGGCAAATATTTCCTTTTTTCACGAGTTTTCTAGTTTTGTTAGAATTCTATTTCTTTTGGTATTTCGTGATCTTTTTCAAATTATTTTCGGTTTTAACTGGGTTTTAGAGCTTTAGTATAAATAGTTATTTCTTTCATTGTAAAAAGGTCAGACATTATTATTGAGAGTTTATACATTTTGGTGAGATTTATTCCTCCAATTTCTTGGTGGTTTAAAGATCTAATCTTGAACTTATCAAAAGGGTTTCGCAGTTCTTTTGTGGCATTCCCACTACACGGTTCTTGTTCCGGGTAATCAACGGGTCGAATTTTTTTATGTGTAATCTCGATTTTTGATACGGGTCGGACAACGGGTCGGTTTAATTTTTGCACGACGTGATTCTAGCTTTCTTAGGTTTGTTCCATCTTGTTCGTGGATTTTCAAAATCGTTTCTTAGTTGGGTTCACATCAGATGTCCTAACAATAAGTGTTAAGATTTTGACCACTATAGGAGTAAGTATCCTAACAATAATCTTAGTGAGTTCAGATTAGTGAACGATAATTTAAAGGCTAAGGTTAAAACCTTAACAAGTGACATTGAGAAATCCAATACTCAACTCCATTTGTTCTTGAGTGGATCTCAGAAACTTGAAAATCTTTTAATGTTGAACAAGTATGCTGGGAATAAGGGAGGTCTAGGATATAATTCGGCTCATCATAATACTGCTAGTACTTCCATAACCACTTGTCTCCTTTACCAACTAGCTTAGATATGTTGAAAATCCTGAACCCAAGAACAAGGGTATCTTAGGATAGAGGTCTACTAGACATCGTAGGACCAACTAGCCCAGAAATCTATTTTAGGAACCACGTAGTTTTTGTCCTCTTTTTATTTCTACATGTTTTAGTTGTGGTCAGTTAGGCCATAGTAGGCCTAGGTGTCATAATTTTGTAAAAAAGTAGCAATAATCAAAATTTCTCTAGCATAATATATTTGACTTCCTTACTAGTCATATTAGTCACTTACTGAGATAATGACACAATTGAATATGACTATTTCTGCTTCTAGGAAAGTCTGGTTTAAAAACAGTGATAGGAGAGAGTATCAATCTCATCATGGTGTTCTTGAAGGTAAAAAGCTTTTGTGTACCTCATTGAGAAGGTATTTTGGTGCATACTTGTGCTATTTCATTGTATTCATTCATTATTGTATGCATTTTTTTTATTTTTTGCTTTTTATTATATTTGATTTTTAAAAAAATTAAAAAAAAATAAGAGAAGGAATTTTTGAAAATACAACACATTATCTGATTTGCTTGAACATGTTTATTGTGACCAAGTATGATATGTTAATGAGCTGTAACATAGTTTCCATTGCTTGTCTAGGCTTAATATGGAGTACTTAGTATAAGTTTATTCATGTACCATCAGCACTACACATACGAAGATCTCGTGAGTGAATATTGATCCCGTGTGTGAGATTTGGGATGACAGTCATCAATTGGTGAGGTGAACTTAAACATGAGTTGATCTTTAACTAGTTGACCTATGGTATAGTATATTCCATAAAAAGAAAAAATGATTCATTTTATACTCTTCTTAGAAGCCTATTTGACTCGAGCCATTAACCATGATGGATTTTTCAAAACTTGATACCTTATGGTCATCTGACTTGGAGTTATTAGCCCAAAGCACATTACAAAGGTCATCTTAGTCGTTTAATGGAGAAAAGTCTACATATAAGATGTGAAAACAAAAATTACATATAGTTAAATTCAGGGGAGAAAAGAAAAATTTATATATGATGAGCTTCATTATTTTGTATGCCCTAGTTGTGTTGGGTTTGATTTTTATTAATAAAGGAAATAATCATTATGCAGTGATATTTAGTATGTCATTTTTCACAAAGTTAAGGTTTTGAGTCTTGCTTGCAAGGAATTAGTCGCATGTTACACATATGGGTCACTCTACAATTTAATTTATTTAAACTTGAACTGAATATGTGGGAAAATTTATTGTTTGGTGATTATACTTGTACATGCTATCAATTGCATTTTTAAGTTGTCATGTATATTGTTGTTGGTATTTCATGAAGATATTTAAACAAAAAAAATGGAGAGAAAGATTTCTTGTTATATACATTCGTCATTTGTCACAAAAAGGGGAGAGAGTAATTAAAGGGTATGAAGTCTGCATTAAGGGGCAGATTTCACATCATTTCATATCATTTTGAATGCTTAGCTTTTTGAGTTTTGATATTTTTTTATATTAATGTTTCAGTTGATATTTTGATTAACATTGATATTGCATCTTAATTTAGCTAGGATGATGATACTATGTTTCAATTATTATATTTGCTTAAATGTTTTAATGACTATATTTGCTTAACTATTTTATGCTTTTTACACTTGTTATTTAAGTTGTTGATTTCAGAAAACAGGTTTGAAGAGTATCGATTGAGTTAGTTAGGTTTTGGGGAGTAGTTTATTGGCATGACTTTAGACAAAATTAATGTTAATAAAAGAGTTATAAAAGTCAAAGAATCTGTTATGATGTTGAATAGATGAATTTGAAGTTTTTGTGTTCAAGTATGAAAAAAGGAGAATGAGTCACCAAAATTATGCTAGTCAATCGCTAAGCTGATGCTCGAGCGTCTAAAACAGAATCATTGTTTCATGCTTATTACTCTAGCGAGGCACATGTCATTCGCGTGGCGCTTGAGTGACGGTAATATTTGGAAAAATCTATTCGGGATTTTTAGGAGTTCTATTTAGCCTATACTACCCCCAGTATCTCTCTACTATACCTACACAATCATATTATTCTACCTAGAGAACAAACTTTGAAGATCTTATGACGAATCTAACATTTGAGATCAATCAACCAAACTTTGGAGAAAACATCAATTAACATTATCAAAACACCAACTTCCGAAATATCTATGAGAAAGTGTTGAGCATTCAAGAAGAAGACTAGGAGTCCATGAAAAGGACAAGAACGAAGAGTTCTTGGTGATCCACATGAGATAGACAATTTTAGAAGGTTGGGAAGAGTGTGAGGAACAAATGATCCAGGAAAGCCTTCGAGATTATAAAAAGTAGGTGGGCGAGTCTAGGAGGTTGCCTATTCTAGATTGTACTCTAAGTCGTTGTCTAGTGGATTTTACTGGCTTGTTCCCAGAGTCTTTTATCCCACGAGGGATTTTCTCCATCATCAATTTTGTGGTGTTTTTTTACTTTTCTACAATTATACAAACTGTGGTAATTCAATGTAGGATAATAATTACATGAGAATTCATCTAGATTGATTATTAATAGTAACTTGTTGCTAATAATAATTGGTAAATTTAAATTCCACATTATACACCTCTTCAACCCCTTTAGGTGTTATTTGGATCAAACGTCGTTATTTTCAATTGTTAACATCTATTAACGTTGTACGTTGTTTTGTACTTTCAAGAAGTTTCATACTTATCGATTCGTAAAAACAATGCTCTAACCTTAACAGACATTCAAATTAAATTAGATGATTGATTACCTAAATCAATCTCGAATTAAGTAATTTTTTACAGGGTCGCTGAACTTAAAAAATTATCTCATTAATCACTAAACTTTGTAATTCGTTATCTCATTCATTAATAAGAAAAAATATTTAAGGGTTAATTACATTGTCTAATTTAAGGATTAATTTAAGTGAATTACAAAGTTCAAACATTAACGGGATAATTTTTAAAGTCCATTAACCCGCTAAAAACTTTATGCAAAGTTCGGTGATGATTCAAGTACTTAACCCTTAAATTAGACTTAGGTTATAGAAAAATACGTAAAATATTTAGTTAATTAACATGTATGAAATATGTCACAAAAAAATTCTTCTATTTTTCAATTGATTCATAGAATTACATAAAAACTACACAACGAGATTGGTTGATTCAAAATAATATCAAGAATAATATTACCCAATAATTGAACGTTTTCGTACTCTTATAGATGGGCGGAACCAGGAAAGTAACTCGGTGCGGGCACAAAGTCGAGTTTTTGGTTATGAATTTAATGATGATAAAAATAAAATAAAAAATATTGCGACAATACTAAAAATGATATAGTTTATAAATTATACTTGTTCCTTGCAGGTTTTCATATTTTTATATCGTTGTACAATAAGTACATTCTTGAGTTTCAAAAATATATATTTCTCTACATAAACAATTGTGCTATCATTCATCCATTTATCACCCATCTGATTACACAATCTATCATTTACAATGATTGTTGCAAAAAATACTATCTCTACAATAACGATGGCAACCAATTAAATCAATGCTAAAATCAAAAGTTTATAAACCAATGGATATACCATATTTTTCTTTGTCGGAACTAACTTCTCTACAAGATCACCAATGTCATTCAACCCTTCAGACTCCTTGTTATAGCGCATGTCAAAAATATAAGGCTCAACTTTATTACGAAGTACATCGAAATCTCTTACAGAGAAATCTAATGGATAAAGCCAAAAAGAGAATGAATCTTGTGGACATAAAAAAACCACACAAAGAAGTAACTCAGTATTTACCTTCGAGAAACGATTATTCAATTCTTGAAGTTGTAGATCGATGACAGAATAGAACAAATCTACACGATAATTATGTACATTTGTAATTTCTACACGACGCGTATATCGAAAGAATTAAAAATATTAAAATCCAATTCGTAATCGAGTTCTATCCGAGTATTTCCAAAACCGAAATTACCATTAAATTTTCAATACTTTGTAAATGAACCATTCGGTTTAATGTACTTTCTACAATCGAACCAGAAATGATGCTTCAAATTCAATAAGTTCGATTCCTATTACAATGTCTACCCCTAAAAAGAGTCATCTTCTTCCCTCCACCAATTGCCACCTCCGCCACCAAACCAATCGAAAGTCACTTTATCTCCCAATTTTATGCACTTCACATTCACTTCCTATCTCTGTTTTATGTACTTGTATTGTTGGGTTTTGATACCCAATGAATCCTAGAGCGATTATGTAATTGTTGGATTAAATTATTTTCAACAACCAAGTCTAAAGGCTCAAACCGAAAACAACGTGGGTCGTTGAAAGTAACTTAAACAATTAATGTTGCTCATGGCCCATATATATATATATATATATATATATATATATATATATATATATATATATATATATACATATATATATATATGGTGTCTTTGCCCTAACCGTTTTGTGTGTGATTTGTATGTTAAAAGGAGAAAATCGGTGGCTTTCTCTGTGTTTTGGCCTCCATCTCGTGTTTCTTCCATTGTTTTTTTCGCGCCTTCGTGGCCAACAAATCATCACAATTATTTTGTCCTTTGTGGGTGAGATTGAGGAGCAACCGAGGTGAATATATTGGTTGTGGGTTTGAGTTGTTTGGATTGATTGTTTGGTAGAGAAAGTAACGTGAAACTGAGCTCGGAAAACACTGTTTTGACAACCTTTAGAGCAAGCTTCCGCGACATGTACTATTCCTCATATTCTAATTCCCTTCTTACCTTTCCTCATTTGTATTCATTGGACTTTCCTTTAGGACATGGGTTGTTTATGGATCTTAGGCGCGCTGGAAAGAGCATACACTTTCCTCTTTAACAATCCACGCTGTTGACTTTGGATTTTAGATGGCTTAACTGCTTCATAACACGTCCATTAGTTCTGATGTTACTTCTCAATGTAGATGGGTTCGGTGACTTCGAAGAATTGTCTATTAAAACCCCATTCAAAGAAACCAAGTTCTAAATGTAAATTAATGTGAATAATTATTTCAAAGTTTGGTCTAATAAAACCTAATTTATTTTTATGATGTCAAATTTCTATGAAGTTTTCATGACAATCGTAGAAAGAGACTAAGAAATTATCCTTTTGAGTAATTAAAAATAGTTGGTAATTACAATCCACTAAAGATTCCATGTTGTTGGAAACTAAAATGTCGTATGACCAAGTACCAATCCAACTTTAAAAGCCTTAACCTTTTGCCTAGTGTTTGATATTGGAACTTAAAACAGAAAAATATTTGTTAGTTGTTTCGTCGATGCATGATAACATTGGTTAAACAATAAATAAAAGAAGAAATTAGGACTGATGCGGGTCATCTGATGAGGTTCCACGGAATCTAACGTGGCAGGCGAACTTGAGCCCGCACTCAACATCACTCTACCCAAGAGACAGTTTGACCGAATCTCCGTGAAGAGGCCAAACCTATATGGGAAGTTGATCCCATTTGATTGAGTCGACCTCATATACAGAATCGAACCCTCATGCACGGGAGAGGCTAAAAGGAGGCCTAGCAGGAGATCTTTCATGCATCATTAATAAGTGATTGATGTGACAATTCACTGCTACCGCCTTCCTACCCAACCAATTAGGTCAAATCTAAACCTTTTTTGTTAGAGTTATGGACAATAAAATGGTATTAACATTAAATGCTTATGATTTATTCATGTCATTGACAGGAAGCCTTAACCATGTGGATGAGGCCACATATGCTTTCATGTGACGGCTAATATCCATCATATTCTACTATAAAAGATCACACAATGTACCTTCTAAAGGTAATACAAGTTTAAATCCTCACAACATCTCCCCAAGGTCGACCCCTTTTTACATTGGAAGTTTGCGTCTAAAGTACCTCCCCCACACTCATATAATCACAACTAGTTCATGTTGTTGTAATTCCTATAATCTTGAAGATCTGTTGTTCCTCCAGACTCATGATCTGTTACCATAGATACTTTCTAGCCAACTTGCTAGATTTTTCGATCTACCTCCTCTAACTTCCAAGATCCCCTGTAAATTCTAGACTCATAATCTTCTGCACACGTCTATTCCAAGTGGATACCCAGGAATCACCTATTCATATTTTTCTTCCTGTGCTCGTAGTCCAACCTCTCTCAACCGCCAAAAACTTCTAAAGTCCAACTGAGAAAGTACATTATTCCAAGTGTTAAGGAAGTCAGGTGTTTTGGATTCACAAACCTTGATATTTTTCCAAAACTTGGTTGGCGGATCTCAAGAATGAAATGGATGAATATCCAAATATTTACACTCTTGGATCTCTCAAAAAACGATGTGTATGTGTTATGCAATGAAATCATAATGAAGCAACCCACCAAAAATCATCTCAGATATCTGTATTTATAGTTGGGGGCGTTTAGATGTTATGGACCGTGTAAAACTCTTCAAAATCGCAAATTAGGTCTGGCTGCATAAATATATTGCTCGAGCAAGGGAGCATGTCGCTCGAGCAATGCCTGGACGATAAGCGGGCGACAACGGTTCTGTTGTTGTCGCTCGAGCGATGGTTGGCGTGAAGTTAGCAAAATCTCGGCGCTGCTTTTTCTTTATTTCCAAACTCGAACTCAAACTTTAAGCTACCTAACTCAACTATACAAAATCATATCCAAGTCCGTGACTTTTTATAAGTGTTCAAATAAGACCATTTTGTTCACAAACATGTCAATTACAACATTAGACCTAACAATCTTCCCTTTGGCATTTTGTTGCAAAACCATTCAAATAAAGTCAAGGAAATCAAACTACCCAAGTTTCTCAAGTTCTTCTACTTTTTGCATTCCTTGGTAAATATGTTTCTTAAAATCAAAAACTTAATACCCAGTATAAAAGCATGTGATACAGAAAATCAAAAATTTATGAACACGAATAAGCATGCTAGTTTGAGACGTGATTTTAATGTCAATCAAAACACCAACCGAAACATTAACATCACAAAACATCAAAACTCAAATAGCTATGCATATGATATGCAATATAGATGCAATGCACATGCTCCCCCTCACTGTAAACTTTCAATGTTTTTATACAGTAGGCAAATGTATATATGTCTCTCACCAACAACCACTCAGACGTAAAATGCAAAACTCAGTTTCATTTAATCATTTAATGCTCTCCCGATGTATATTCTCCCCCCTCCCCTTTGTGACAAAGGACTAAGGGATATATAACTATTCCAGTCGTTAGCATTAATATTAACATATAATTACTCAAAAATGCAGTTATTAGCATGCATAAGTATAAATAATGTACAGTAAACCTTCCTACATACTCAATTCAAATTATCATGGAGTAAATTGTATAAGTGACCTATGTGTGTAAAGTGTTACTAATCATTTTTTTTTAAGTAGGACTACAAACCTTAATTTAGTGAAAAAGGGACATGCTAAACATCACTGACAATAAGTATATTCCTCTACTTATGAAAGTCAAACCATTTAATCCATATTAGGACATTTAAATAGAAGCTCATTTTGTATTGATATTTTCTTCTCTCCCTGACTTTTTACAAATCTATTTTTCATATTTTTCAATATTTTAAAATCATTATTATTTTTCATATCTTAAGTGCAGTTTCCTCTTCATTAAGTGAATAAAATGACCCATGTAGCGAGCTTTAGGCCAGTTAACCCAAGTCAATTGACCATAGGCACCAGGTTATGAGAAATCACACGTGCTTAATTGCTCGAGTCAAATAGGATTCGAAGAAGAACTAAGATATTGAACTTTTTTATTATCGAGAATAAATTTGAGCTTAGGTCTAATAAATAAGATCAATTCATGTTCAAAGTTACATTACTAACATGTGACTGTCATCCCAAATCTCAGACACACTGTAGAGTCCTACTAACAATATCATAGTGTGTGCAGTGCAGATGATACATGAAGACAAATATACTAAATACTCCATAAATAACTTAAGCTAGCAATGAAAATTATGTTAAATCGCATCGATTAAACCCATACTTGATCACAACAAACAAATTCAAGTATATTATATGTTAATCTGTAAAACCAATTTCCCGCATTTTTTATTTTTCAATTTTTCAATTTTTTTGTTGTTTTTCTTTGAAAGCATGAATGCACCAACCACATGAAAAAATGTCAAACGCACAAATAAATATAAAATAAAAAAAATATGCATAAATTTTCTACAAAAAAAAAACAAACATATAAATGTAATGCATACAAAAGTCAATAATACATAACAATTAAGCACATACATGCACCAAAAATACCTAATCAGCTAGGTATATGAGTGTTTTTACCTTTAAGAGAACCGTGATCTATATCATAGTTTTTAAGATCACCATTTTTCACCCAAACTTGCCTAGTACTAGAACGATTCCCAGACAATTGTGTCACCAAGTCGGTCTTGATTAGTAAGGAATCCAGTTTGACCAACAAACTCCTGATTTCTATTCATATTAAAACTCTTTGACTCTTTGTCTATTCAGGAATTGATGACATCTGGGTCGTATGTGTCATAACTCACCGTAGTGAAAGCAGGTTAGGACAAATCTAGGACTAGCGTTATGTGAATGCTGACGTCTATTCCTAGATCGACGAGTCCTACGCTGTCTAGTAGGCCTCTGTCTAAGA
Organism: Fraxinus excelsior; assembly: GCA_019097785.1. NCBI lineage: Eukaryota > Viridiplantae > Streptophyta > Magnoliopsida > Lamiales > Oleaceae > Fraxinus > Fraxinus excelsior. The sequence continues at coordinate 17,405,457 of CM032623.1, read as the reverse complement.
AATCCATTATCCTTAAGATCAGGGTTAGGCACATGCTTGGATTGGTCAGTGGCAGGGACAAATGTGGTTTTAGAAGTACTAGCAATGTTTTCCTTAAAACCTAGACCTCCCTTATTTTCAGCCGACTTGCCCATTCCTAAAATGTTATATAACTTTTCTCGACCACTAGGGAAGGCAAGCAGTTGAGACTTAGAATATTCTAGATCGTTCAGAAGGTTCTTAACCTGGCTTTCCAAGGTCTCTCTCACTGGTCAACTCGTTGACATTCCTAGATGACTTCTCAAGCTTACTGGTGAGGTTCTTAACCTGAGTCTCTAAAGTTCCATTCATGAATCTCACTTCACTCAGGATCGAGGTAGACTCTTTAATGTGAGCTACTAACTTCTCATTTTTCAACTCAAGTTCCTTATTTTTTGCATTTAAGACTTTATTTTTAGTAAGAATCTTAAGACTCTTCTCATACATCTTATCATAAGCCTCTTGGAAATGTCCTCACTCTCAGAATTGTCCTCATCAGAATCCTCATCACTATCTAAGTCATTTTCTCTTTCACTCCCTTGGTCAGATTCATTCTTAATTCAAGTAGTAAAGACAAGATATTTTTCACTTTCCTCCCGAGTGGATCTCTCACTCTAATTGTCAGAGTTAGACTGTCATCAATGAGAGTAGCATTCATAGCCTTATCCGAATTTCTCCTACTGCTAGGACACTCATTCCTAATATGACCAAAACCTCGACAATTATGGCACCTCACATATTTAGATTTTCTCCTAGATTCACTCGGGCCATCTTCGTGTCTCTCTTGAAGGTTATTTTTCTTCTTAAATATTTTTCGAAATTTTTTAACCAGGTAAGCTAACTCCTCATTATCCGATGAATCAGAATCAGAAGATTCTTTATGACTATTCCTCACGGTTTTTAAGGCCAATGACTTATCGTTTGTAGGTATAGCTAATGTAAGTAAGTCTGGAGAAATCTAACCAACTCTTCCACCGTAATAGAGTCTATATTATTACGCTCCTCAATAGCAGTGATTTTAGCCCTAAATTGCTCAGGTAAGGATCTAAGGATTTTTTCAACAATTTTAGGCTCTGAGACTCTTTCACCTAGGTTGAAACTAGAATTTACTATGTCGTTTAAGCTCGCATAGAATTCATCAAATGCCTCATCCTTCTTCAAACCTAGTGGTCAACATATGCAACTTAGAGTTTTTAACAGCATAAGTTCCCTCATGTGTGGTTTGTAGAATATCACAAACCTCTTTGGCTACCTCACATATAGACACTCTCTTAAACTCTTCCGGGGATGCTGCCATGAATAAGGCATGTAAGGCTTTACTATTCCAGTTACATTCATCTAAGCTCGTCCTAGTCCAATTAGCAATGGGAGTGGGGGTCACTGCGTTGCCTACAGTTGTATTAGGGGCACTCCAACCATTTACCAAACTCAACCAAATCCGTTCATCCATAAATTTTAAAAATGCTCTCATCCTAACTTTCCGATATGCACATAGTTAGTGCCAACAAAGTATGGCGGGACGGACAATGAACTACTCATCTAGACAAATTAAGTGCGGTATTACACTAGTTAAAGCAACAAGTTACTTTTAATTAGTTTCTAGATGGTTAATCATACAATCCAATTTTTTAAGTTGAATTAGCGCAGTTGTAATTATTGGAAAGCAATAAACAACACAAAGTTTGATGACGGAAAAACCCAACTTGGTAAAAACTTCGAGACCAAGCCAGTTACCTTCACTATAGATAATGTGAGTTACAGTTCAATTCCAGCTTAGCAAATTTCACTAGTTCATGTTGTTGTTTATCTTGTAATCTCCAAGATCTGATGTTCCCTAAACTCACGATCTTCTACCGTAGATACTATCTAGCCAACATGCTAGATCTCCCAATCTACCTCCTCATCTAGACAAACTAAGTACGGTATTATACTAATTAAAGCAACAAGTCACTTGTAATTAGTTTCTAGATGATTAATCATACAATCGAATTTCCTAAGTTGAATTACCACAGTTGTAATTATTCGAAAACAATAAACAACACAAAATTCGATGACGGAGAAACCCAACAGGGTAAAACCTCCGGGACCAAGTCAGTTACCTCCACTATAGATAATATGAGTTACAGTTCGTTTCCAGACTAGCAAATTTCACTAGTTCCTGCTGTTGTAATTCATGTAATCTCCAAGATCTGTTGTTCCTCCAGACTCACAATCTGCTACCATAGATATTATCTAGCAAACCTACTAGATCTCCTGATATACCTCATGTAGCTTCCAAAATTCGCTGTAAATTCCTTACTCACAATCTTCTGCACATGTCTCTTCCAATTGGATACCCAAGAATTACATATTCATGTATTCTTCCGGCGCTTGTAGTCCAACCTCTCTCAACCTCCAGAAACTTCTGAAATCCAATTGAGAAAGTACATTCCTCAAAGTGTTAAGGAAGTCAGGTGTTTTACATTCACGAACCTTGATGTTTTCCCAAAACTTGGTTGCCTGATCTCAAGAATGATATGGATAAATCACCAAATAATTATGCTCTTAGGTCTCTCAAAAAATGATGTGTCTATGTTAAGTAATGAAAGCACAATGAAACAACCCACCAAAATTCGTCCTAGACATCTGTATTTATAGTTGGGAACATTTATATATTATGGACCGTGTAAAACTCTTGAAAATCACAAATTAGGTCTGGCTGCATAAATATGTCGCTCAAGCAAGGGAGCCTATCGCTTAAGTTAAAGGTCTATCGCTCGAGCGACGCCTGGACGATAAGCGGGCGACAACGGTTCTGTTTCTGTCGCTCGAGGTGTGGCCAATTATGAAGTTAGCGATATTCCGGCACCGCTTTTTCCTTATTTCCAAACTCGGACTCAAACCCTATGCTACCTAACTCAACTATACAAAATTACATCCAAGTCCTTGACTTTTTACAAGTGTTCAAATATGACCATTTTGTTCACAAATATGTCAATTACAACATTAGGCATAACACTTCATACGCTAACTCTAGATGCATAATCCTAGAGATGGCAACAGGCTAGGGCACCCCATCCCGCCCCGCCCCGCCCCACCTTAGATGGGGCGGGACGGGCCTTGGCGGGTTCAGGGCGCGGGCTTGCCCCGTTTCCTGCCCCATTTATTTTTTTTTATCAAAAATTTCTGGTGAACTATTTTTTTTTTTATTAATTTGTAGTTAATTATTTTTTTTTTTATTCTTCATGGGACGGGTTCAGGGCGAGGCACCCCCTCTCCCACCCCACCACGTGACCCGTCCCGTCCCACCAACCCGTCGGGCGGGTTTTTTCGCCCCATTTGGGGCGAGACGGGACGGGACGGGGCAAGTTTTTTGCCATCAGTACATAATCCTCAAAAAAGAAAAAAGTAACAAAAATAAGCCAAAGTGCAATCATCCAGAATGAAAATCTAACTTCTCGATGTGTAACTAAACGACGTGTTTAATTATTGAATGATAGAGTTTTCTCTAAGTCGTGTGCGCTCAGGGACTTTGCTTGGGTGTAGCTCATTTTATATTAGAAAAATAAGGTTCTTAGTCTAAATCTAATTCTGTTAATCGAGCACTGAATTATTGGTCCAAAACCGAATTAGAATTTGTTTTAAACTTAGCCTCAATTTGTCATCCATTAAAAAGAGTTTTTTTTTTTTTTTTTTGGGAAAATGAGTTTTGAAATAGTAATTTTTTGAAGAACATATGGTTAAGAAATTTTGAGTTTACGTGCAAAATAATTTATTTTGTAAATGTATGATTGAAAATGAGTTTGAGAATAAAAAATTTTTAGTTAACGTGCAAAATAGTTTACTTTGTAAATGCATGATTGAAAAATAAGTTTGAAAATAAAAGAATTTTGACTCAATGGAAGACAAACAGGCTTAAATTGCACACCCAGTCCACACGTAAAATAAGAAGATCAGGTTTTTTAGAATAAAAATTGTGCATGTGGACATTGAAAGAAACACTCTTAACACATGCTCTACATGGTGTTCCATCACTTTTGTAGATGGGTCTCGAGATGGTCCCAAGTTTCTATAAGTTCACGAGTGTGGTCTCACTTGGAATGTTTCGTTATTCGTCAATTGATTTTGCCATTTGTATGTTATTTCTTTTACATCAAGTTTGATATTGTCTTTGTTTTTAAAAAAAATGTAGACGGGAAAAATATATTTAAAAAAAAAAAAAAATTGACCAATGTGACAAACTGTCAAAATTGGTGCACACCAACCATAATTGTTCATCAATTGATCTTTTTTTGGGATGAGTGGAGGTGGGTGTATGATTTAATTCTACAGGCTGTTCACGGTAGCGAAATGTGAAATTGTTCGTGTTTAAAAGTAAGTTGAAGGAAAAAAATTTACCCTGTTTATTTACAAAATTTTCAACATCCTATGCATATAAATCTTCAGGCAAAGAAATTAAAACGAAAAAGCTAACTATGTGTCCATATATAAGTATGCGCTTGTCAGCTTGGCCATGCAGTAAGAAAGAAATAACAATAAAAAAGTCATATATTGATTAGGACATTTGCTCAAATAATCTCTTTGAAGAGTTTCTGTCTTTGGCGGTGCCAGAGTCCAATTGAATTCACATCATTCGTGACTAGAATGAATTGATGAAATAAAATATTGAATCTAATGAAGATTTTATTAAAAATGTCAATTGTCTTCTTCAATAATGTGGATTGTTTGGTAGAGTCGATTAGACATTATTGGACGATAAGAAAATGAAACTCCAAAGTCACGTCTGCTATATTGATCACTTATGTGAAATACAGTATATCAAACATGATTACGAATTAAAAGTAAATTACAAATATGAACTTATTCAAGGGATCTTATTTTCTCGTCCATGGCAATGGATTTCTTGCAATGAGCAATTGCAGCCTGAATTGCACTCTGCAACTCTTCCATAGTACTGTCACTTACTGTAGTAGGAGTATGATTTCCATTTGCTACTAATCGACCGCTGTTTGTTGGAGATGTTCTCATTGAAGCTGGTGCTGAAAACTCCCCTCTTCTTCCTCTCAACTCTGGCTTCCCTCTAACGCGTAAATGACCTGAAAATGAATAGGATTGCCTGGGAAACTTCTTCCCTCTTTTGAAGGACAGAAGGGGTCGAAACATTCTCGCGTATCTCTTCAAAACCTGACTTACATCGAATTTTAACTTCTTTTTCTGCCTTTCTCTGTCGTCCTTTTCTTCTTTTCGCCATTTCGATAGACTAAACAAAGAAAAAGACTTGGATTTTGATCGTCCTTTTGAATCAACCTTGTGATCATTATTGCTATCAGCACTGTAGATTGTTTGAATGGATTCTAGTTCTTTTATAGGTAGGGTAAAATTGTCCAAAGTGTTGGTCGAAGATCGAGGCGAAACTGGAAGGTGGGAGAGGAGGTGGAGAGGAAGCAAATGACCATGGAAAAATATATCATCTGCTGGAGATAAATCTATGGCAAATGAAGAAGGGTTTTTATTTTTTCCCGGGATTTTTGCAGATGTTGAAGGATGAAGAGAAGTGAAGGAGAATTCATGAGAAGGAGATGAAGAAGCTGAAGCTGCTGCAATTGGTATCTGTAAATTTTCTTCATGTTTCTCTATCATCTTATGATGGTGTCTGCCTGTGATTCAATGCTAAAAGATACGTCTGATATGAGGTTTTCTTGAAGTTGCCTTGATCTAACGTTCTCTGATTAAAAATGTGAGGAAGATAAGGATGTTAGGAAGAAGTTGGAGTTTATGTGTGCATTGGGAGGACGTAGGGGGTAGATGTATCGATAAGGGTAAGGAGTATGAGTGGGAGTGGGAGTGGGGGAGCGGGGGAGTAGGCCCAGTCTCTCCTAGGGCGCACAAGGCACCCCCTTATTGGCCGGACGCTTAAGTGGACAGATTCCCAATCAATAGGAGAGCGCCACATGTGCCCCTATTCATCCAGGGCCCACATGGCCCTAGACGAATAGCAAAACCTATGAAAGAATAATGATAATTGTACATAAGAGTTATAGAAAGTTTTACAAATTGATGATTTGTCAAAAAGAAATTAAGTGGAGATTTTTTATTTTTCATTTTTTTAATAAATTTTGCTCCAATCATATCTCACTACATCATATGTTTGTAAATTAATATGTGTGGTGATATACATGTATCCACAACAATATATGAAAACTCTGCCCCCATTGGTTTAGCTAAAAAAAATTGTAGATATTGATAAAAATTAATGAAAAGTGTTATGAAAAGTTGATAAAAATTGTATGAAATATGTGGTTAAATTAATTTTGACTTGAATTTTTATCCAACTTTTTTAGTTAAATCAAGACTTAAAGAACAGAAGGGACTATTTTCGACAGGTTGTGAAGATGGAAATTTTTCGAATAACATTAATACTAGGCTTTAAAGAAATTATTGAATGATTATATTTAAAAAATTACACCTTTTTTTTTATATATAAAACGAGTCTACAACATTCACTGTATTACTATTTTACGTATTTGTATCGTATAATACGTTACTATTTTCGCGCAACCTATCTATCTATAAGACCATGTGGTGGCTAATTTAAGAACTAAGAATAATGGGACAGATTCATATGAATCATATCTACTGCTATAAGATACTGATTTTGGAAATAACAATATATACAAAACCTAAGTTTTGTGTTCTTTGATGCAATGTACATAGTATGCATATAACCTAAAAAAAAAAAAAAATCCCCACACAAAAAGAGTACTAATTGAATGTACAAGTTTTGTCCTTATGTTTTTTTGTTTTTTTTTTTCACTAAAGTGGTTCCTTGATGGGTGTACTTGGGAAATACAATTTAAAAGAATCTTGGATTATAAAAATAGTATATTTAAAGTAAATAATTCACTTTTGTAGTGTTTATGCCTCCCTTTCTGCGCACGAAAATACTTTGGAAGACGAGTTTTGATTGTTTTTGTACAAGTAGATTGCAATCTTTGAAAGTGCCACAATCATTAATAACATGGATCAACATAGAGACAAGAGCCTCCAACACTTTAATTAGGGTAATTAGCACATAACGATCCACGCTTCATTATTATTGTGAAAAACGTCCTTAAATTTTATATTTTAACATTTTCACCCTTATTCACATTTCATTACTCAAAAGATCCTTTTTATCTAATTTTTTTAAATTAAGAATTGAGAAATGATGAATATATCATTCTCTATAAATAACAAAAAAGAAAAAAAGTCAATTGCAACCATAGTTCCAATTTTTTTTAAAAAACACAAATAAATTACAAATAAATTAGTAATTGGGTAATTAATACATAATGTCCTTATCTTTCATTATTATAGTGGAAAACGTTCATACATTTTCTTTTCTTTTTTTGACATTTTCACCCTTGATTGCATATTTAATTGTGCAAATCATCGTTTCTATCCATTTTCATCCAATTTACCAATAAAGAACTGTGAAATGATGAATATACTATCTTATTTAAATAAAAAAATTAAAATTTAAGAAAAATAATTTTTAAAAATTTAATTTTTTAATAATTTATTTGGGACTCGTTTGCACTTGTTAGCACTTTTTAAAAAAATGAATTCTATTTTTTTAATAATTTATTTGGGACTCGTTTGCACTTTTTTTAAAAAAAAAAACTAATTTTAAAATTTCCAATAAATTAATTGGTGCTCGTTTGCACTTTTTTTAAAAAATTATTATAATTTTTTAATAATTTATTTGGAGCTCATTTGCACTTTCAAAAAAAAAAAAATTGGAACTATGATTGCAATTAATTCTTTAGCTTTTTATTTAAATAAGAAATATATTCATCATTTCATAGCTCTTTATTGAGAAATTAGATAAAAATAGATAGAAATGATGGTTTGCGCAACCAAAAGTGTAATTAATGGTGAAAATGTAAAACAAAAAAGTACTGACATTTTTTGTAATAATAATGAAAGATATATACGTTAGGTGCTAATTACCCTTTTAATAATTTATTTGAGACTCATTTATGCTTTTTTTTTTTAATTTGGGACTATGATTGCAATTATTTTTTTCTTTTTATTTTATGTTTTATTTAAAGAGAATTGTATATTTGTCATTTCTCAATTTTTAATTGGGAAATAAAATGTGAAAATAAGGTTGAAAATGTAAAAAAAAATGAAAGATATGGACGTTTTGCATAATAATAATAAAACATGAGGACGTTTACGTGCTAATTACCCTTTTAATTAGGCCATTTCTAATCCTTCACCAAAATTTGAAGTAAGTTTTGCACCATTTTACACCAAATCTTATACCAAATTAAAAATCATCTCCATCACTTACACCAAATGAACAATGTTTATTCATTCTATTCTCTTTTTTTATTCTTAATAATTTATTTTTATTATTTATTTTAAAAATATATAAATTACTAAATAAATAAGTACGTTAAATTAACGAAAAATATTAAATTCGTTAATAAATATAAAAAATACAGTACAATTAATAGAAACACTACAGAAAAAAATGTGTCTACTAACTTCAAATAATCGTTTTTTGTTATATTTTTAAAAAAATGTATTATTTTAGTTAGTCCATTAATTATTATTTTTACATTATTAAAATTTATTTTAAATGCACATAATAATAATAATAATAATAAATTTATTGTATTAAAAATATATAATGCAAATGACACAACTACCCTTCATGAACTTGTTTGGCAAATGAAAAAAGGGTAAAATTCATTGGAGGCATTTTGCACCCAAATTTGGTGCAATTTGGTGTTTTGTTGTCTCATTTGGAGATGTCCCTAGTACAAGAATTAAGCTAGTTGTACAATTAATTTGACACTCTTTGAAGTGTTAGAACTGAGGTCATTGATATGAATAGATACCGTTAAAATTAATGGTAAAGTTGTGTCATGTCAAAAAGTGTAAGCTTATGTTTGAGCCTCATTCTTTCTCTTTTTATCCCATTCATTTTTCTGCAATATTCATTTTCAACTACACATTCTCCAAATAAAATAATATTACACACAAATCTAAACTTTTTATCACTTTTTCACCACACATTCTCTCATCAATCACTATTCAAAAACTAATTCTTCCTAAAAAAATGGGGACCAAACACATGCTAAATAAAATTGTCAATCATGATATACGTGTAGCAAAATTGTCAGTGCAATTTATCATAAAATATCTAATGTTGAATATTGTGTGTCATGTCAAAAAGTATAAACAAAGTTATCAATCATGATCTAAGTATAGTAAAACTGTTAATGTAATTTATCATAAAATATCTAATTTTTAATACTACAAATATTACGTTCGTCATCAAAATTTCATCATAAAATGACAATTTTCTTAAAAGTAAGAGGAATATCGAAAGAATTTACAAAATATAAATATAGAGGCAAAACCACCTTTCTTGTTCTCCATAATTACAAAATTTAAAGATTACTCCAGAAACAAAATCTCCACCCGTGAATTATTCTCATTATAAATTAATTTTTAAGCCGCTGTACACAAAGATACGATTGGATATTTTGCATTATTAATTGTATATAAAAAGCAAATACAAATTATTCATTGTCTAGAAAGAACACATTGTCCCCTACCACTAATCATTTTTCATTAAAAATAGAAAATTCAACTATTTTTCCTCTGACCAAATAAAATAAGGTAAGAAGGATTAATAGCCGAAAATTCCCATAAAAACATTTCAATTTGTATATACTTCCCTACCTATTAAAAAAAAAAAAAAAAACCCCCCATATTTGAAACATTTGGTGCGAAATAAAATAAGGTAAGAAGGATTAATAACAGAAAATTCTCATAAAAACGTTTCAATTTGTGATATACTCCCTACCTATTGAAAATCATAAAAACCCCCATATTTGAAACCTTTGGTGCGAAAACTCTCATATCGTCAAACTTGTCGTTAAAAACAGTAAAAATGTTAGAATTAAAAAGTAATAATTACAATTTAATATCCAAACTTTTTATTTTTTTTTACAAATTAAATTTTTTTTATGTACCACCTACAATTTCAAACCTTTAAAACTTTATTTCCACCTCAAACACTTCATCTTTTTCCTCAAAACTTTATTATTTTATCTAATCCCTTTCGAAACCTTCCTAAATCCCTCACTCCAAATTCTTCATTTATTTTTCTCATTCCCAACTTTAAAACCCTCCTACTCCAATCCCCGTGCCTCCAGTGGCGGCCACTACGGGCAACCACCATCACTAGCCAACTTGATAATTGGGGCACTTCTACAAGTTCCTATGTATCTATTGTGAAACTTTAAATTTTCATTAAACCCAACATCAACTTCAAGTAACTCACTCAATTTTTTATTATTATTATTTTATTTTATTTTTGTGGAAGTTCTCTTTTGCTTAGAAATCTTTCGATTTAATCTCAAGAACACCAACATTCGATCTATTCCAGAACGTTGTATTTGCATCAAACCAATTGTTTCTGCCGGACATGACTTGCCGGAGAGTTCTACAAATGTTTCTAGGGAAACTCAATTTTTTGGTTGAAAGGAAGCCCATCAGAGAAGTCGATTTTTTGAAGCTTTAAACAAGATACAGCCAATTGATCCAAAGTGGTTTTGTGAAAAACCAAAAATGGTTTTCAAGATGCGTGTTGAAGAAAATGAAGGCCAAATGTTTGGTGAAACGAGAGAGATATGGAGGTGAGGTTTACGGAGAAAAAATAGTCGGGTTCATTAAGCTAGCAATTGTGAAAAATCTAGGAAACCAAGTCACCAAGAGGTGGAGTCCTCACATCCCAGCTAGGATTTGATTGTGCAATCGAGTTTGTTTGCACACACCTTCAGCTGCAAAATTTTAGTTCAAAAATGCCAATCAGTAATCGGTGGATTTAGGATTGGAAAGAGGGTTTTAAAGTGTAATATCTAGGAATGAGAAGAGAAAATGAAGAATTTAGGGTGAGGAATTTAGGAGGATTTGGAATGTGGATCAAATAAAATAATAAAGTTTTGGGGAAAAAGATAAAGTGGGGTGGATTTCCCACAGTTTTAAAGGTTTGGGATTGCAGATCGTACATAAAAAAAAAAAAAAAAAATTGGGTATAATTTGTAATAAAATGAAAAATTTAGATATTAAAATTGCAATTATTACTTATACTTTTGGGATTTTTACTATTTTTAACGATAAATTTGACGAAATGTGGGTTTTCACACCGAGAGTTTTAAATATGGAGTTTTCTGCGATTTCAATAATTAAGGGATATATCACAAATGAAAAATTTGTTTTCTTGTTATAAAGCTGTATTATGTAATTTAACAAAGAAATTGGTTGTATGAAAAGGGCATAAAACATATCACAGTTTGATTAAGATGGGTAGTGACACACACACACGTGTACTATGACGTCCATTATTCCATTTTCTAAGACCCCGTTTGACACTTTCTCATTTTTCAGTTTAACTACACATTTTTCAAATAAAATAATATTACACACAAATAAAAAAAAATTCATCACATTTTCATCACACATTTTCACATCAATCACTATTTCAAAATTTCTATTCTCCACAAAATGGGTTTCAAACCGAGGCTAACTTTGTTTTCTTAATTAAGGTCAACATCTCAATCATGAATGCTCATCTAAATCTTCCCCGCTCAACCACTCAAAATTATACATTATGGGGGCTATATGTAAGGAAAATCAAACCTCGAGTTCATAACCTTTCGTAAGTATGATATCTATGTCCCCATCCTATTATTTATTACAAGTAAAACATTTATTTGGATGGATAATAGTTACGTGACATCAAGTGACGTCGATGACCCCACCCTACTATTTATTGCACTTATATCCCCAACAAACATTTATTTGAACTTTAAAAAATTGTGAATACTTATGTGGATGATGGGTTAAAAAAGCAAGGAGATATATTTCATCAATACTGAAAATTTTTACCCTATTCGGATATATAAATAAAACTTGAAGTCATAGTTGGTATCGTTTTGTTTGGACAATTTTACCATTTTATTCCAACACTAAGGCCTTGTTTGATCTAGTTTTTTTAAAATTCATTTTCAATCACATATTCTATCAATAATATAATTTTGCATGTAAATCTAAAACTTTTCTTCACTTTTTAACCACATACCCTTAAAAGAATCACTTTTCACAAATTTATTTTAAAAAAATCTCTATCAAACAAGGGCTAAGTCTGTTACATAGTCGTTTAACCTCCAAATAAATATTTTCTATTAACTTGAGATATGGCTGCCATAGATTTCAAAAGGTTAGAGATACCACTACAATAAATAATAGGTTAGGAACGTAAGAGTTTAAAAATAAAAAAAAAAAGGCTGGAGAACCCGGATGAAATTTACCCTATATATAAAGAGAAGAAATGTGGGGTTGGGTGGGGGTGGGTAAACGTAATGTCTTTGTCTTGTACTATGTTGATTGGTCTTGTGTGTTAAAGAAAGCACAAGATTTTCAAGCGGCTGGTGGCAAAAGTAGAAAAAGAGAAGAAGTTTTCCCACGAGGATCTTTGTGGGATGACCCACCCCCTACCTCACCCATAATATATAGGTCCCACACCCACCTACCAATATTTTTTCGAAATTTTTCTATAAGAGTGTACATACCCTGGTGTACAGCCCCTCATAATAGGGGTCCACTACCAATAAAAAATCGTGGACCCCCCTATTGTAAGGGGGTTGTACACATAGCAAAATTCTATTTTTCAACCTCGGCCCAAGTATTGATCAGAAAAAAAGATAAAGAAATCAAAATGTTTAGCAGGTAGATTTTAATGAAATTAATGAAATGTATAATTAAAAAGTTATAGACCTCAAACAATGTGTTGTTAAAATTAATGAAATGAATTGTTAAAAAGTTATGGATTCCAAATAGAGTTCTGCTGCATATACCCCAGGTTTACTGTTTGGGTGACATAATGCAGATGTGACAGCTCTTTATTGGTTGGTGCACAAAAAAACACAAAATTCCACCGGCCAATCAAGAGCTGCCATCGATGGCGGAGCCACCACTCGACGAGCATCAACGACCACCCGTGTAAGCTCCACGAGTAGGTGGATTTGAGGGGAGAAAGATAAGTTATCCAACAATTGCAACGGTCTCATTTGTGTTGTTCATATGGGTGAATTGAATTGGGGAGAGAGAGGGGGGGCAAAAGTAAATCCAAAAAACCCTAATTTATGGAGAAGAAAATGTTGAAGATGAAAGATCAATCATAGATGACGAGGGACAAGAAGAGGAAGATGGTGAAGAGTCAATCAAGTCCAGACCTGGCCCAATACAGACTAGGCAGTGTGGCCTAGAGCTTCTTGATTTTAAGGGGCCTCAAAAATAAAAGCAGGCCCAAAAGCACCTAACGCCTCAAAAATTCTTCTAGTTTACTTGGGGCTAGAGGAAAGGGGAAAGAGACTAAGAGACTTTGATTGATGGGTTCCGCTTGGTGTACATGAGTGACTTTCACAAGGGTTTTACTGGGAGTGATATGGCAATAACGACGTTATTCAGAATTTACTTTCATTTCTCCCCAAATTGGAAGCCCTTCAACATCTCCATTCCCATCTCCACTTTCCTCCATTCACGCCGGTGAGACTACACGATCAAAATCATCTCCATCTCTGGGCGGATACAAAATTAGAGAAGAACGAAGAAGTAATCGGACCCAAAAGTTTTTGCCGACATCGAAAATTGTCCACTCCTGCTCCGAACTTCCATCGTCGTGAATGGACAACCATAGAACTATCCCCCTCCCTCTGGCACCCGACAACAACTAAAGAACACACCTCTTTGCGTATACACACCTCAAGTACGTCCTTGACATATATACAAAAGAAGAAGCTGAAAATGAGTTCTACAAGCAGTGCTTGGTTAGTAGGAGCAAGCATTTGTGTTGTTGAGACACTGAAAGATCAGGGATTCTGTAGATGAAATTATGCAATGAGGCTACTGCAACAACATGCCAAGAACAGCCTCAGATCATACACTCAAACTAAGAGACTCTCTGGAGTACCCTCATCAACAATTATATGTAAAAAGATAAAGGAAGATCAGAAGTTGAAGGAATCTGAGAAATCGCTGAGAACGGTTATGTATTTGAGTTGTTAGGGTCATAATTGAATTGAATCCCCATACCCTTATTTCTTTGTATATAGAGAACTAAATATTTGCTCAACTTAAGGATGTTTACAATTATGAAGAAAAACCTTCAAGAGGCGTGCCAAGCTTCTTCAATTTATTCTACAGTACATTGAATTAAAAGAATTGTGCATTTTTGTTTCATGATCTTTTGTTAGTTTAACTACACATATTAAACATGGACATGTAATTTTCCAAAGTTGTCAAGTGTATGAAGTGCACTTTTAATTTATGTGGTTATTTTCCAAATCCAGCAAGATCTTGCAAAGCGGCAGGTAATAAATAAAAAATGAAAAAACAATATAGTAAGCGACATAAGTGTATCTCATGTGGCAAACACCGTCAAGAAGACTCAGGAGGCAGTATAGAGTGTCACTCGGAACAGAGAGCGATGATGAAGACTTGCTCGTTGTGTAAGATGGGTGTAGTTTGCTTGGATTGCTTGGTGAAAGACCCGTGGAATAGGGGGATTCGGGGTTTACAGTGTGGTCGGAGGTGCGGCGCCAATTGGTTAGCCGTCAATGGAGAGGATGGGTGTAGCAGTTGAAAGAGTTTGGCAAAAGAGGTGAACTGAATAATTTGGGAGAAATGTGGTAATTGAATAATTATGCGGAAATGTGGTACGCGGTTCCCGCTTTAATTCACCTACTTTAGTTTTTTTTTTTTTTTGCCTTTTATTAGCTGCCACCTCACCATTTTCAAAATTTCTGTAAACTTTCTTGATTCTTGATTTATTGAAGCAATTTGGTACACCCAGCTTAATTCTTGATTTATTGAATTTAAATCATCAATTCCGTCGGAACGCCGCCATCGAAGGAGACAAAGAAGGAAGATACCGCTGCTGCCGCCAGAGAGGGCGGAGGAGGAAGAAAAGAATTGGTTTGAAAATATTATAATTCTACCCTTACTCCTCCCAATTTGAAGTAATGATTCAATCAAATCCATCCGGAAATTGAGCATCCACTTTTAATAATCAATAGTTCGTTCAATTTGCAGAAATGGTGATTACAAGTGAAGGTTCGTTTTCACTGTCTTCCCTTTCATTGTTCAATTTATATTTATTCACGATGTTAACTTATGTAATTTAAAGAAATAAAATTAGTTTATTAGGTTTCTGTTTGTTTATACTTTGCAAAATATATTTCTGGGAGAAAATAAAATAAAAAGTTTGCTCAATCATCAATCAATCTAAAGAGATTAGTGATTACCATTTTATTATGTCTTTACAGAATAATGTATTAGGTCTTTGAATTTTGAATTTGACATTTTCTTAGTAGTTATTAGCTACCTTTATTTTGTTTTGTTTTAAATTATCATTAAGACATTAACCTATAGTTTTTGTGTAGACTATAACAATATGATTTGCACTTTTTTTTTTCTTAGTTTTTCTGCTCAGATTGAGCTTCTATTAGCATATAATTTAGACCTTGTATATGTGTATTTACGGAGTTGACATTGACAACCGTCCTAGTTCACTCGAAATTTTGGATCAACCGCTAACTGCCACCTTTGCATTCTATCACTCAGGTGGTAAACCTATGTGCAACATTAACCTTCCAAACAATGTGTGGTTAAAATTAATTGTCGATTTTAACTTAAAGTTTAATTTACAATTTAAGCTATACCAAATGAGGGCTCAATGGGAAATCGTTAATAGGAAAATTATTTAAATATATACATTTGATTATGAACTATATAACAATATAGACATTAAAAACATTCATAACTTTCTCTGTTTGACAATCATTATTTCAAAACTTTTTAATTACCTCACTTATTTTCAATCATACGTTTACGTAATAAAATATTTTACACGTAAATCCAAAAAAAATTCCTACTTTTAATCACACATTTTCTAAAAACTCACTATTCAAAACTCAATTTTCTCAAAATAATGAGCATCAAACAGTGGTAATATAGTAAAACTATGTCGCGCATCAACAAAAATTATTGCTTTTAAGAAAAGTGGAGCTTGAATACTAAGTTAACTCATAACTTAGTGTATGTTTGACAAGGATTTATAAGCAATTTTATTTAGTGGAAATTACACCAAACAAGAGTTTTTAAAATTCAATTTCAAATTTCAGATATTAAGTTTCAATTTTCAAAAATCAGATATTTTATTTTTAAATGTTAATATTAATTATATAATTTTAACTCCAAACCCTAATCAAACGTTTCCTCCCCTTTCTCTCATCCACCGTCTTCTTCCTCACTCTCATATCCGCACTCATAGAGTACTAGCGCACAGACGGACTGGGATGCTGTGGCGGCCATCGTCAACAGCCCTTTCTCTGACACACTCATTCTTAAGACCTCGGAGCAGTGCCGCCACAAGACGAAGAAGCTCCGCCAGCACTATCGGTCGTTTCATCTCCTCATGGTTCTTCTTCGACTATATGGATGCCATGGAGAACGAAACAGACTCACCCTCGGCCGAAACTGGATCGGGCGATAACCTTGATAATACTGTCCTATTGAAATCATTTCTCGATCAGAGCATACTGAAACTGAAGCTCAAATCGAAGAATTAGGTTTTTCATTTCTCTTTCTCTGATTTTGTGGTGGTCGAAACTGGATGTTGATTTGTAGTGTATTGAAAGTGCAAATGGTGGTGGCGGGTTTAGGGATTTTGTTGGTGGCTTTGGTCTAGTATGGTAGAGGTGGAAGAAGTGGAAGAGATGATGGATTTTAGCAAACATTGGTGGTGATTACTTGTGCAGATGGTAGTAGCTGCTGGTGCAAGCAGTGATTGTGTAGTCGTGGTTGGTTGGAGTTGTTGGTAGAGGTCGAGGTAGATCTTGCATTGTTCGTGGTGGACCCCTTGTGAGGTGGTGTATTTGACACTATTGACGGTGGTAAGGTGGTGATGTGGTGATGTGCGGTGTTGGGTACAGTAGTGGTATGCGGTGAGGTGATTAGGTTTGATGGTGCTGTGTTCGATAATTGGGTTCTATTGTGTGGTCGGGGTGCTATGTGCGGTTGTAGTTGTGCAGTGGTGTTGACCAGTGGTTGGGTGCGGTGACGATGGGCTCAAATTGTCCGAGTAGTGGTGGTGGTCTGTGAGATCAGTACGCGAAGCTAATCTGTAGTATGTTTTGGTTCTGATATGATCCAGGAGTCGATCCCGACGAGAACAAGCCCGGGACGGGACCCGTTGATTATTGAAGGAGGTCCGATGATACGTTCGAGAGCAAAGCGGGTGAAAGAGGCAATGGGATTGCTTGCTCAAGCTATGGTGGATGAAGTTTCAAAGTTAACAAGTCAAGGAACAAGTTTCATGTTGAGTTTGGAAGAAAAAATCAAATGGATCAACTCAATTCAAGTAGCAAACGAGCAGCGTGGATAAAAACGGGCATAACTTTCAGCTCGATCGTCGGATTTTCGTCCATAAGTACATTCCAAAAATGGCCCGAGATTCTGCACAAGGCTATGTAGGAAAATAGTACTTTTAGGCTTGTAGTCGCACAAAAATAGGTCGAGAACAAGTTGACGAAAAACTTTCTTTTTTGCGCGAATTTCCTTGTTAGACTAGAATTCTATTTCTTTCCGATTTTACAATATTTTGTAACCTAATTATGTTATTACTAGGTTTTCTGGCCATTAGTATAAATAGGACTTCATTATTCAATGTATGGACATTTTGACAAATTTATTATTTAGACATAATCGAGAGGCTATTGTGTTTTTCAACTTCATTCTTTTTAGAACAATCTGAACTCATCGAGAGGATTCTTGTGGCGTTCAACATCGAGTGCGGATCAACGTATTGTGTAATCAAGAGGTCTTTCAAACACCGTTTTTGATTGGTTGTTTGATTCATTTAATTCTTGGTTCAAACTCAAAAAATCGGGATTATATTTTGGACTTTCTTGGGTTCTTCAATCTCGTTGTAGGTTGCGTAGTGTTTCTTGCTACGTGGTTCTCGTCATTTGGTATCAGAGCTTGGGCTCCAAATTTAGGTTCTGTCTTTTCTTTTATTTTGAGTCTTTTATTTTTGTTCTTGTGTCCAGTAATATTGTGAGTCTTTGATCCAAAAAAATTCAAAAGTTCTTTTCGCTCAATTTGACTCCAAATCAACTTCCGTCCGTTTCGTTATTATTGAAGTTAATTCTTGAGTCTAAAAAAATATTGTTCATCCGTACAGTTCGAAAGAAAATTTGATTTATTTGGATAAGTTGACACTATCATATTATCTATCCAAAATCCATTTATATTCATTCCTATCCAAAAAAAAAAAATTAAGAACCACTTTCTTGAATTTAAATAAGATTCATCCAATTGTCTAATTCTTTTCTTGAGTCTTCTTGATTACGCCTAATTAAAGGATGGATTATGATTGGGGATTTATTTTTCAAACTCAGTGTTTTGTGGATAGTACGGTATGTAGCATGATCATTGATGGGGGAAGTTGTACTAATGTGGCTAGCACAAATCTTGTTGAAAAATTAGGATTAACCTTATTGAGGCACCCTAGGCCATATAGGTTATTATGGCTAAATGATAGTGGAGACGTTAAGGTGAATAAGAGGGTGTTGATTAGTTTATCCATTGGTAGATATAAAGATGAAATTATGTGTGATGTGGTACCTATGCATGCTGGGCATATTTTCTTGAGTAGACCATGGTAATATGATAGGAAAGTCAATCATGATAGGTACAAGAATTACTATAGTTTTGTTAAGGATGGAAGATCCATTACCCTTGTGTCGTTGACATCGGCACAAGTGTATGAAGACCAAATCAAATTAAAAAATGAGGAAGACGGGAGTGTGAAAGAATTAGAGAAAAAAAAATAGTGAGATGGTGAGCGCGAGAGAAAATGTTGAGGTGGCTAGTGGAGAGCAAAAGAGAGGGAAGCCACATGAGGGAAAAGAAAGAGAGACTTCTGATAGGAGAGAAAAGTCGAAAGTAAATTTCTTTGCAAAAGGGAGTGAGTTGAGAAAGGCAACAAATGATATTGTTAGTTTATAAGGAATCATTCCTCAATTTTGAGGAACCTAACACACCCCTCCCTAGTTTGGCTATCTCTTTATTATTGTAGGAATTTGAAGATGTGTTTCCGGAGGACATGCCTAACGGATTACCACCTATTCGAGGCATTGAACATCAGATTGACTTCGTTCCTGGAGCTGACATTCCAAACCGACCAGTTTATAGATGTAATCCCGAAGAAACAAAGGAGCTTCAGAGGCAAGTAAAGGAATTGATGAGCAAGGGGTACGTGAGGGACAGTATGAGTCCATGTGTCGTTCTAATGCTACTTGTGCTGAAGAAGGATGGAACTTGGAGGATGTGCGTGGATTGCAGAGCCATCAACAACATAACTGTAAAGTATCGTCATCTTATTTCTAGGTTAGATGATATGTTGGATGAATTGCATGATGCTTGCATGTTTAGTAAAATAGACCTTAAAAGTGGATACCACTAAATTCAAATGCAGGAAGGTGATGAGTGGAAAACTGCTTTTAAAACGAAATATGAATTATATGAATGATTAGTTATGACATTTGGACTCACTAATGCACCAACACTTTTATGCACTTAATGAATAATGTTTTACGTGCTTTTATAGGTAAATTTGTTGTTGTGTACTTTGATGATATTTTAGTATATAGCGAAGACCTTAATGAGTATGTACAACATCTTAAAAGTATACTTGTGGTTTTAAGGAAAGAGCAACTTTATGCTAATTATAAAAAGTGTACATTTTGTATGAAAAATATTGTCTTCGTAGGAATTGTAGTGGGTGCTAATGGGGTAGAAGTTGATGAAAAGAAAATAAAAGCTGTTAAAGAATGACCAACACCTAAAAGCATAACTGAAGTTAGGAGTTTCCACGGATTAGCTAGTTTTTATAGGCATTTTGTAAAAGATTTTAGCACAATTACTATACCATTCACAGAGATTGTTAAAAAAAATGTGGGATTTCATTGAGGTGGTGAACAAGAGCATGCTTTTAATACAATTAATGATAGGTTGTGTAAGGCGCCTATTTTAGCACTTCCAAATTTTGATAAAACTTTTGAAATTGAATGCGAAGCGTCGGGAATAGGTATTGGTGCTGTTTTGATGCAAGTTAGAAGGCCAATTGTGTACTTCAGTGAAAATTTGAGTGGAGCAGCACTTAATTATCCCACATATGACAAGGAGTTATATTCACTTGTTCGAGCATTGGAGACATGGCAGCACTACCTGTAGCCTAAGGAGTTTGTGATACACACGGATCATGAATCATTGAAACATTTGCGAAGTCAAGGCAAGCTGAACAAAAGACATGCGAGGTGGATGAAATTTGTAGAGACATTTCCTTATGTCATCCTGTACAAGCAAGGCAAGCAAAATGTGGTGGCGGATGCATTGTCTCGAAGGTATGTGTTACTAACTTCTCTTAGTTCTAAGTTACTTGGTTTTGAGCATATTAAGGACATGCATGTTAGTGATTTGGATTTTTCTGAAATTTATGCATCGTGTAATAAGGGGACTGTAGATAAGTTATTTAAGCAGGATTGATATTTATTGCGGGAAAATATACTGTGTGTTCCTGATTGTTCAATGAGATAGGTTTTAGTAAGGGAAGCACATAGTGGTGGATTGATGGGACATTTTGGGGTTAAAAAGACTTTAGAAATGTTGGGGAAGCATTTTTATTGGCCAAAGATTAAAAGTGATGTTGAAACAGTTTGTAGTCGATGCATAACTTGTAAGCAGACTAAATCTAAGGTTTTACCTCAAGGCTTATACACACCGTTACCTACGCCTAGTGAACCATGGGTTGATATCTCAATGAATTTTTTGGGTTTACCTAGGACTAAGAAGGGACGGGATTCAGTATTTGTGGTGGTAGATACATGCAGTAAGATTACACATTTCATAGCATGTCATAAGACCGATGACGCCACTAACATTGCTGATTTATTCTTTAAGGAAATAATGCATTTACATGGGGTACCTAAGAGCATAGTATCTGATCGGGATGTGAAATTCTTGAATCATTTTTGGAGAGTTTTATGGGGTAAGTTAGGCACTAAGCTTATGTTTTCAACAACTTGTCATCCACAAAACGATGGTCTGACTAAAGTAGTGAATATGACCATGACGCAATTATTACGTATTGTAGTCAATAAGAACTTGAAAATTTGGAAAGAGTGTTTACCATTCATAGAGTTTGCATACAATAGGGTCACACATTCTACTACTTCGTTTTCGCCATTTGAAATTGTTTATGGTTTTAATCATCTAACACCTTTGGATTTAATACCTTTACCTGTGAATGAACGAGGTAGTTTAGATGGTAAAAGAAATGTCGAGTTGGTGAAATCACTTCATGAAAAGGTAATGAAGCAAATTGAAAGTAAAAATAAACACTTCGCGTCACAAGCAAACAAAGGTCGAAAGAGTGTGACATTCGAACCAGGAGACTGGGTTTGGGTACATCTCAGAAAGGAACGCTTTCTAGAACAAAGGAAATCAAAGTTGCAACCACGAGGGGACGGTCCATTTCAAGTTTTGGAGAAAGTCAATGATAATGCTTACAAATTGGATCTTCTGGGTGAGTATAATATTTCAGCAACTTTTAATGTGTTTGATCTTTCTCTCTTTTTGATATAGGTGTAGATTCGATGAGGAATCCTTTTGAAGATGGAGTGGATGATATGATCCAGGAGTCTAACCCGACGAGAACAGGCCCAGGACGGGACCCATTAATTATCGAAGGAGGCCCGATGACACGTTCGAAGGTGAAGCGGGTGAAAGAGGCTATGTGATTGCTTGCTTGAGATATGGTGGACGAAGTTTCAAAGTTAACAAGTCAAGGAACAAGTTTCATGTAGGGTTTGGAAGAAAAATCAAATGGATCAACTCGATTCAAGTAGCAAATGAGCAGCGTGGATAAAAACGAGTATAACTTTAAGCTCGGTTGTCAGATTTTTGTCCATGAGTACATTCCAAAATTGGCACGAGATTCTGCATAAGGCTTTATGAGCGAATAGTACTTTTGGGTTTGCAGTCGCACAGGGTCGAGAACAAGTTGACAAAAAACTTTCTTTTTTGCTCGAATTTCCTTGTTAAACTAGAATTCTATTTTCTTTCCAATTTTATAATATTTTACAACCTAATTACGTTTTTACTAGATTTTCTGGCCATTAGTATAAATAGGACTTCATTATTCAATGTACGAAACGTTTGACAAATTTATTATTGAGATATATTCGAGAGACTATTGTACTTTTCAACTTCGTTCTTCTTAGAACAATCTGAACTTATCAAGAGGTTTTTTGTGACGTTCAACACCGAGTATGGATCAACGTATTATGTAATCAAGAGATCTTTGAAACCCAGTTTTTGATTAGTTGCTTGATTCATTTAATTATTGGTTCAAACTCAAAAAATCGGGATTATGTTTTGGACTTTCTTGGGTCTTCAATCTCGCTGTGGGTTGCGTAGTGTTCGTTGCTATGTGGTTCTCATCAGGTTGGGCAGCGAAGGTGGTGATTCTAGCGACAATGGTGAGGTGGTGTCGTTAATATTGGCATGGTCACGGATTATTTGGTCGTTTATGACCATTAAATTTATTAATCTATGATCAATAAACAATATGTGAACAGTGAAAAATAAAAATTGTGACCAAGAAATATCATATACTTAAAAAATTGTTAATTTGCGATCGATAATTTAACAATTTGTGACAGTCTACTAAGTTGTGACTTATAATAATTATGATTTATGATCGATGAATAAGTTGTGAGGTATAATTTTTTAAATTTGTGATCAATGAACAAATTGTGACCTATAAGATTTTTGAATTGTGACCTATAAAATTTCTGATTTGTGACCGTAAATTACTTTATGACTTATAAAATTTCTGATTTGTGACCGCTGAACAAATTGTGGCATATAAAATTTTTGAACTGTGACTCTAAAATAATTTGACATTTCAATTATTTATTTGTGACTGACGAACCAATTATGACCTATAAATTTTTTGAATTGTGACCGTAAAATAATTTGTAACATATATTTGTTGTACCTTACAGGTATTACATGTGACACTATTTGCAGTCAAAGATGAACATTCTTCTTTCATAGTAGACAGAGACCAATGTACATACACATACAGGATGTTTTAAGTTGATCTATTTCCATGTCTGCATGCACTGGCTGTGATTGCACATATGAAAAGGGATCATTACCAATTTTGTTCTTATTACTACACAAAAGATGCATTCATGAAATCATACCAATAGTTCGTGATACCAGTTGGAGATTCATCTGAATGGACCATCCATGTAGACTTGCAACACAACATTGTATTAGCTCCTTTTCAGAAAAGGAGTTCTGGTAGACCGACTGAAAAGAGGATAAGGTCAGCCAGCGAAGGGAAACAGACTGTGAAATGTGGTTGCTGTAGGGGACAAGGTCACAATCGTAGGATATGTACTAACTTGGTTCCATTGAGCCAAAGTCAAGAAATGCGACCATTCACAAGCAAATGACTCGATAACACTTGCACCATATTCGTTATAGTGCCAATTATTCGTTATCTTTTGTTTAACTGGTTGTACCTGTCAACTTAAATTGCATTTTTTGATTTAACATTCGTGAAATAATCATTGAAATAAGAAATATTCGTTCAATTTGCAATTCATGACATATACTCAGACTGTGAATTGTGAAACCAGTTTGTGTCACCATTCTAATATGCAATGTGTTCTATAAAATACAAGTTATTAATTAAAAATATGAGTTACCAAGGTAGAACTCTCTGTGACCACCATAAAGCAAACTGTTATATAAAGTAAGACATGTGACCTCTGAACATAAAGCAAACTGTAATATATAATAAAACATGTGATCTCTGAATACATATTCTGTGACCCAGTACACTATTCACTTCGCAACAATAAAACGGTAATATATAGTTAGACATGTGACCTCTGAACACATATTCTGTGACTTACATACTCCAAAAATAGTATAAAATGTGACCCTGTATAAATCTTCTACTACAGCCTGTGACCTGATGATAAACATTTGCCTAAACTACTGTGACAATCATAGATCTGTTACCATATGATACAACATCAATTTACTACATCACAAATAAATAGCTTGTAAGTCACAAAAGTTCTTGATCACAATGAAAATGGTTCTAATTACTTTCAAAAGAATCATTGTACATTTGTCTCTGTCAAACAAACTACCACAAATCGAAAAAGACAATGACACCAAAAAAATAGACAGAGAAGAATAATCAGAAACTTTACATACTTTGTTCATTGTTTTAAAAAAAAATTAAAAATGCAGCCATCATCGCCTTCTTTGTGCTATGCTCCTATGCTTATACAGCTTTGTAGCAATGTCAAGCTTTGTTCTCCCCGCATCAAATTTGATCGGCATCGAATCCTTATCATCATGTAGCAAGTACTCAGCGTACTTGATGGTGAAGATGCCACAGTCGTGTCTAGAAAAAAAAAATCACAAAATGTATTAGATCGTATGATAGAAATTGGAAAATGATTTATAAGGTCACGGGCTTACCCGTTCTTCTGTTGAGGAAGACTACCATCAATTACTAACCTCAAGTACATACGATCGTCGCCATCATAGTCAATATGTCTTTTCCAAAGGCCGACAGAGTTCAACAGGTAAGGAATTATTTTCACAAAAGGTTCAATACATATACGAAGGAGGAAGTTATGGTACGTCTTTGCAGCAGAATTGAAAACATGGAGAGAGTGTGTGTGCTGAATTCAAGGACAGCCAATATCCAGTATGCCTTGTTTGTTGGTATAATCGGCATGAATACATAGTCAACATTATACCACGGAGAGCTTAATGGCGAAGTGCATTTTGTCACAATGTCTATCAAGCTTGACTCCGACATCAAAATGGTAGGATCCTGCTTGAACTTAGAGTATATGTTTTTTAGCTTCATCTGGAACCAGGAGTCTGTGGTGGTAGCTTTCAACTTGATGTGCTTCCCATGACGTGTTAACTGGCGGATGAAGTAGAAGTACACGTCCATGTGCTGCGGTATAATAACATAACATGTTAACAATTTCAATATGAAACATAAAACTGTGAACACATTCAAGGTTGACATGAACTATGACCTATCTACATATACTGTGACCTATGAATGTATTCTGTGACCTCGGGTCATGTGCCTGAAGATTTACGTAGGCATATCTTACCGTGCTGCTCAAGGGGCGCTCAGAATTCACTAATTCATAGAACCAGGTTTTACTTCCAACCTTGAACCCACCCAACAGATATGTGGGACTGATGACATCATTAGCGCCGTTGAATTTCTTCCTGTAAGCATAAAATGAACTATGAGAATTTTGAAACATGAGGTCATTACACATCTTTAAGGGGTAGAAAATGAATTTACTTATTTCTTGGTTTGTATCCCCGTTGGAACCAGCTCTGGAATGAGGAAATATCAACATCATCGGCATGGCGGTTGTTATGTTCAAAAACCAAAACGTTCTCAGGCTACTTGATTACTTTTCCTTCATCAGCTACAAAAGGGGATTGAAGTATCCTAGCAGGTCTGGAAACCCTCTTCATTGGCAGTCCTGAACTTAGTTCAGTCACCAGGAATGCCTACATATAGTGGTAGCTGTGACATATTTCATTTTATTGAACTACCACAGTATTGTGACCTGTGTGTGTTGTGTGACCTATTGCCAACATGTGTGAGCTGTGACCTGCCTGTACCAAAAGATGATTGTGTAAAATTCCAAAATTGTAGTGTACTTCTCCTTTTGTCTTTTTGTATCATGAATAACATCAGATATGATGGAGTCAACCTTCTGCTGAACTATTTTCAATTGAGTCGGAGTATGCATCTCAAGTTGGGTGAACCCAAGACCCAAGTCAAATGAAGGAGGTTCAAGACTGAGTTGCATCTCAGTACCTTCATCAAAAACCATCTTGCCCTTGCCTTTCTTGTCCGTACTAGGTCCCATTTGTTCAGCCTGAAGATAAGAA
This sequence comes from Fraxinus excelsior, assembly GCA_019097785.1. Classification (NCBI taxonomy): domain Eukaryota; kingdom Viridiplantae; phylum Streptophyta; class Magnoliopsida; order Lamiales; family Oleaceae; genus Fraxinus; species Fraxinus excelsior. The sequence continues at coordinate 17,379,303 of CM032623.1, read as the reverse complement.
CAAATACAAAATTTAAAATGAAATCTAGGGTCATTAATAGACAACGTGTCTTTATCTTACTTACTTCTCTAGGCTTCTCAGACTCTTCAGCCGCATTCCCTTCTTGAACATCCTTGGAACTTTCACTAAGTCTTTTCAACATCTCTTCCATCGTGCTTGATATCATCCCAGACACAGACTCAGACAGGAACTGCATGTTGGTCCTAATTTCTAACATGTCACTCCTAATCCCAGACTGCATCTGGACAATGTCGTTCATCTTTCGTAACTGTTCACCTCTTATAGTTGACAACTATGATCTTAGTTCAGTTATTTGCCCCATCAGTTCATTTCTCAAATCCTCAACCCTCTGCAAAAGTGTGAATGATAAATCTATTAGTGAAATGTATAAAGTGATTGTTGTTAGACTGCCAATCCTTGTCTATAACCTGTGCATAGAGGTCTGTGACTGCACTAAATGAAAATGACGTGAGCTGTGAAAGAACCAGACTCCAACTATTACTTTGAAGTTAGTAACCTCACTACCAACTTACGTGATCCGACGGTGGGACATCTGGGTGAGATTTATGTGTGTTAAATTGTTCAGGCGATGGACAAGAGGTCACTGGAGAGTTGGCATGTTCTGTTGCATCTCGCCACCTTGGTGGAGGATCTGCAAAATCATCATCATCTTCATCAACGTCACCGTGGCCAGTGCTACCTTCCATTATCCTAAGAACAGTGGTAGTCTTGTTTACCCCGAGAGATCCGCTTGGCCACTTGTTCCTACATCGAGATCTGAACGTTCCGTCCTTCTTTTCTTTCGTATAGCATCGCGTTTACTAGCTGGCTGCACTAGTTTACTGTACTGCAACCCATTCATGTACGACATATTCATCTCAGACTCCGATGGGTCCAGGTCACATCTTACAATCTGCAATGCCAAAAAAAGAAAAATTTGTTAACAACATGCACAACTGTGGAACAAAATAAATTTTATAAAGTTGAAGTGATTACATCGGGGTTGGATAAGCATTCGACTCCTTCAAGTGTAACGGCATACAGGGGCTCATCTGCCAACCAATTCATGATCCAAGGAAGTTTATCAGACATCTGTTTTACAATTGTTCCAGCTAGACTATGAATAGTTTCATAAATCCAAACTTAAAAGGGTATCAACAGGCCTCTTAGCCTGTAATGTCTTGTTCACTGACTCAACCCTTCTTTCAAATCATTTAAAGTAGATTCAAAAAGTAGCTTCCCCCAAGGAAAATTGTCTATAAATGAAAAATCTTCAACCAACACAAACAAGTAATGATCAACCACCTTTTTATAATCTCTGGGGAACAGGTACAATGTAATGAAGTATAGAGCTCCAAGTTTGGCAATATCCTGATCCAACAGGACTTCAAGAACATCATGTTCTAGGAGCTTGCAAGCCGATAGGAATGTATCTCTAACATCTTCATGGGTCACAGAGTTGAGTTGGCTGAAATATTTCTCCTTCAAAATTGAAGGGTTGTCTTCAAGTTTCTCGACGTTGATGTCCCCCGTGCATCGGAGACCAGTCACTAAACACAATTTCACCACAGAGAATCTAATGTATCTACCTGATACGTCCACAGTTCATCCTTGTTTGGGGTATGCACCTGTCTCAGCAAAAAGTAGTAGATCAACTGTGACTGGAGGGCTATTTCATTGAAGTCCAAAAAATGCCCAAAACATGTCCCCCTGAATATTCTTCGCTGAGCTCCATTGAGATGTGTCTTCAGGTTGTTGATAACACCCTTTGGCATGAATGTTGTAATCTTGTCAGGAAACCATTTTTCCTGTGGTGGCATGAATTTCCAAATCTGCATCAAAGTATTTTATGCCAACTAACATATGCAAAAATAACATGGTTCACAGATTGCATACGAGAATCAGCATATACCAGAGTCACATAACACTTCCCAAACTGCTAATCAATCAAATAACATGTCAGAAATGAAATAGACACGATGTCAAGAAATTAGGTCACATGAATTTATGTCTGTAACCTTACACATGTAAGGTAACAACACCAATACATGTGTCAGATCACAGACATAAATTCACATCCACTACCCCAGTAAAACAACCCCCAACTTCAATACTACTTCACAACCGAATAACATGACACAAACGAAATAGACAGATGTCAATAAATTAGGTCACATGAAGGATAAGAATAACAATAGATGTGTAAGGTCACAGACATTCACAAACATCCACAAAATCCCCTTCCACCATTCATAGATCACATACGGGAATCAGCATATACGAGAGGTCACATAACACTTCCCAAACTGCTTCACAATCAAATAACATGACAGACATGAAAAAGACAGGATGACAAGAAATTAGGTCACAGGAAGGGTAAGAATCACAATAGATGTGTAAGGTCACAGATATTCATTCATATCTACAAATCCCCTTCCACCATAAAAAAAAATACTCCAAAATTTCAACATTCATGAAAAAATTGAAATGTTTGTACGAATCGGCGATTGCCATTTGACCCATGCAGTTACCTTCTTCTCTGAGTGAGAGCCACTCGACTCATGCGATTTTTACCTCGATGATGATATTTTGTTGGGGCTGTCCGTTGTCTTTCTTTTGTTCGTACGAACCGGCATCTGCACCGACTACTTGCCCTTCTTTTCATCGTTTCTTTTCGCCATTTGTATTTACAAAAAATATTGAAGCACCAGAGATTTCATAGAGAATTATCAAGAAGTCTTCTGAACGTGGTGAAATGTTTGCGCGATGAATGTGGAGGTGAGATGGTGGTCGAGTGAAATATTGCTTCAATAGATATGGAAGTTGGATATTAGCCATTTTGAAACTCATAATTAACGGGATACGCGGGTCATTTAATTAAAAGAATAATTGTTTAATTAAACTGATAAAAATCTGAGTTATGAAAAAAATAAGTTAAAACCTGAGTTTTTAAAATGCAAAAGAAAACGTTTGGTTTGGTGTAATTGCCACTTCTTTAAATTGTTGTTGGGCCCAGGTTTACAGAGTGGGCTATACACGCTTATTACTGGTGAGCCTTTAGGTTTGGCAAATTTCCATTTTCTGTTGGGCTTTTCCTTTTCGGCCTGACATCCAGTTATGGGGAAGAAGAAGGCCCATCCCATTGGCAAAGTCAAATTTACGTCTGGGCCTATTAAACATGTTGAGCCCCAATCCATCTCTGGGGACTCAGAAACGGGTAAGGCAACAAAGACTAGAATTTCTACAACAATAGTAGTCTCCAAAACTAAATATTACTGCTGCAGGTGCATCTTGTTTGAAGGAACAAATTGAGGTAATAGACTCTCCTAGTGTTTCCCAGACTCTTGGAGAGGAGGACACCGATTCTGAATCCTCGTACGTTGAATCTCAAGTGGCAACTAAAGATGCAGATGGCAACAAGAATGGTGAGAATAAAGTTGGGCCCTGGGTCAATTTATTCAAAGATAATAGAAATCCTAATGAAGGTATTAAGCTCAAATACATCAAGGATCAACCTGAGATAATTACTGTGGAGGAAGCTGATTTGGACAAGATTGAAGAAAAGGTTGGTTATTGTCTTGTTGGATACTTTGCAGGCCGTTTCCCTGGGAAATAGGCTCTCCTATCAATGTGCAATAACTGGAATGTGAAATACGAATATTATGTCCATAGAAGTGGGTGGCTGATTTTCAAATTCAAGGATGAGGCATCCAGAACAAGTGTACTGCAAGGGGGTCCATATTTTGTATTTGGTAGACCTCTAGTGCTTAAGGAAATGCCCAAGTGCTTTGAGTTTGATGAGAGGGAGATATCTACCTTACCGGTATGGATCAAACTCCCAGGACTGCCTCAGGATATGTGGAATGACAATTTCTTGAATAAAATTATTTCCAAGATTGGGATACCAATTTCAACAGATAAACTCACTGCTACACAGGATTACCTATCTTATGCACGTGTTCTAGTGGAAATTGATGCATCCAGGGAATTGGTTTGTTCGGTGGCTATGAACCTCCCTAAGAACAAAGTCGGAGTGCATGAGATGAAATATGAACATGAACCAAAATTTTGTGCTAACTGTAAATTTTTGGGCATTTTACTACAGCCTGCAAGGTCAGAAAACGGGGTAATAAACAAAATTTGGTTTTAGAGACTAAATCAAATCAAGAAAATGAAGTGAAGGATACGCAGGAAGCCAAAACACAACAGGTTAATCATGAAAATGTGGAGGACTCTAAGCAAAATGATCAGATTGAAACCCAATTGACCGAGGAGGTGGAGGAACCATTTATTAAGGTTGCTGGTAAAAAGAAAGGGACTAAAAATAAGCAAGTACACACTGGGCAGAGTGCTAAGCTACTTCAAGCCGGGCAGAGTTCCACAACTGATCCTAACAGGGGCAGACACTTATCTAAGACAGCTTGCAATACACAAAAGGAGAATTCTATAGAGGGGACCGAACATTGGCTCAAAGGAATATCTCAACTACTGAAAAGTGTAAAGGCAAAGAGGACATGATAGCGCAACCACCACCAACAACTAAGGAGAGGAAGAAGGGGTATGGCCTTCCTTCATCGTTATCATGATTTGTAGTGCTTGAAACATTAGGGGCTTTAATCCCTCCCCTAAGACACATGTTGACGGTGTTGTTAGACAGAGTAAAACACACATATACAAAATAATGTTTCTTTGTATCTGTATGTTTTAAACCTTCTTGAGTCTTTAGCGCCAGATAAGTAATTGTATTATTTATCTCTTTTGATTGCCCGGGTATACCCGGCTTTTGATGTATTTGTTTCTTTTGAAACACTGTTGTCTTGTTGTTTTTGCTCGGATATGCCCGCAGTACATGTACATGGTTTTGATCAATATAATTAATTTTTTCCCGATCAAAAAAAAAATGTAGTTGTCAAACCAACCAAGCCACTGACTTCACAGCGTGAATAATACGTGAGCCCCAACACGGCCCTTTTTGACACCTCTATACACGCAATGTGAAACTTTTCCTTCGAACAAAATGTCAGAAACAAGTTCATTGGAACCCACTGACGAATGCAATACATACAATGAGAAATGCTATAACAAAATTGACTAATACACAAAATGTTTTAGTTCTGTAAAACAACCTTCACCTGAAAATCGTGTTTGTATCATCGTACCATAATTCTAGCGTGCATACATCATGGAGAATTGCTGTAAAATGCCTATAAATCCAATGTAAAGCTCAAGCGAGAAAAAACAAGCTAGATCAGATGCTCATTCCAATTCAGCTATCTCCATTTCTCTACAATCTTAAGTTACAGTTGGCCGATAACATACCTATAGATTTGGCGTTAGAAGAAAGGAAATCATATTCCAGATATACATTCTGCCCCCAGAAAACACGTGCAAATCGCTCTTTTTACTTTCTGGTCAATCCCAACTAGTCTACATGAGATACGAAGTCTTTGCATCATTTATAATCTTGAACGACGAATGCATTTAAAAGGATTGAAGGGTGAATTTCTTCTTGTAGAGGCAAACGGAAACCTGCTCAAGGACGGTGATGATTTAAGATCCCAATCTTCCACATTCTTGGGAACACAAACATCGAAGAGGAACCGACCAAGAACCCCATGCGCACTTATGCTTGCTGGATTGGATATATGTATGTATGGTTCTTTACTTTCATCCTTCACAGATCCAAAATCTCTACCCTCGTGATATTCTATGCGACTTGGCACAGAAAAGTGATCATTCAAGTCGAGGGCAATCCTCTGAAAACTCTGATTTGATCTCTCTGCAGCCTTTTTTAGATAGCAAAACAGCTCTGAGATCTCATTATGCGTGCCTTTAAAACCCATCTTCTCGTCCTCAAGTTGCCGTATTCTTCTAGAATAAATTACGGAAGCTTTTCCAAGTAGTTCAGTCACCACAGCCTTGTATTCGATTGAATAATTCTGTAAATGACCTGCGCTACAAAGGTAACATGAAAAATACAGTATCAAAAAATATAAATTTTTAAGGAGCAGTAATAAAAATGCTACGCTCATCTGATTGCATATAACAATGGAGGAAGGTTAAAAAATACAACCATATTCTATGTCCATGCATTCTCGAGATATGGAGCATTAATTTATATCCTAAATAGCCAGTTTGAGGAGTAGGTGCGTGACCAAGTGTAAGAGCAAGAGAGGTAGAGTGCTGAACGTGACTGAAAATTTAAGGCAACAGAGTGTCTCTTGGGCATATTTGTAGCATTACAAAACATTAATTAGATAATTTATATACATCATTCTCCATCTAAAGTCATTTATTGTAAACTACAAAAATGAATATCAGGTCAAATAGTTTATTCATTTAGCGGAATAAATGTCAAATATAATAATAAACGGATGTTATTACTTGGACCAGCAATTAATGCTTCACTTGACAACCAGACAACTCGGCGGTAGAGATTAAGTGCTACAATTTTATTTTTAGTAATTATTTATTTGTGTTCGTATCAATTGGTATCAAAGCCAGCTTAGAGCAATCAACTTGAAGAACAAGTCAGAAGTGGAACACTTGGAAAAGATGGCTGAATTTATTTCTAATCATCAAAAAGAACTTCGGTGCAAAATGAATAAAGTTACAACCTAGCAAAATTGTGAGACTCAAATCAGAGTGGCTGGAGGGGGAGCGCTCATAAGGAACTGAATGAAACCTCAAGGAGAAGTAGGGACCATGCTTTCAGAGAAGTGACGGTCAGAGTTTTATCAGAACTGCGAGAATAACTTACTAAGCTGAGTATTTTAGGATGTTCAATGCTAGGGAGAATTATCTTGATTCAGGGGGAATTAATAAATATTTTGAACTAGCGGAATTGCTATTCCATTTCGAGTAGTATAATTTTTTATTCTTCAAAAGAGAATTTCTATGTTTTGAATATAAGGTCTCATTTGAAGCTTTACAGGACGTGAGCTGATTCAAAGAGATTTAAGATTTACTGATCTCAATTAACTTACAATTTTCATCTAGTTCCTTTGAAGCTCAAGTTGATGAATCAATTTCACACATTCAGAACTTGATAAACCTCCCATACGGTTCACTTATCAAAGGCGCCACAAGGAAAGGAAATAATGGGACTTAGAGAGAAAAGTAGTAATCTGAAGGGCTGATATGTAATTAAGTGAGGTCATATTGTTAGTAGTGAATAAATAGTAGATAGAGAGATCTAGAAGCCATTCAGAAAGTGTGAGTAAACTGAATCAATTAGGAGAGGAGCAGCTCTCGAAACCTGCCTTACTTCATTCTTATTTTTCCATCTGTTAATTTCAGCAATTTCCGTTCAATTAAATAATCATTCTTCTCAGCTGTTCATTATATTTCTGCCTCGAATTAAATTCAATTCCATCTGGAGGTAATTGATTTCAGGGTGTTCCAGCTGAAATCTATCAGAACTCTACGGAAATGCAGTTGGATATCAAATGTAGAACTGAAAATTGGAGGGGCTTGATGCATGCAAAAACCAGAGAATGGATGTTATGCTGAAAGATGCAAAAGATGGGTATTTCGACTAAATGAAGAAATCTTATTTCCAGATGTATGGCTACTAGCCACTTTGCGTTTTTATATTAATGGAAGTGTGCAGGGGAGAGTGGGCCCATCTAGGGGATTCTGTCAGGTGTATCTCTCTCCCCATATTTTTTCCTATTGTGTGCTGAGGCGTTCTGGACTAACTAGACGGGTTGAGGTCGATAGCAATCGTGTTTCTACGTGCTCAGCTAGATGATTGTTTTGCTTTTAATAACATTCTGAAGGTGCATGAGGCCGCCTCTGGTCAAAAGAAAAATTTTAACCAATCTTGCACTACTTATACCCCCAATGTGGATGAGGGGCTGTGGGATGAAATCAAAGTGTTAGGGGCATAGAAGCAACACTCCACATGACACATACTTGGGCTTACCGGCTACGGTGGGAAGGAACAAGAGACGAGCTTTTGCATCTATTAAGGGTAGAGTGTGAAAGAGGGCGAAGGAGTGGAAGTGGAGTTTGTTCTCAGCAGGGGGATGGGAGGTTATGATAAAATCTGTGGTACAGACCACCCCGACCTATGTTATGAATTTGATTCGCTTGCCAGTTGCCAGTGTCACTTTGCAGAAAGGTGGAGTCTATTATATGGAAATTTTGGTGGGGAGGAAATGTCACGGCAAACAATAATAATTTGGTGTGCTGGAACTTGGTTTGGGGGAGGATTGGGGTTCCGAAACCTTGAATGGTTTAATCAAGCAATGGTGGCAAAGCAGGCTTGGCGGGTATTAACATCAGACAAGTCTATTGCTGCCCGTGTGTTGAAAGGGAAGTACTTTTCCTTGGTTGGCTTTTTGAAGGCTGGGGTAAGAGTTTGGGGTAGGGAGTTGATTGTGAAAGGATTGAGGTGGAGGGCTGGAGATGGTAGGAGTACCGACCATTATGTAGATGCGTGGATACGCCGGTTGTGTAATTTTCAGCCTTTTGCAAGCCAGTCCCTAGAGGTGAATATGGTCGGTGAGTACATATGCCTCCCTATGGAACAAATTGTGTGTCCTTAGATCAGACCTTTTACCAGGCCACTGCATCCAGTGGCCAATATTGCTCTCATTTAAGCTACCAACACTTCTTCACTCTTATTGGTTGCAAGGAATATAATCTTAATATCTCTTCAAAATTTATCCGCATTGAGTCTGACCCCAGAAAATGAAGTGAAACAATGTGTTTAGAATAATACCTACGTGAGATGAGTTATTCCATTTCACCAGCTTAACATCAGCCCCAAGGTCTTTAAGCCGCTGGGCAAAATTGCAGATTATCTGACATGGAGCAAGATCATCATCTTCTGAGCACAAAATCAGGTATGGTGCACCCATGCTTTGCATAAAGATAATAGTCAATCACTGGACAAATAGTATAAAAGCAACTCACCATGGCATTATATGTTTGGCTAAGCTTAAGAAAAAGTTACTTTCTCCAATAATGTTTGGATAACTTATTTTTAAGTGAAAAACTTCACTTCATTTAAAAGTAACCCTCATTTCATTTCAAAATAAGTAACTTTTTCCAACTTTGACAGTTAAAAAATAATTTAATTTGAAGCTTTCATATTTACTTAAACTTTTTAGATTAGCTAAACATGCTGTAAATCTTACGGGTGCTTACTACAGAGGAGTAAAGAGTCTTCCAATACTCGGCACGATGAGCTTCAAATCTGCTAAGGAAGAGGGCATCCAGACTGGACGAAACGCCATTTGCGATCCATGAGGACATTTTGAGAACAGAGGGATGAAGAATAAAGCGAGTACCCAAGTCACTTGTAAAATCCACGGGAGCAGAATCAAAAATGTGGCCAGAAACACATTCTTTAACCAGTCGGTAGTCATCCTTGAGATGAAACAATGCCATTAGATAAGCCAACAGTTTTATTAAGGTTCTTTATCAAACAATATAATAGTTAACCATTATTCTTTCTAGTAAAATGAAAATATATGAAGAGTTATGACTATGGTATCCGGCTTTGGTATGTTTGTTATGGAAGATTGGATAGCAATGGATAATATTAATATTAGCTGTTCATTTTATTATCTAGTCACGTCAAATATTGTGTACTAGTAGTGCACTTTGGCTATTATGCATAACTAACTTTTGGATGAACATGTCACTTAGAAAAGGAGAAACATATGCATAAGCCATCAACAGAATGAGAAAACTGCGGGAAGCTACAGAAGCATACGTTACATTTATGAGACAAGAAAGTACGTGTTCACAATTATATGGAATAACAAGATCTTGAAGATGAAGTATACCATATTGACTTGCTCTGGACACTTGCCTTCAATTATCTGCAATCAAAAGTAAAAGAGTTCGCATTTCAGCTATAGCTTCACAAGAAACATTCAATGTCCAGGATTTCAAATGCTGTATGTTGACCAACAAGAATGGCATTTACCTGGAGAACCTTGTACGTGCAAGCTTTTGGGCCACCAGAAAAAGCCGCTAAGACAACTGGGCATGGCCTGGTTTTCAGCTCCTTAAAATCAAATCAAAGTAGCTATGAGGACAACTTAAAACAATAACATATCCAGCAAATTCAAAGTCTTTTGTCACTTGTAGCCACAAAAATCCCAAACTCTGGAACGGTGATGCTGTTAGTAAAGTTAATTAAGGTACCAGGATTACTCTGAATATTTCCATACAATGTAACAAAGATATGGCTCAAAGACCAAGTTTTCCCCGTTTAATATTAAAAAGTAAAATGAACCACTTCATGACTACTACTTTATGGTCTTGAATGTTGCGCGGTTAAAGGTCAAAGATGTCTATAGGATGAATGTTGCATAAATGAAGATGCTAAGATCGATGTGCATTCATATTAAAATGGATCATATTAGAAATGAGAATATACACTTGTAATTGGAGGTGACATTGATTGAGGATAGCTTAAAGGAAGCCAACTGGGGTTGTTAGGTAGTGCTTTGCTTCAACCTAAAAATGCACGTTAATAAGAATGGCACGATTTTGGTGGAGCAAATTAAAAGAGAGAGACCAAAATTAAAAATGGTTTGTTGTAGTTGTAAAGGATCTAATTGGTTTATTCTCTCAATAAATCTAGCAATGAACATAACCAGCCCTGTATTTATTGGGGACAAGGCTTAGTTCATTATTGTTGTGTTTCCTTGTTTCTAAGAAGGCCATTTGCTGTTTATCTACAACAGCTCTATATTTCCAAATTTAGAAAAGCACTATTAGTCTCAAAGAAGTTTAGCGAGTTTCTTTGAGACAACTACTCCAATACCGGTGGTGAAAATTGTGAATATGAATAAAGATACTCCTTTAAAAATCCGTTTAAAGAAACTACAGTTGAATTTTATATGACTGACTTGGACAAGATCGTTTACAATTTCTATTGCCAATGATGCAGCTTTGTCCGGAAATAGTCTGCAAACCCAACAAAAATTAAAATTGTAAACGGAATATTTGTAAAAAAACACTAAAAGGATAGGGTATGCTTATGGTAAATAATTAGTGATTATCAGTGGGTCTAGATATCAATTTATAACTGAGATATTCAATTTTCCATATGTGAGATATAAATACACCCACTAACAAGACGACTATGTTTAAATACATATTCTTCATAATGTAACAACTTCATGTGCAATCCTTTATATATCTCCCATGAGAAAAGTTCCATTTTAAAGAAATTATATTCCCCAAATTTTCCTTCTGTAAAAAGCATTCTGAAATATGCTATAACTTCCCAAATATCCGTTCATATCTATCAAACTATTTTCTTTTCTCTGGATTCCAAGTAAGAAATTAGAGCGTTGTACAAGAATGACAGACAACACACTGTCCAAGTTACATTATATCATCTTCCCAACAAATAAACCATCACATCACGGCTTATGTAAATGTTCTCTTATTTCCACCAAGTAGGAAGATCTACTCTTCCATCCCCGTGACAAGGTACCAAGAAGGTTAGGATAGCACCGATCATGACAAATGTTGCTTGATGATATCAACAGTCCAGATTACTATCATTTAAACCTGCATCACTTGCTAAAGAAAAGTTATAACCTACCACTATTTTGTCTTTTCGGCAAGTATTTGCATTTCGTTCCATAAACAGCTACCGTGTAGATGAAATTATTTCCACAAACGACTATTTTCACAGTTGCGCTGTTCTTCTTCCCTCCAGATTTCAAATAACAGACTCATTGAAAACTATTTAGCAAACATCACAATCGCGTAATACTATATAATATCAAGCAATAATTCAACCACCAACATCCGAGTATGTAGCATATTAATGTAATCTTGAATTGTCAACAAGAACCCACAAAGAGAACAACACATCTGCATGTTTTATCAATTCCTTGAACCACAGGCATGTTGCATATTTCCAATCTAGAGTTTCATTTGAAGTAATGGTTTTTCCACAAAATAGGATAGAATTTATGAATTCCATCAACTCCAATAATCTTATCAATCGCTCAGATCAAAGTCATAATTTATATTAAAGCATGTTCACGAAACCCATGTGTGGATCTCAAGCAGAAAAAATGTCCCAAAAATCACAACAGTGTTCTAATAATAACTCAGCTAAACCAAACCCCCCAACAAATTTAAAAATAAATTCATATTTTGCAACATAATCAAGAAACTCATAATAGAGATAACGCAATCAAGAAACCAAAGGTCCAAAAAATAAAGATAAAAGTTTAAAAATCACAAACCCAAATAAAATTCAAAGATTAAAAATCAGAATCAGATTCCCAATTGTGAAATTACACAGAAGAGGTGAATCTGAGCTTACAGATTGAGGAATTGGGAGTGACAAATGAGGGAATTCCAACCAAGAGAGGAGTAAAGATGAACATAATTCCTCAAGTGTTCATCGACTTCATATCCAAGAAAAAAAGCTACAACTATGCCTTCCACATTCCCTCTTTCTTTTCTCCCCCAATAGTACCTCCCTCCAAACCCCCACATCTTTTCAATTTCCTCTAGAAAAAACACAACTCCCTAAGAAAGTTAAAAAAAATTCAAACAATAAAAAAATCCATTTGAACAAAAAGCTAATTAGCTTTTTTCAAGAACTTGGTACGGAGGAGGGCTATTAGAAATCTGAAAATCTAATTGGGTGTGCCATTTTTTTGTTTCATGTGGTCTTTCTTAAAATTGATAAAGAATTGACGATACTTGTTTTCTGAGAATATAGCTCCGCATTTTATAGAATGATTTGCACTATCCGTTACACGTCATTGTTGGACACTTGGAGTAGTAAATTATTGTTGAATTTTCATTTTTTATTTGTTAATTGTCATTAAAATTCTTTTCCTTTATCTCGTGATTAATTTCTAACCATGAAATCTGCCCAGACTTTCAACTTACTATCATATAGCTCTCAGAAAGTGTCTAGAGTGAGGTATAGGGACAACAATATGCTAGAAGAATGGTGCTTTTGTCGCTTTTTGAGGCCGGTTTGGATGAGCGTAGGCAAGTTCGGGATTCGCTATCGCTTTCGGCTTGGAGCGGCTCACCCCCCTTGTCACTTAAAGGGAAAACAAGAGAAGGGGGTCTGCTGGAAACCCTCGCCTTCGGCTCCATACTGATCAGGCCGGCCGGAATTCGAGAACGGTCCATACCACCATAATGGATCTCTCCTACCGCTACCTACTAGTGAATCGATTTAGGGAAGGAAAGAAATGCCGATGTTGCAATTCCTCCCATCCCGATAAAGCGAGTCATCCGTGATTTGATAGTTCCATTTTCCGGTGATGCAGGCCGATTGGGATCCCAGCAGTCAAACCACTGTCTTCGTTCCTCACCCTCCTTCCAATCAAATCTATTCTAAGGTGTCCGGAGGCAGGAGAAAGAAAGGAAGGATTGATCGACCAACTTGAACAGATCCATAACCCGCTTCCATCTGTCCTGAATGAGGGAACAATCTTCTTGGCTACTTTCATTTATGCATTTAACAAGGAGCGGCAAAGAAAAAAGCTATGGCACGATCTCGTCTCTCTAAATGATAACATTGATCGACCATGGGTTGTGGCTGGCGATTTCAATTCTGCTTTTACACACAGAGGAGAAAAAAGGTGAAAAACTAGTTCACCCTAGTGCCTTTCAAGACTTTGCTGATTGTGTTGAGCTTGCAGGTCTTTTTGAGCTAAAATGAAGTGGTATAACCCACTCTTGGACTAACCGACAGGATGGGGATGCTCGGATCAGTTGTAAGCTTGATAGAGTACTTGTGAATCAAGAGTGGTACCAATCTTTTCAGAACTCTAATCCT
>CM032623.1:17303264-17365498 GCA_019097785.1 Fraxinus excelsior | reverse complement strand
AGCCTCAGAAACATTCGCCTTCTCATATGAGGCTTTATTCCTCTGCTGGATGTAGGCTAAAACTTTTTGACATTTTAAGGCTATCCTAAACGCCCTGCCACTCTGGCTCACCAAAGTGGCGATAAGGTCCACCGCATCACAGGTGACCACGTAGTCTTGCCACTTCTCAGTTCAAAATTTGTTGAAAGCTTCGGTAGCGCTTCGAACTTCAGCAAGCAGCATCTCCATTATAGTAGGAGCAATCTTACTATCACGACCCCCAGAAAGTCCTCGGACTTTCCTAGGGTCCTCTTTGATACCTTCTGAGGGGCCTCTGTGTTGGTTGAGGTGGTATCCTCAGTGTCATCACTAAACTCCCGACGTTGTTCTTTGACCGCAGTGTTAATTGAAGCTTGCAACAATTTGGGCTGACTAGGAGCTGCACGCTCCCCATAGGACACAACCATTCCGAAGCTATTGGAACTCTCACCAACACTGGACAACTTCCTCTTCCTCGAAGATCCTTCATCAATCCCCTTGCCCTTGTCAGTAATAAACCAATTGTTTGGAGAAGCATCCCTATCCGCATTCTCCACGGATTGACAAGGCATTCGGCCCTTTGCTTGGTCCCTGAGGAAGATCTCCGGGAAGTGGCTTTAAGAATGGTGGCCATATCAGGTTTGGTATATTCCTTTTTGGGTGCCATTTGTTCAAAACTTTGCGAAATATTTCCTTAATCAGACTACGAATGAAATGAGAATACTCGAAAAACTTGTTGCCCAAAAAAACCCTCAGGAGAAACAGCAAGGAACCGCAGTGGACGAATAGGCCAAAATGACGAGATTTGTGGCTTTATATAAGAAAACAAAGTGAGTCTCAACCGTTGATTGAAATCGTAATGATCAGAAACGTCCAAATGTTTATGTAATCTGGGCCGCAGAATCCAAACGATTTCGCATCGACACCCCAGATCAGCGCGTGTTTCTCACGACAGGATTTTAGCATGCGAAGGAATCCTAGAGGTCACGTGAGCAAATAATTAGCTGTTATTATTATTGCATTTAAATTAATACGGTTGTATATGTATTGGGAATTGATTCAGTACAGCCGTCACTTGGAAAACACACAATATCATCAAATTACACACATGAGCCAACAAACTCCAAATCGTCTTCTCAAAATTCCATGCACAACATAAATATTTGTCCATTGAATTGGGGGACTATTGGCCCCACGTGAAATCAAACAAAATCGAGGCTCCTCAAGTGCCTAGCCGAGGTGCTTAACGAATAACTAACGGAGGTTCCCCAAAAAGGCTAGCTGGAGTATATAGCCAAAGCTCTTCAAGTGGCTAGCTGAGGTTCCTACGTGAAATCAAACAATAACTAATGTAGGTTCCCCAAAAAGGCTAGCTGGAGTATATAGCCGAAGCTATTCAAGTGGCTAGCTGAGGCTCCTAAAGAAGCTCAACCCTACATCAACATTTTTCTATAAACATCCTCTTCAAAGAAAAAGTAGCCTTTATACGGACAAATTTCTTGAATATAAATAAGGAAGCACTGCTCATTATCACTTCAGAAAACTAATTCGATAATGTTGGGATTTCACATAGACCTAGATGGATTTGACAAACAAATAGGTAACGTCTGCACGACTAAGTTAAACGGCATTTATCTTTATAAATCCAGCGACTAAGTTGAATGGCATTTATCTTGGTAAATCCATATCAGAGTTGATGACATTAAAGGTTGTTAAGCGTTTAAAAGATATGAATCGGTAGAAGCAAAATAATTACAAAAGTTAAACATTCACATCAAGACTATATGATGCTAACATTGAATTCCATTAATAAAAATAGATTTACATAAACTGGACCGAAGCCATTACACTTGAAAGTTTACATAGAATGAACTAAGGAAGGGGGGACTGGGAAGGTTCAAAGGGCACTATGCCCCAGTTTCGGCAGGATTAGCCTCTTCAACGGCATCTGACACAACTTCTGCCTCCGCTGGGGTCTGAGGCTCCCATTCTTCCTCATCCAAGAACTCAGCCCTCAGGTCGGATGTTTGACCCCCCTACTTATGTACCTCCACCCATTCTATCACCTCGTTGTACGCATACCTTCGCCAAAGGCACCAAACTGCTAGTAATGGTCAGTGAGATGGAAGTTGGCTAGAAAGTTCTGCTCAGCATTTTTACTGGCAAGCTCAACTTCACTGCGAATAGTTCTTACCTCTTCAGTAAGGCCGGTTACTTAGGAGGTCAGCTCCTCCACTTTCTGCCTCAGCTCCACATTCTCATGGTTAGCCTTCTCAAGAGCTTCGACAGCAAGTTTTTGATGAGCATCGGAAGTCTCCACTCGCTTTGCCAAGGCAACCACCTCACTCTGTGATTTATGAACCTCCTTCTTCAGGGATTCATTCTTCGCCAAAATCGAAGCCATTCTGACAGACCATTCGGCCTCCTTCTTCTTAAAAGCTTCAGCCTTAGCCCTGACCTTTGCAGCTGATTCCTTCGCTTGTGAGGCTTTGCCCACAAACTCCTTATTCTTCCTCTGAAGTGTCTTGAAAATGGCCTCCGTTTCCATGGCCTTGCCAAAATGTCCTGGTCGCCTGGGCAACCATGGTGACGACAACATCTACGACATCGTTGGTTTCGACAAAGTTCTGCTACTTTTTAGTCCAGAAAGTATGGAAAGTTGTCGAGGCAGTCTGGACTTCGGGAGGCAACATAGTGATGGCCTGAGATTCAAGCTCAGTGGACTGCTTGGCCATGGGACCTTTAGCGAAACCGCTTGAGGCTTTGTTCTTCTTAGCAGACTCCTGCCTCAGAGGCTCCCGGCAGGACGTTTCTGCCCCCTACTAGCAGCAGCAATGGAGGCCGCCAACAATTTCTCGCCTACGGGAACCCCGGATCAGGGCGGTAAGGCTTTAGAGGAACTACCCACCCCGGTGGTGGATATCCTAACCTTTCTCTTAGGCTCATCTGCAACGAACTTTTTTTCTTTATCTGCTGGAGGAGGCCCACCCTCATGTTGGGGTACAGCTTCTTTGCTGACCCCCTCAATTTTCTTCTTAATCCGCCTCCCCTTAGCAGATGTGCCTTTCATCCCCTCCTGCCGGAGGTTGAAGTGGCGGCCAAGATAGTTTCCATATCGGGGGTGGGGAGTTTCCTCTTATCAAAATTTTCTGTAAGAAACAAACATCAAAATCAGAAGACTGCGAGGCAAACCAGAATCAGACGCTATATTGAAGACGTAGTCGAGAATTTCTTACCTCTGGAAGCCATCAAGCTTAGATTTTTGTAAAATCGTTGGGGGACGATTAAATTGTCGAAGTGTCGGGTTGAAGAGGGAAAACGATATATGCCCGATAGAACCTCCCAGTGACTCCTATCCAGCTCGAAGCGTTCAACAGTTCATGTAAGATAACACGTATTACATTAGTAAGAAGAATCACTCGATAATCGCAGAAAGAAATTATGAAATGGCACTCACTGGGTTTGGAGTAGGAGGTCGAAACTTTGACAAAGGGGACAGTGTCACCCTCACACTCCTGCCACTTCCCCTGAACCCAGAACCATTTTTCTTTCCACCATTTGATGGATGAGGAACGACCTGTCACAAAAGGGGCATGCCCTCCCCATGGGCATAAGGAGTACCAGCCCCTGGAATTTCCCTTGCCCTAGGTTGGAAAACAGTTTGAAAGACATAAATGGGCATATCCTCACCCAGGGAGGTCTGTTTCCAAAGAATGTAAGACCTAACTAATTAAGCCTAGACATTCGGCGAGAGTTGAGTAGGAGCCAGTCCGTATAACCTAAGGACGGCTCGAAAGAAGGGATGGATAGGAAGACGGAGTCCAGATTTGAATAAAAACTCGCTGATGGCTACACACCCCTGCCTCGGACGACAGGGTCGCTCATCTGGAGAAGAAGATAAGAGCTCTATAGTATAGGGAACCATATATTTCTCTTTAAGTTCGGCTAGCTTGATTGGACTAGCATTCGAAGGGACTTTTGCTGCCCCCCAGGTTACATCATCACCCCCATTTCCAGACCCTCCCCCAGACGTAGTGGCGCCTCTGCCGGCCTCAACAGCCCTAGAAAGTTCGGCAATAGATGTAATTCCGACCCCCATCTCACTAGCTAATCTGTGTATTCCCGCACTATCCTCACAAGAAGAAAAAAATGCCATATAATGCGAAACCTCACAGCACTTACAAGATTTTGTAGAAAAGAGAGGGCGTCGAACGCTACTAAAGGAAATTGCTTCAGTGAACTCCCAGAAAGTTGGAAAGAAACCCCGCGCAACAAATTTGAAGGTGAAAAACTGCTGAAGAAGATGAAGGCTTATATGCATGGATTCGCATACAGGTGGGAAGAAAAAAGAATTCTCCCTAAAGGCTATTCACTTTTATAGGCATGCAAATATGACCCCAACCGTTGGATCAAAGTACTAGTCATCCAGCCGTACGTCTTGGAACTAAAATCTAAGCTCCTCACTGTTCTAGGCGTTTCGAATTCAAGGGCTCAGATTAATGCATCAGATTCACGCACCCTCTGGCGTCTAAAGCATAAACGGGAAGTAGAAGAGACAACCATAATTACGTATTAAATGCGGTGGCTGTTGCGTGTATTGTGAATTGTGCCCCCATGATTACCCTACCTTGGAAACAGCAAAGCATGTTGAATCATTAAGGTGCTGTATTTGAGGACTCCTCGCGTTTCTCAAGATATTAAACAGTAAAATTTATTGTAACTACCAATCCGAGGCTGTTGGGTTCCAGAACAGACACTCCATGGCGCCAAGAAGAAGGCATTGTAGACCTCAGTCAAGTCATCTGCCCTGGGCACGAAAGATGGAACCTT
Source organism: Fraxinus excelsior (assembly GCA_019097785.1). Lineage (NCBI taxonomy): Eukaryota > Viridiplantae > Streptophyta > Magnoliopsida > Lamiales > Oleaceae > Fraxinus > Fraxinus excelsior. The sequence goes on along the minus strand of CM032623.1, from coordinate 17,360,650 downwards.
CGCGCCAAGCGTGTTACCTTGAAAAATACTGGCAGAAAGCTCTTCCAAAGTTGAAGTTCCCTTCAAAAGATCATATGGAACCGGGAAGCCCATGCATGATATAAATAACCATACATGGACTTATGGGACTATTGTTACCCCCCAAAAATAAAGCCCATAAATCAATGTTCCACGTAGATTGACATGTGAGCAATTTATCCACATAAGAAGCCATAGATCCCTCGTAGTTAAAGTGGGAATAAAGCCAAAGTCAACAGCTAAATGCAGCTGTCCAAGGCTCCCCAAGTGCCGAAGTGCTGGTCTATCCGACGTCTCTCCAGCCCGAGACGATAAAAACCAAGCAAAACGCCGAGGATCTTTACACCTGAAGTCTGAAGTCCCCTTGTAGAGGCCTCTCTTCATTATCTGAAGCCCAAGCTAACGGATACTGGAATCGAGATAACTGCATAACAGGATTCGGGGGTCTGTAGAGTTTAATTGATGAGACGTCTGTAATAAAGTACCTACAACCTTTTCAGTATTTGTATGTCAATATGTCAGCCTATAACTAGGGCGGCTGACCTTTTGTCAAGTATTAAATGTAGTGAGTAGATGGTGATGTGAAGCTTCAGTTTAGGTGATGTTGCCACGCGAATTTAATCCAATGACTATCCCGTCGTCTAGGCTAGTATAAATAAGCTCACCTTTGTAGAAGAAAGGGACACAAAAAAAAAAACCTGGTGATCTAAAGAAAGACATCATATCTATCTTTCCACATATTGAAACGTAAGGAAGCGATTTAAGAAGGAAGATCGCAGAGATATTCGTGGATAGTGCGAATATTGTTGTGAGTAAACCGTCGTAGTCTGAACATTTTGTCTCTCGCCGGAAAGTGTCTCCCGCGTTCATTCCAATCTGACTACTGATTCCTTTCCGATAGAAACGCGCTGGATACGTACTTAACGTGACAAGAGTGGGCCCGGTATCTATTGAGTTCATTTTTTGAGGTCAACATATACATCTATCTATTTACATATACAATTTTAGGATTTGAAATGGTTTTCTTAAAAATTAAAAAACTGATACTTTTATGATAACTAGTGGAGGCACGTGCGATGCACGTGCACGCGTTTTTCTCCCTGTGCATATTAGCGTTGGGACTACATATGTACACTACGATAAATAGATGGAAGTAAAGTGATTAATGACATGTAAGTGAAAGAAATTCCTGTTTCAAAATGACATACTTAAAACTGAAATGCAAAGGCTAAAGAAGAAACTGCTAGTAGAAAGAAACAAAATAATATCATTAATGACATGTAAGTGAAAGAAATTCTTGTTTCAAAATGACATACTTAAAACTGAAATGCAAAGGCTAAAGAAGAAACTGCTAGTAGAAAGAAACAAAATAATAAACATACTTCAATAGAACTCACAAAAAATACTTGTTACACAATGAGTATTTTCCTGTCAATCATTTAGCTCCTTGAGCAGTTAACATAATTATAAAGCATACAGGAATGATGAGTGGGGTCCAAAAGAAAATACAGCTCATTTTGAAATTCTCAAAGTGTAACACAGCAAGTATTCCATTGGAAGCTATAGCCAAAAAAAGCTTTATTTATTATGGCTCAAACTTCATCACATGAGTTTTTTCAGGGCAGCTGCAGCTGCCTCTTTATCTCCCACTATTTTTTCTGCTTTCTTGTTCGCAGTTTTGGGTTGCTCATCTGGATTTTGGAATAAAGATCGCTTAGCAGGCGGAGACTGAGGCAACACAATTTTGTCGGAAGGTGTTGCGCCTTCAATATTGACTTTATCCTTTCCTTTGTTGCCAGACATCATTTCTGGAGGAGCAGATGTTTCGGTTGGATCAAGCATGAATATTATTTCGTACTTGAACTCTGAAGCAGCAGTGCATTTTGTTGAGGGTGAGCCAGCAGCCATTGGAAGTGCCTTGATGTAAAATATATGTTCATCCTCAATATCTATGCGAATGTCCTCATCATTACATAGGATAGTGTCCTACAAACATGAGAGAATTGATTAGCAACAAAATGGTAATGAACATATATTGTAGCAGAAGGAAAATGATAAAGTTGAATAGAATCAGTACATTGGCATGCTTTTTCATGAGCACATTTGCAGGACAACTTAAGATTTTCTCAGCACATTCACCCATGACTGAAGCTTTTAGATTTCCTGTTGAATCTTCCAAGATTACATCAGCTCTGGCTCTGTAGCATACATAGATGTTAGCAAAACTGGAAATTTATGGCAGAAGAAAATGATATGATAAGAACACTGCTTTCGACTTCGAATTGAATAATGGAAATGAAGTGTGTGTACCTTGGAGATGCAATTGAGTTGCTAGATTTGCAAAATCTACAGGAGTAGATTTCTCCTGCTTTGTTGACGTTGGAAACTCTGTTGCAGTTGTTGCATGATAGGTACCAGAAGCTTGTGTTCTTAGACTGAACGTGTGCCTTTGCTTTTACCCAGAAATATTTGTTCTTTGAAAGTACACGAAGGAAAGTTTAGTGAAGCTATGTGATCATATTGATGTAAAAAAAATAACGAAATGAATTTGTAACATAAGAATAAAAACATTACTTTGAGAACCGAAGATTGGATTTCCAGAATCTGAGTAAATTTGTTTGCAGCTGGAGGTGACAACTTTGTAGGACTTAACAAAAGATAGGCTTTCATTGAAGTGATTTCATTTAATCTCCCACTATTGTTGACAGCCCTTTACAACAAAAATTATAAGTAAGAGATAAGAGTAAGTACTACAGCCTATTTTAGGGAATAGTTAGCTTGGGTGGACTATTTTGTAACATAAACTAACTATGATGTTTGCTTAACATAACGTGGCATGGGATGAGATAAGATAGGAAAATAAAACTAACCTCATATATGAATGTCATTTACAGGATGTGCAAGTTAAAGGTAAGCAAAATATAAGTTAATGTGCATTGACACTGACAACAGTGAATAGTATAAGTTAGAAAGTTAGATTGTTTGTAAACTAAATAAAACGTGATTGTTAGTAGATTTGATTGTGCTAATATGTATCAATTTAAACTACACTTAAACCCTTTCAAAAATGAAGGAAGGAAAGAGTACAATGATAAATTTTAAAAAATTAAAAAGAAATAGGGAAAAAGTAAAAATGAATTTGAAAATTGCTTAGAATTTGATTTATTTATTATTAAAACAAATAGAGAATGAGGGTATTAATTCATGCAAACACAAATTAAATTAGAAACGATAATAAAATTTAGAAAAATTGTACCTGTTCATTTTGTGCTGAGTACTAAACCGCTTACAAGAGCTATATAAGTTCTATTGTTACATCAGAAATGGAATATAAAATGTTAGATAAATGGTGGACTATTAGCTGTTCTTTTTGTTCAATAAATAAAATACCATAAGATCCAGATCTATATCCATAGCTTCCCTAAGAAAATGCAGAAAATGAGGCTGCCTAAATAAATGCTTGAGTTTACTAAAATTTGATGTAATCTGAAATTCTGGAAGGCAATTCTAACATCAAACAAATAAAATATAAATGAATGACATTTGAAGGCAATTATAATAGGATCTCACTTAAGGGAAATCAGCAAAAACTCATGTTGCTGAAGTCTAGGTCAAGTGAGAAATGATCAAATACCATTCATTGATAGGCCATATGAGATAACATAGTTTTTCAACTGTTCATAGAAACAATTTGATAATACCACATGGTTGAACTCATCAATGAAATGGAATATTTTCTAGTATATAATTTTTTGATTTAACAAAGTTAAGATTCCAAGTTAATTTAGAATCTATGGAAGCACGACTTTTTCCATCATAAATCAACATTTTTGATCTTAAGAACAAGAGTAGGGTTCCATAAAGACCTCAAAATAATTAAGTGCTTTAATGATAAAAGATAACTAATACATTATCAAAATTTACCATAAAACGAAAAATGGGACCTTGGATTCCTCCTTAACTGGTGCAGCTTAGCAAGAGCAGTTTAGGCTCCACTTCTGACTTCAACAGCCTTCCAGGAAAGCTATAACATTATGCATAACATCATCAAATAAGCAAAACAGATATCAGTACAAACTAAAAGTTAGATGCACTCAAACATAAATAAGTATAGACAGCCAAAAATGGATTCTTTTGGGCTTTTATCAGAAAAGTAATGAAAATAATATTTAAGGGAAAATACGATTTATTTGTTTTTTTTTAATGCAGGAGAAATCTTCCAATCCATCTCTGTTTCATCTATTTATCCATCAATTGGTTGATTCTCAATGCCCAAGGCAGTTCCAGTGTGAAACTATTGGCAATTTGGACTTTCCTCAAATTTAACAAAATCACTGTATTATCCAATTGACAAACATATTATCATTCTGCAAATATGGCAAATTCTAATTCAAACAAACCAATAATCCCCCACCAAACCAAACACGATTCCCATTTTTATGTGGATTTCCAGAAAAACTGAAGTATATCTTCTTCCTATTGTAGATAGAGTAGAGTTCAACTATTTTATTTTTACCTAATAACTACTGGTGCTGCTTCCCGATCTATTCATTCAACTTTCCAGTCAAGCTGGAAGGAGATATGGAGCTTTTTAAAAAGTTGAGGCAGTGTAAAATTAATTCAGGTGAAATGTATTGAAAATACTGAATAACTGGAGTTACATGTTATAACATGACCTTTGGAGCCATGGCAATTTCTGTGGCATGGCTGCAAATTTATTATTGGAAAAATCTTTATGTACATAATTTTTTACCTAAAGTTTTATCTAATCGCCAAGTGGCGGTCCCCCATTTGGCGATCAGGTCAAACTTTAGGTAAATGATTTGGTACATGTAGCACTACTCAATATTATTTTTGGCACTTCCAAGGAAACATTGCTATGCATAAAAATATGTCCGACAACACCAGAAGACAGAAAATAATATGTTCCAATTAATAAAATACTGGTCACAATCACTTTTACATATGACACGGAAAAACCCACATACCTTAGTGTAAGCATAAACGCCTGCTTCATTCTGCGCCACAGGGCTGCCTCTTCGAATAAATTTTCCCTCTTTAAAAATGTAAAGCATCGGTATCCCAGTCGATAACTCCAAGCTAATAACCTAATAAAAGGAAAGACAAACTGTTCAGTTATAAGTGGAAGAAAATGGCAGAAACATTCATTAATTTCAAATCCCTACCTCTTGCGAAGTCAGTTTGTCTAAATACATGATGATTGACCTCAGTGAATTCCCGTGTGCAGCAATCATTACATTTTTCCCACATAGAAGTTGGGGCTCAATCTTGATCATTAAATATTAAGTGAGGACCATGAATAAGCAGATAGAACTAAGTGGATAATCACATATATGAGAGGATGAATTTGTTGCTCAACAGCTCTCTCAGCACACATTTCCAAGCTCTCACCGTTTGGTGGAGGTGTATCATAACTTCGTCGCCACTCATGAACTTGCTCCTTCCCATATCTTTCAGCAGTTTCCTGTTTATTGAGACCTTGTAATTCTCCTTACCTGTAGAGAAGCAATATTTGGTTATAATCTTATAATGTGGCCAACCAGCATAAGTCCAGATTAAAAATTGCCAAAATGATATATAATTACATTCTTTCATTTAGTTGCCAAGCTGTTACAACTGGAATGCACTGTTTATGGGTATCTTCACTGAAAATTTGACTCCATGCTTTCGCTTGCTCACTTTCATTGTGCAAAATAATAGGAACCTGCATATAGACATAAATTAGTCTAAAATAACCTCAAGGAATCAAAACCTATACATGTATTCATAACCCTAAAAACCTGAAAATTTTCTTTTTAGTCCCAAAAAGGATTTTCAAATCCTCCCTACCCCAAGTGGCTAAATTAAGATTGTCCAAGTCCAGCTATCCTGAGCACTCAATTCTCCTTAAATACTTGGCACAACATCTCATTAGATATTGATGAAATATAAATTCCATGATGAGAAATCTCACTGAAGAAGAGGTACAAAAGCCCCTCACCCATGAGACAAACAAACTAATTAATATAAATTGTTCTTAATGTGCCACTGCAGACTTGATACACTTTTTTATGAAAGGGCATCATAAACTATTGTCCATGAGAGTCAAACTCCCTTCTTTGCTCTCATACCATGTCGAAAAATCTCATCTAAAAGTTTAAGCTCTTTGAAGGGACAAACTTATTTAAATTATTTTCAACAAATTCCAGAGACAATTTACCTTCTTGCGACGGTGTTCAGTCATGGCAAGCATGGCAGTCATCTGTGCACGAATCAAAGCAGATGTATAGATCATATCAATAGGAATATTGCTGATTCTTTTGCCAGCTTCAATAGCCTCTTCCACACCCTTCTTGGTCAGTGGCACATCTACACAACCTGTGAACAAGTTTTTCTCATTCCACATGGATTCACCATGCCTAATCAAGATCAATGCAGCTTCACCTGGAAAAAAATAGACAGAAGATTGTATGAAATCTTATGAAAAAAGCCTTCATCGTCTCCAACAATGAAAAGCACAGCACTATAATCTGATTCTCCTTAAAATAAAGTCCAAAATAGATAACTATACTTGATTTCTTTCTGGAGTCACTTGTTGCTCCATTTGATGATGAAGAAACAGAACTGAAAATTGTAGTCCGAGAAGTCGAGGCTTCAATAACGCTAAAAATTCTCTTTCTAGAGCAGTAAGTTCCTCTTCCCAACAGAGTGCTATCTAGCTTAACACCTTTCGATATCAACCTAAATGAAGCATTTCCATTCTCCTGATTGAGACCCAAATCACCAAAGTAACCATGGGATTGAAGAGTAGCAAATGCTTGGTGAAATGCTGTTGCAGCCATTCTAAAGTGAAACCAAAATAACAGTATAAGTCAAATGTTACTATATCAAAAGATACAGTTATTTTCACGTCTCAAACTGTATATGAACACAAAATTTCGAGAAAATAGGCATCTATTGTGAGGTCTGACATCTTTGAAAATCTCACACATTTGATACTTAAACGTGGAAAATAAAAAATATGGAGTAACCAGAGAAAAAAATAAATAAAAATTCTTCTCTTTTCAACTGAGCAAAATGTAAAATACCTTAAATGTCTTATGTCTGCCCCTAACTTAGAAATCAAGGATGCAACCATGATTTTTTCATAACCACTTTAAACCAGTACACTACTGACATTAATATACTAAAAAAACAAATGTAATCGTAAACATATTATAATTCAAATTATCAAAATGACCCATCAATCGAATACTTTAATACTAACCAAACAAAATTAGATGTAATGAGAAATCAATAGCTAAGCTTCCATACAAAAACATAAAATAAATATTCCTTAAATGGGCATTAAATCATGAAAAATATAGAAATTCCCAAGATGAGTAAAATAATAAAATCAACAAAAAGCAGCCCATGCGAGACAAATTGTACAACTATCTTGAGAACATGAAACCTACATGAACAACTCGCTAACAAAACAGCAGTCAACGGCCAAGACAAATCAAGAAAATTATTAAGATCAAGACTGGCTAAAATAGCAAAGAGAGAGGACCAGGACAGTAAAGTGACAGGACCTCTTGATCAACAGAAAAGTCATAAAGTCAAGTGCTAACGTGCAGCTCCTATTAGCATACGCTCCTATTCTTCAACAGTAGTGGCTTTATCATCCCACTTCATTCCGGCGTAGGTACTTACTATTCTGTCTCTATCTCTGCTAAAACTCTCTTTTACTCTCGTTGATTGGGCCTACTCTAGGAATTTTGATAAGAGCCATGTGTGTTTAATAGCTCTCAATTGTCTATTGTGGATTATTCGGATTGGAGGTGAAGAACCCTGAGGTTCTTCATTAGCAAATTCCCATTTTTCCGAATCAATTTTCCTAAATCTCTACAAACAAACACAGCTCGGTCATGAACACAATTCAAGCATTTGAGAATTGAAGGCAAATTAGTTAACCCAACAAACAATTCATTCAATGAAAATCAGATTTCCTTTCAGTTTCTTTCATTTTTTGGGGTCAACGCCCAACGGTTTTATAAAATGATCCAAAAGGAAAGGCCTACAAAATGTCAATAGTTTAAAGAAATATTTAAAGGCGCACAATACATGCACACAAAAATAAAGAAGGGAAGGTATGAGAACATATTTATGTCCAAAATAATCAGTGAAATTTATACCTTGAGAAAAGCAAATAAGGCAAAGAATACATACCATTTAAGGGTATAATACAAGTATACATCACAGTGAACTTGCACATAAAAAGGTATGAAGCATATTAATTATGTCTCAGACTATTCGAACAAATGATCTCCATCCATAAGACGTGCATCATTAGAAGTATAAGTATAATAATAGACAGGTTTCTACATGCTTAATCTTCATCCCTTTTTTTCTTTCTTATTTCACTAAGCAAGCCTAGATGGCTACACTCTCTATTGCCTACACATAGTAGAAACCAAGTATGCACCATTGTAACACAACACAACCACCGAGTATAACTGTTACTATAATTATCTTATTCACAAAAGCAGCACATTGAGTTATCACTTCTTGCTAAATAAATATAACCTACATACAATTCCTTGTGTAAATAGCTATTATGAGACAACAACAAAGCCCTATTCCCTACATATTTCGGGTGGTTATATGAATCCTTTTTCATTGCTCCACTTCGGTTGATTGTTACATCTATCGAAGGTCAAAAGCAACATCCTTAACCACCATAATAAACCGTGTAAGTTTTGTAACAACAAAGTCCAAAAACATAGAAAATCCAACATTCAAATATAAAAAACGTCACAAACTTCAGAACTAAAACCGCAAAACGAAGCCAAACCCGGTAGATCGAAGACGCAGGAAAGCCGGCGTTGGAGGTACACGGAGCTTCAGGCAGGAGAGCCGGCGTTCGAATTAAACGGAACCACCGCCTCGATTCAAAACCTCGACAGAGGCGATCGAAAACCTTCAAACGAGAAAATACGAATTTAAATGAAAAATAACATCAGAAAGTTCAAAACCAACCGACAAAACGAAGACAAACCCGGCAGGTCAAAGAGGCGGCGACGTGGGAGAACAAGAAAGGAAGACAACACCGGAAGATCGAAGATGCAGGAGAAGCCGCGAGCTGGTGACGAAGATGCGTGCGATTGGAAACCCTAACTAAGGACAGAATGGCGTCGAAGGGGCAAGAGAGGCGGGGACCGGACGATTGCGAAATGGGCGATTGGGAACCCTAAAGAGAGAACGGCGCACTGGAAACCCTAAGAGAAAGGCGGAAGTCGACAAAAATAAGCGTTCATTCCTATTTTATCCCTCTCAACTATTTATCTCTATAAAAGCTTTTTTTTTTTTTCTTTCCAATCCTTCAAACGACGTCGTCCTAAATACGAAAGTGTGAACAGTAAAAAAAAAAATGCCTCTTTTATTTTGGTAGTGATTTCTTTTTCAGTAAAGTATAGTTGATTAATTAATTTCCTTTTGAAGTTCAATAATAGGTAGTTTTAAAATGTTTTAGCCCCACCACCTCCATATAATTTAGCCCCTGTTTGGTGAGAATTAAAATCAAATTTTTAATAGATTTTGTTAAAATGTGTGGTTGAAAAGTTGTGGGACCTATACAATAAGTAATTCAAATTAATTGTTGAATTTGACTTAAATTAAAGTACATACTTTATTTTTTACCAAACACGGGCTTAGTAATTGTGTCTGTGCAAACCTCTAACAATTTTGAGTATTCATGTCTCTTTTTACCCCATTTTCTATGTTGTGAGTTCTAATTGAATTGCATTAGTTTACTCACATCCAAATGCCTTAGTCTCCTAGGGGAAGAAAAAGCTTATTTCTTTATGTATGTACTCTCTCCTTTATTTTAGTATGCAATAATAGGGGTTCTATTAGAACGTTATAGAAATTTTCGTAAAATTCTATGTTCTCTTGATGACTTTTGTAGAGATTCAGAATTCCAAATTAGCCAAAAATTGAACATTCAATCAACAAAATAAAATGCAAGAAACTGAAAAATAGAAATGAACACAAGGAATTTCGCCCTAAGGCAAGAGGTTCGGGTTTAAAACCCTAATCCCCTTTTGAGCTTCCGCCAACCGGAAGAAATCACTTTATAAACCAAGGATAAATGATTGTTCTTCAATACAACCGACACTTCACAAGAATCACACAAGATTCATCCAAGATTTCGAGATCCCTATCTCTCCAATCAACACGGTATCCACACAAGGATACAAACCAATAGCTTACTACAAATCACCCAAGAGATGCACTAAGACTATACAATAATTGATTCACAAAAGATTTCAATTATTGTGCACAAATTTGAAACCGGAAGATAGAGACAGAGAGAGTTCTTTCGAAGAGAGGAAAAACGAGAGAATGAATTAAATCTAATCTGATTCCAAGACCCTTGATAACGTATATATGAGGCTGCCAGAAGACTAAATAAATGGGCCACCAATTAATTAAGTATAATCCAGTCCAATAGTCACTTCAGCCCATTTTGCCAAGGCCCATCATTGTGCCATTTCTTTACAATCTCCACCTTGGTACAATGATCCCAACTTCATCTAAAGTGATTTCTCCATTATGGCATCATTTGCTCTTATTACCTGATACACAAATCAACAAGTATCAATGTTAAGCAGCTTTAAACAGTCCAAAAACTTATTTAAAGGCAGCACTTTAGTTCCAACATCAGCAGGATTATAATGAGTAGAGATTTTCTCAAGTTTCAGAGCACCTTGTGAGATAACATCTCTAATGAAATGAAATTTCACATCAACATGTTTAGATCTATTATGCAAAATAGGATTTCTACTCAAATATATAGCAGATTGACTATCAGAAAATAAAACAACTTCTTTCACAAAGCCAAATTCATTTAAAAGTCCCTTCAGCCAAATACCTTCTTTATAGCATCAGTTGCGGCTATGTATTCAGCCTCAGTTGAAGATAATGCAACAATTTTCTGTAATTGAGATTTCCAACTAATGCATGAATTACACAAAGTATACACATAAGCAGAAGTAGACTTCCTATTATCCCTATCGCCTGCATAGTCAGAATCAGTGTAACCCCTCAAGATAACACCATCAGATTGTTTCTTGTAATGAATCCCCAAGTCACAAGTTCCCTTAATGTATCTAAGAAGCCACTTCATAGCTTCCCAATGAGTTTCACCAGGATTTGACATAAATCTACTCAATACACTTATAGAGAAAGCCAAATCAGGTCTAGAACAAACCATTAGATACATAACAGACCCAACTGCATTAGAATAAGGCACTCTTGCCATTCTTTTGAACTCAGTTTCAGATTTGGGAGATTGATCACTTGAAAGTTTAAAGTGATTTGCTAAAGGTAAACTCACACTTTTAGTATCACTCATAGAAAATTTTTCCAACAATTTCATAACATAGGATTTTTGACTTAGACTAAGTATGCCTTCCTTTCTATTCCTTTTAATTTCGATACCCAAAATTTTTCGAACAGGACCTAAGTCCTTCATTTCAAATTCAGATTTCAATTTGGTTTTAATTAACTCTATTTCTTTTATGTCATGACTAGCTAAGATCATGTCATCAACATAAAGAAGAAGATAGAGTGAATTTTCACCACCATTTCCTTTGCAATAAAGACAGGTATCAAAATTACTTCTTTTAAAACCAAGTCCAAGTACAAATGTATCAAATCTCTTGTACCATTGTCTTGGAGCTTGTTTTAAACCATATAAGGATTTCTTAAGAAGGCATACTAGGTCAGAATTTTTATTCATTTCAAAACCTTTTGGTTGTTCCATGTAAATAGTTTCATCAAGATCTCCATTTAAAAAGGCAGTTTTGACATCCAATTGATCCAATTCCCAATCAAACTGAGCTGCTAAGGCTAGAATCACTCTAACAGTTGTAAATTTTACAACTGGAGAAAAGATTTCATTAAAATCTATTCCCTCCTTTTGAGTAAAGCCCTTAGCCACAAGTCTAGCTTTGTATCTAATGTCATTCTCACTTTGTTCCCCCCTTTTTATCTTAAAGATCCATTTACAATCCACAACCCTTTTCCCTTTAGGTCTACTAGTCAACACCCATGTTTTATTCTTCTTAAGAGATTCCATCTCATCTTGCATTGCTTCAAGCCAATGCTTGGAATCTTTGCTACTTATAGCCTCACCATATGAAACAGGTTCACTCTCAATAAAACTTTGAACAGTAAGCAAAGACACTTCATCATCAAACCTCACAGGTGGTCTAATTTGTCTTCTTTGCCTATCACGAGCTAGTTGATAATCACCTAAAGTTTGATTTGTCTCTAAATCAATATCAAAATGTTCAATCTCATCATTCCTATGTGATTCAACATCAACCTCAACTTCAACCTCTCCAGTTTGAATATTAGGTGATTGACTATCATCATCAACTTGCTCCACCTCAATGTCAGTCTCTCTTTCTATGCTATCAGTCTGATTTAAAGGTCCAAAACTGCTATCATTTTTCAAACAAGGTAGATCATCTTCATTGAACACCACATTTCTACTTATTATGATCTTGTACCCTTTGGTTTCTCTCACCCATAGTCTATACCCTTTTACCCCTTCACCATAACCCAAGAAAACACATTTAAGAGCCCTAGGATCTAATTTCCCTTCATATTGATGTGCAAAGGCTGCACACCCAAACACTCTTAAATTGCTAAGGTCAACAGGTCTACCATTCCACACTTCTTCAGGGGTCTTAAAATGTATAGCACTAGCAGGACTTCTATTAATAAGATAACTAGCAGTCTTTGCAGCTTCTCCCCAAAATAGCTTGGGAAGACCAGAACTTAAAAGCATGCATCTAACTTTTTCAAGTAAAGTTCTATTCATTCTTTCAGCCAAGCCATTTTGCTGTGGAGTGTGTGTTACAGTTCTGTGTCTCAATATACCATGCAATTTACATAAATCATCAAACTCATAATTGCAAAATTCAAGCCCATTATCCGTTCTTAATACTTTTACTCTTTTATCAGTTTGGTTTCAATCAAGGTCATCCAATCTTTAAAAGCAGTAAATGTATCAGATTTAGATTTCAACAGAAACACCCAATTCTTTCTAGAAAAATCATCAATGATTAACAAGAAATATTTAAAACCAGTATGAGTAGGCACATTAGCTGGTCCCCAAAGATCAGCATGTAAGTATTCAAGAATAGACACAGATTTATGCATTCCAGGCAAAAATGGTAATCTATTATGCTTTCCTAGGATGCAGTAATCACAAAAACTGAGTTTTTCAATGTTATCTTTTCCAAAGGCACCTTGTTTTTTCAAAATCTGCAACCCTTTGTCACTAATATGACCCAATCTCTTGTGCCATATTTGTGACTTATCATTAGAAACAGAAAGTGCTGCTGAAGTGGAGTCAAAAATGTTTTGAATTTGCAAAATGTAAAGTCCATGTCTCTTGGGAGCTTCCACTATCAAGTGTGAATTCCTCAAGATTTTAATGTATCCCGCATTAATCATAATGTCATAGTTTAGGTCATCTAACACACCTAAAGAAATCAAATTTCTTTGAAGGTCAGGAACATATCTAGTCTTTTCTAAGACAAACACCTTATTATCATTTACTCTTAAAGTGATGGTTCCTATGCCCTTAACTTGACATGCCATATGATTACCCATTAAAACTTGACCACCATTTACATTTTCAAAATCACAAAACCATTCTTTGTTAGGACACATGTGATAGGTACAACCTGAGTCAAGAATCCACTCTTGGCTAGGTTGATGGACAGCAGCAACGTAGACTTCATCTATATCAATTTCATTATTGCAGGCTAATGCTGCATTCCCATTCATTTTAATCTTGTTCCTATTGTCACTGAGCCTCTTAGGACAATCCTTGATAAAATGACCTTCCTCTTGACAGTAAAAACATTTTTTACCTTTGATATTCATTTTATCCTTTTGATTTCCTATTTTCTTATGTCCAAATTTCTTATTGAAATTGTTTCTAGGATTAAACTTAGACTTAACCATCAAATTTAGACCACTAGAAGACTCTTTCCGATCAGATTTTAACTCTAACTCTTTAGTTCTAAGGGCATTAATGATAACATCAGTAGTTAGAGTGTCTCTACCATATTCAATAGCATTTTTAACATCTTTATACTTATCACCTATTGAATTTAATAGAACCACAGCCATCTGTCCACTTGAGAGTTTCTCGTCGCAGTTGGCTAGGTCGCGGGTTAATCGGTTGAATCTATCAATATTAGATTCAAGGTCAAGTGATGGATCAAGTTTAAAACCAAAAAATTGTTTTAGGAGATAAACCTTATTTGGCATAGTTTTATTCAAATAAGTAGTCTCCAATTTTTTCCACAACTCAGCAGCAGTTTTTGTTTCTCCTACTTCTCTAAGCACATTATCAGACAAATGCAGAAAAATCGAACTCCATGCAATTTCATCTTGTTCAGTAACTTTATTAGAATCCATATCGGTAGGCCATGACTCATCAATGGCTTTTGCACATTTTTGTTGAAGTAAAAGAGCTTTCATTTTCTGGCGCCAAAGACTAAAGTCTCCTTTGCCATTAAAAACTTCCAATTCAAATTTAGAAGAAGGCATAATGAAAGATTTGAATGTTTGGCTAATTAATGCAGATTAGGCAGAGCAACCAGCATATTACATAGTGAGTATACTTCAAAAATGTCAACATTCCAGAGGCACATAATATGAATTATACAACCAGCAGACTATATATTCTCAATTCAATGATTCACATATTCAATTTCGTGCAAGAACCTCAACAATTCATGTAACAATTTACACTAATGATCACAATTCCAATATATAGTATACAGAAACGTTTTAAATCAAGAGCCAGACTAAAGATCAAGATTTAAGCCACAATTGCAGACCACAGTCAATTGTATAATCAATAATCAGTGCATCAAATGTAAAATTGGAACGAACTCACCAAAGGTCCTAAGTTAGGGTTCAAGAAATCAAATCAACACTTGAATCAAAAAAGAGCTGGTTACTGTCGCCCAAATTCCAGAACCAAGAATCGCGACCAACGCTCTGATACCACTGTAGAGATTCAGAATTCCAAATTAGCCAAAAATTGAACATTCAATCAACAAAATAAAATGCAAGAAACTGAAAAATAGAAATGAACACAAGGAATTTCGCCCTAAGGCAAGAGGTTCGGGTTTAAAACCCTAATCCCCTTTTGAGCTTCCGCCAACCGGAAGAAATCACTTTATAAACCAAGGATAAATGATTGTTCTTGAATACAACCGACACTTCACAAGAATCACACAAGATTCATCCAAGATTTCGAGATCCCTATCTCTCCAATCAACATGGTATCCACACAAGGATACAAACCAATAGCTTACTACAAATCACCCAAGAGATGCACTAAGACTATACAATAATTGATTCACAAAAGATTTCAATTATGTGCACAAATTTGAAACCGGAAGATAGAGACAGAGAGAGTTCTTTCGAAGAGAAGAAAAACGAGAGAATGAAAAAATCTGATTTGATTTCCAACTCTTGAAAGCGTATATAGGAGGCTGCCCCAAGACTAAATAAATGGGCCACCAATTAATTAAGTAAGTCCAGCCCAATAGTCACATTTCAGCCCATTTTTGCCAAAGCCCATCATTGTGCCAATTTCTTTACAACTTTGTTTATGGTCAGATATTTAACTAGGGTTTGGAAATAATAAGGATAGCTTGCCAACTGTTTAAAACTTCAATGGTGCCTTTTCAACATTGTGGAATACCATCCTAATCATTCATTTTGACGCAAAAATATATCCAAATGTTGCGGAATATAAGATTTTTGTCATTTTTCTTGTAAATTTTCAAAAAAGTGCAAACAAATCCTGAGTAAAACAATTGAAAAAGGAAGGAAAATCAAGACTAATAAGTTATTTTTTTAAAAAAAATTCACAAATGGTAGTTTTTTAGGTTTTGATATTCAAGCTATAGATTGCCTTCTACACATGGGTTTATGATTTCGAGTGTAATATAATAACTTTTATTGCATAGAAATTTCAATATAAAATGTAGAAGACAAAAACTATAAATTCTTCAAATGTATCATTCAACTTTTAAAGCGCGTTTAGAAAACTACTATATATAGCCTCTGTTTGATACACATTAAAATTCTCATTTTCATTTTTTTACTAATTTTAAACCACACGTTTTTCATTAAAATAATATTTTCCATTGGATCAATAATTTTTCCTTCTTTTTCAATCACACATTCTCCATCAAATTACTGTTTCAAAATGCATTTTCTAAAAATAATGTGGCTCAAACACACCCATAAAATAGTGAAAAAGAGTTCTATTATCAATTGTCATATTTAAAACAACAGTTTTGTATGATCCGAAAGCAGGGGCGAATCCAGCCCTGAAGTTCAACACGGACGGTCGACAATCATTAACTGTTGACCACAACGATAGGAATGACGAATATATTAATTATTAATTAAATAATATTAATTTTTTTTTCGATTAATGTATAAATACACTAAAACGTAGGAATAATAAATTATGAAATATAATCCAGTACAACCTAAAAGAAAAATAAGTAATATAACTTTACTTCATAACTGTATACTTAGATAATTGGAATCTCCGTGATCTCATATTTTGAAAGTGCTACAAGATTGTCTCATTATCAATTTTTTAGAAAACTTATTGTTCAATGTACACTACCAAATTGTCATTCAACCAGCCACCCCCCATTTTGTTGCACAAGAACAAATTTCCAAATTTTTCAATTCACAAATTTTCAAATCCCTAAATTTACCAATTAACTAATTCACAATTTCCCTAATTCAAAAATTCACAAAATGTTCCACTTCATAAATTAGTCAAAGATAAATATTGAAATAAAATAAAAAAAGCAATAAATTAAAGTAAGTTAACTAATTAAATATATTAAACATATATAATTCTAGTAGAATACATATATTAGCTTGCTAAATGTATGGTCAATATAAAGAAGTGCCTTAGCGGTCAAATCTTCCCCTACCTAACACAAGGTCCCGAATTCGAATCTCATCCAACTCTCCCTCCCTATTGCATTAATTTTATTAAAAATAGTAGAACTCAAAATATTTTTCAAACAAATAGGTTGGAAGGGATTCGAACATGGGATCTAAAACGTAAAAACACGGCTTCACCAACTGAGTTGCGAAGTATATTTGAGACTAATATGAATTCTAATAATATAACCTGAAAATTCTAACAATTGTAAAAAAAAAAAGTTGCTCCGACGGATCTAGCACGGGCGGCCGCAGTGGCTGGCCGGTACTGGATCCGCCCCTGTCCGAAAGAAAGACTTTATCGGATAAGCCATTCGCATAAGCTTGATTCAGCGGATTAGATGGGTTGCGTGGGAGGGACGGAGCTCCTACCTTTAAACACATTATCAATAAAATAAATTGAATTTTTCAAATTGACACATTGTATTTTTATCTCTTACATTTAGCTCTACAAATATTATTTCTCCAGTTGTCATTGGTAATTTTCACGGCATTATAAAAATATCTTTCACAATATTTTCGATTTGTTTTAATATTTTCGACAAAAACCGATCATAAATTTAAAACATTTTGAAAAAGTATAATAGTGATACCCAAAGCGATCATAGTAGTAAATTACAATTTTGATATCGTACAACAGTTGCATTACAACAAGACGTGTTCAATGATTTTCTTATATATACAAAATCGCCATAAATTAAACCCTAAAGTTATTGAAAATAAAATATGTATATATGATTTGACAAGGAGTTAGAAATCTTTTGAAATATACTTAGACCATAATGATTCTCATTTAGCCCCTATTTAAGTCACATTAATTTTTTCATTCACATTCTTCTACTCATTTTCAACCACGCATTTTTCGTCACATCGATAACTTTTCCTTTATTTTCAACCACATATTCACCATCACATCAATAGTAAAAATGCATTATTTCCATTATAATGTGCATCAAACAAGGGCTTAGTTAGGTTAAAAATAGAACCATATATTTTCATAACCAATGAATGACAATACATTTATTTTTAATTATATCTTTATTTTCGACCACACAAATTTTATGTTTTTAAGAAGAAAAAAATATAGCACATCCATCACAGACTCGACTACATATCTCTATAAATAGATAGGAAAAAAAAATTGAACCAAATTTGATGATGGGAGGAGATATGATTTCAATTTTATTCTTTTTGCTTGAATCTTTAACCTGTTCCCACATGGGACACTTATTTTAGACAAGTGTATGAATTACTTGAAAGTTTTGTGGTGCATAATGTAATTCTCTAAAGTTAAGTGCAAGAAATATAAATACAAAAAAAGGGGGAAAAACTCAAAAGGTTTGGTGAAACTGACCTTCCCGCAAAAATGCAAAGACCAAAATTGCACTGACCTCAAACAAATAAAAAAAAAATGGGTTAATTTCACAAATGGTCACTGAAGTTACCTGAAAATTTCAAAACGGTCACTGAAGTTTCAAAATTTCAGAAACGGTCACTGAAGTTTGAAATTTCTTTCAAAACGGTCACTGAATTTTCAGATTTTTTGGCCACGTTTGAGACAATTTTTCGGCAACTTCCGACCACCAAAATCGCCGATTTCGGATACCGTTGGAAAGCCCACGATGTCCTCTTGAATTACCACCAAAAATCTCCCCAAAATTCCAAGTGAATCGGCCGGAATAAACCCACGAAGTCGGCAACCGAAAATTGTGAAAATTTGCCCAGATTTTCAGATTTTTTGAGCAAGTTTGAGGCAATTTTTTGGCAACTTCCGACCACCAAAACTGTCGATTTCGGATACCGTTGGAAAGCCCACGATGTCCTCTTCAATTACCACCAAAAATCCCCCCAAAACTCCAAGTGATTCGACCGGAATAAACCCACGAAGTCAGCTACCCAAACTGGGCAGATTTTCGGACTTTTTTGCCCAGTTTGGGTAGCTTACTTCGTGGGTTTATTCCGGCCAAATCACTTGGAGTTTTGAGGAGATTTTTGATGGTAATTGAAGAGGACATTGTGGGCTTTCCAACGGTATTCGAAATCGACAGTTTTAGTGGTCGGAAGTTGCCGAAAAATTGCCTCAAACTTGCCCAAAAAATCTGAAAATCTGGGCAAATTTTCATAATTTTCGGTTGCCGACTTCGAGGGTTTATTCCGGCCGATTCACTTGAAATTTTGGGGAGATTTTTTGTGGTAATTCAAGAGGACATCGTGGGCTTTCTAACGGTATCCGAAATCGACGATTTTGGTGGTCGGAAGTTGCCTAAAAATTGCCTCAAACTTGGCCAAAAAATCTGAAAATTCAGTGACCGTTTTGAAAGAAATTTCAAACTTCAGTGACCGTTGCTGAAACTTTGAAACTTCAGTGACCGTTTTGAAATTTTCAGGTAACTTCAGTGACCATTTGTGAAATTAACCCAAAAAAAAATTGACAATTGGGAGCCACGTGCCTTTTGAACTGCCACGAAAAATTAATCTAACGGTCTGAAACCTCATCTGTTTCGTGGAAAAAAAAACCTCAAACAATACGAAAATAAGCAACAAGAAGAAGAAAAAAAATTCAACAAATTTTTGTGGGGGGAGGGGGCGGTTCTGGGTAGAAAGAATATGCCATTTTATAAAAGATGGTTCCTTGCAGACCTTCTGGGAAATATGCCAAGTCGTTTCTCAATCACCCACTTTAGCATACCCACATGCCTATTTGCTTTTATTCGTTACTCTCTTTCCTCTTCCTTCATTCAGGTAACTCTCTCTCTCTCTCTCTCTCTCTATTATATTTAGTCTATAGATACAATTTTTTTTTTTTTATTATGATCTTGTATAAAATTTGTCTGTATGTAAAGTTGCGATCTTTATGAGAAGTTTTAAATATTGTCTTAGAGTTGAATGTGTTGCTTTTGGAATGTGATGATGGGGCTTTCAAATGTTGTGGCGTGAAGAAAATAAGAAAAAACTCAAGTTCTGGGACTTTACTATCTGCAAATCCTAATTTGGGCTAATTCGATTCTTGAATTTATAATCAGTTTGCTGCTAGTACCACAAAGTTGATTTTTGTGATTAACTTGTTGATTGGTTTAATATTTACAGTGGTTTTATTTATGCGTTTTCTTTCCCTTCTTAAATAATATGAGTATTGCTTTCTAGTCTTTTACTTTTGTAATTTTTCCATTTTGGGATTAATCATAATGTTCGATGAATAAGTAGGGTGTATTACTCTTTGGAGGTTTTAGCATCCATTTATTTCAGTTCTATTGGCGGGACAGCGTCCAAAATGATTTTCTTGATAAGTGGGGAAAAAAAAAACACTTTGCTTGCAATGTAGATTTTTGGTGTGGATTAGCCGAGAAAAAATTGTAAGGCTCAGATTTTGGTGATTCTTTTTTTACGGTTTTATGTTTGAATTACAAATTATTTGGCACTATATAATAAAGGTTCTATATCAAAATCAAATGTTTGACATTCATGGCATGGTTTGTAAGGAGGATAGCATAGACTTAAATAATATTGCGTAAGAAATAGAAGCAAAAATATGCATATCTAAACATGCACTGAATATATGTTTCTTCACATTTCATTCTTTGGTTTCTGGATCCAGGACGCTCTCTGTTGTGCATTTGTGGTTGTAAAGTGGAGACATTAGCTAAAATTTTATATCAAGTGAAGTGACTCAAATACCGAGATTGAACAATGGGGTCTGACAAGCAGCCTGTTGGTTTGCTAGATACTCTAAATATGGAGGCAGTTCGGACAATTTTCACTCACACGTATCCCTATCCCCACCAACATTCAAGGCATGCTGTTATTGCCGTCTTCGTGGGCTGCCTGTTTTTCATATCATCTGACAATATGCACACTCTTATTCAGAAGTTAGACAGCAATGTTAAATGGTGGTCCATGTATGCCTGTTTGCTCGGTTTCTTCTATTTCTTTTCATCTCCATTTATAGGGAAAACAATAAAACCAAGCTATTCAAATTTCAGCCGCTGGTAGGTTTATATTTTGTCTAACAAGCACTCTTTTGTTTATTGCTAAAGGACTAGCAAGATTGAGCTAATGAACTATGCTAATTCAGGGGTTTTCATTTTGCAGGTACATAGCATGGATATTAGTGGCTGCTCTCTACCATCTTCCCAGCTTCCAATCAATGGGAGTAGATATGAGGATGAACCTCTCTTTGTTTTTAACAATTTTTGTCTCTTCCATTTTATTTCTTCTCTTTTTCCATGTTATATTTTTGTGCCTCTGGTATGTTGGCCTTGTTGCTCGTGTGGCTGGAAAGAGACCGGAACTTCTAGCAATTCTTCAAAATTGTGCTGTAAGTCCCGAGAACACATCTTCACTGAAATGAAACATTCCCGGCCCTTATTTTATGGCATCATTTTGTGTAGGTTATAAGTGTAGCCTGTTGTGTATTTTATAGCCACTGTGGCAACCGTGCTATTATGAAAGAAAAGGCATTTGACCGGAGAAACTTGGGCTGGTTTACACTGTGGAACAAGGGAGAACGTGACTCGTGGCTTGCAAACTTTGTTCGCATGAGTGAGTTGAAAGATCAAGTTTGCTTGTCTTGGTTCGCTCCTGTTGGGTCTGCTAGTGATTATCCATTTTTGTCCAAATGGGTCATTTATGGAGAAGTATGATTTCTGCTATTATTATGTGATGTATTTGTTATTTCACATTGTAAATACCTTATGATGTTGCAACTTTTGTTTCTATTCAATTTTGCATTTCAGTTGACTTGTAGCGGCTCGTGTGCAGAATCTCCACACGAAATTTCTCCCATATATTCCTTATGGGCCACTTTTATAGGACTCTACATTGCGAATTACGTTGTGGGAAGATCAACGGGGTGAACGTTCGCAGCTGCCTTGTCTTTAAGTTTATATATATCATTCCTTAAAAATTATATCGCTTTTGGGCTTATCTTGTTGCAAAAATTAGTGGACCATCATTTACTTATTCTATTCTATATATTTCTATTTTTCCTGCTTACTGTATACAATGTTGAGGGCCAGTAATGCGAAGAAAAGTAGTCTATTTCTCACCTTGTCAATTTCATCTCTCTCTCTCTCTCTCAAATTAAGCTTTGGCTATATTTAGTTTTTGTGCTTGAGAAACATGTAGTCCCTAATATTGCAACTTGGAACGAATCTGTTGAACATTTCCCTTCATCCTCATTTGTTAGGTCTCATTATCTTATCAATTTAGGTACTATTTATTAACATGCAACAATCAACAGGTGGGCTCTCACTCACCCTGCGTCACAAAAAGAATTTGTGAAGTTGAAGAAAAAGCAAATGAAGCCGGAATTTTTGGATATGGTTCCTTGGTACTCTGGGTATGCCCCGGTTAAATCACCCCCCCCCCACCCCCCCACCCCTCTCCTTTCCTTCTTTCCCTTTTTAATGTTTCTGATGTTTCAATGCAGGACTTCTGCTGATTTATTCAAGACATTTTTTGACCTATTGGTATCTGTAACTGTATTTGTTGGACGTTTTGATATGCGTATGATGCAGGTATATGTTTATTGCTGCAACTTGTGTTACTTAATTGTTCGTATTCTTTCCATCTTTTTCAGCAGTGGCAAAAGCTCCTTCCTTTATTGTAAAGTTTTCATATATGAAAATTAGATTGGAAATTTTGCTATTTTTTTCGAGATACTTAATGTGGAGTTATGTGCTCACTCTAATCTTGATCTTGTAGTACTAATATCTTCCTAGTAATGGATGAAAAACATTTGTAATTGTATATTAAATTGTTATTGGGATTAAGGTTTAATTTATTGTCTTTATTCAGATATTTTATTGTTATTATTTTTTGAAAGAACTAATCTAATGAAAAGACCCTCTGCGGACGAATATTGCTTTTTCATTGTAAACAGTTACGGTACATCTTATATTATCTCTCATTTTTCATTTATTAGGCAGCAATGAGCAGAGTTGAAGATGGAGCTAAACATGAGGATCTTTTGTACGATCAATTTAGTGAAAAAGATGAATTGTGGTTTGATTTTATGGCTGATACTGGTGATGGTGGAAATTCTTCTTATAGTGTGGCACGGCTTCTTGCTCAGCCTTCAATTAGGGTCCGAAGTAATGATTCACTACTTACACTGCCACGTGGTAACCTGCTCCTTATTGGGGGTGATCTCGCGTAAGCTGAAAAACTTTTCTCCTTACTGTTAGTGTTTTACTCGGTGTCCAAATAATTGGATGTCCAAGAAACATCTCTTTGCTAAGCCATAATAAAGATTATATATCTGTTTCTCTAGACAACACGGACACTACTGATGTGCTCTTCTGGAATTTGAATAAGCAACCTGAAGGACTATATATGTCATATGTCCTTGTATTCTTATCTAGAACATAATTAGATCAGACTGTTCATTCATTTATACTTAATCGGTATCAAAATTGTTAAGAAATAAAGTTTTTATTTCAATAATGAACCTTACAGCATATACACCCTTTTATAATACAATACCGAAGCTAAAAAAGGAAAAGAATAACAAGAATAAAGAGAAAGAAATCTACAGTCTATAATTAATCAATATATAGCATATATGGAAAGATTTTAATATCTTTCCATACACGATTTCCTACACTCCTCCTCAAGTTGGATTGAAGATATTGATCATTTCCAACTTGCCAGTGAAATCGTTGAAACTTTGTTGAGACAATCCTTTGGTGAGAATATCTGCTCTTTGCTCCTGTGTGGGGACATACACCATACAAATGACTCCATCTTCTACATTTTCCTTGATGAAATGTCTATCGATCTCCACATGTTTTGTTCTATCATGTTGGACTGGGTTAAGTGATATGTCAATGGCTGCTTTGTTATCACAGTAGAGTTTTATAGACAATTTTATTGTAACCTTCAATTCCTCCAAGATAGCCCTTCACATATCCCTTGTGCTGCTGCTCTAAATTCGGCTTCGGCACTGCTTCTTGCCACTACATTTTGTTTCTTACTCCTCCACGTAACCAAATTACCCCATACGAAGGTACAATATCCTGAAGTTGACCTCCTGTCTTCTATTGATCCGACCCAATCAGCATCTGTAAAAATTTCTACTTCTTTCTTTTCACTCTTCTTGAAAAGTAAGCCCTTTCTGGAGGTGCCTTTTAAATATCTGAGAATTTTGTATACTGCTTCTAGGTCAGTTTCCTTCGGTGAGTGCATGTGTTGACTTGCCACGCTGACTGCAAAGGCAATATCTGGTCTCGTGTGTGATAGGTATATTAACTTACCAACCAGTCGTTGGTATCTCTCTTTATCAACCAGTTCTCCTGTTGCCTCCGTTCTTTTCCCATAATCTATCGGTATGTTGCTCGGTTTACAACCAAGCATGCCAGTTTCGGTCAGTAGGTCAAGAATGTATTTCCTCTGTGAAATACTGATACCCATTTTTGATCTTGCGACCTCCATGCCTAAGAAGTACCTCATTTGTCCTAGGTCTTTCACTTCAAATTTTGAGGCCAGATTTTTCCTTAGTCTATCCATCTCAGTTAAGTTGTCTCCCGTGAGGATTATGTCGTCTACATAAACAATCAGAATGGTTATTTTTCCTTCCTCAGATTGTCGGAAAAACATAGTGTGATCTGACTGCCCTTGTTGGTATCCCTGATTCTTCAATACTTTTGCAAATCTGTCAAACCAGGCCCTTGGTGACTGTTTAAGGCCATATAAAGACTTCTTGAGCTTGCATACCCAATCTTTTCCACCTTTATTATTGAACCCAGGTGGTATTGTCATAAAGACTTCCTCCTCCAATTTTCCATTCAAAAATGCATTCTTTATATCAAGTTGATGAAGGGCCCAATCCAAATTGACTGCTAGAGATAGGAGAACTCGAACTGTATTCAGTTTAGCCACTGGTGCAAATGTCTCCAAGTAGTCAATACCATACGTCTGTGTGTACCCCTTTGCTACCAGTCGAACTTTGTATCGTTCTATCGTCCCATCTGCTTTGTACTTTACAGTAAACACCCATTTACAACCAACTGGATTTTTACCTTTTAGTAACTCCACCAAATCCCTGGTTCCATTTTTTTCCAACGCTCGCATTTCTTCCATTACAGCTTCTCTCCATTTAGGAGCTTCTAGAGCCTCTTGAATGTTCTTTGGAATTTCTGTATTGTCAAGTTTAGTGATAAAAGTACGAAATTTTGTAGCTAACTTGTTATAAGACACAAATTTGGATATAGGATGGAGAGTACACGATCTAGGCTGTTTTCTGAGAGCAATAGGTAAATCATCACTCGGAGATCCAGAGTTACCAAATAGGATTTCATTCGGCCCTATCACCGGTTCTGACTCTTTTGGTGCTTCAGGTGCGAGGTTTCCCGTATACCTTGGATTTGGCCTCCTTGAGTAAACCAACATCTCCTTGTTTCTTTGATTACCTGCATCTCCCCCTGCATTCAAGTTTCCTTCTATAGATGGCATATTGGGTGTGATATTTTCGGTATAGGTTGGGTCAGGAGGTGAGAGGTCAAAGTTAAAAAACTCTTCAAGTAGCCTCTCTTTATTCAGTATCTCCCCCTGAAGATAGGGTTTTTTGAAGTATGATGTTTTTTCAAAGAAGATGACATCAATGCTGACAAAGACTCTTTTTGTTGATGGATCATAGCATTTATATCCCTTCTGAGTAGGTGAATATCCAATAAACACACATTTTAGTGCACGAGGTTCTAATTTACTTCTAAGGTGAGAGTGAATATGGGTAAATGCCACGCAACCAAACACTCTTAAGGGTAGATTAGAGTGAAGGCGAGTGGTAGGAAAGTGTGTTTGTAGTTTCTGAAGGGGTGAGACAAAGGATAGAGTACGACCGGGCATTCTATTGATTAGATAGGTGGCTGTGAGGATAGCATCCCCCCAAAAAAGTTTAGGCATATTTGTAGTGAACATCAAGGCGCGAGTAACTTCTAGAAGATGCCTATTTTTCCGCTCCGCGATCCCATTTTGTTGAGTGGTGTTAACACAAGAGGTTTGGTGGACTATCCCATGCTTTAGTAGATAGTCCCGTAGTGTTTCATTGATGTATTCTGTGCCGTTATCGGTACGGGTGCTCACCCTGTTATTTCATGCTACAGCTTTCTCTTAATTACCAAAATCTCTCTCTCTCTCTCACTCCCTTTTTTATATAATTCTTACTCAATGAAATTGATTTTCAAGTTGTTTCTTTTGTTAAATAGTACCAATGTGTTCCCCCATTATGCAGGGAGGAATTTGATGTATTCTCTCGTGAAGTTATCAGATTTGGAAATCTGTGTAAAGACCCACAATGGCATAACCTGGATAGATTCTTTTCAAAGTAAGTTGGGCCTATTACGTAAGTTATGATTTCTTTAGAACTTGAAGGACAATCACTGAAATGGTTCCATGTTAGGTTGGATTCAGATGCTGACGTTTATAAGCAACCAAGAGAGGAAGCAGAAATGACAATGCAAGAATTGTCCACTCTGGCTCAGCATACTTCTGTAAGTTCCATCCTATATCTCACTGTTTTAATTTTTAGATTTTTCATCCTATCCCTTTTACCCCTTCATTGTTATCTATTTTCAATGCTCGCTTAATTATTAATCAGGTGAAATATTACTTGGGCCTGTTAAACTGCATTTTTTAATGGTCAAACATTTCTACTAACATTTACTTCCATGTTCTAAGTCACATGTGATTGGTCTTTAAATTTCAATTTTTGGTGTGCTTTGAGTTTAATTTTAGATTTTTCATCCTATCCCTTTTACCCCTTCATTGTTATCCATTTTCAATGCTCGCTTAATTATTAATCAGGTGAAATATTACTTGGTCCTGTAAACCTGCATTTTTTATGTCAAACATTTCTACTAACATTTACTTCCATGTTCTAAGTCACATGTGATGGGTCTTAAATTCAATTTTTGGTGTGCTTCTTTGGGCAATAGTATTAGCTTTTGAAACTGATCGCCTTGTTAGATAGAGCATTAATGAGGCACATAATGCATCTGACCTCTGGGAGAGGGAAGGGGTGTTATTTGTCAAAATCACCAACCATTTGCATTAATTATTAAATATCCAGACATCTTTTCATTATTCTCATATCATAAAACAAGTTTCGTCTGTTATCATGAGAATTTACCTTCATACGTGTCTAGGATTGTATCACGAGTTGCTGTTTTGGACAGATTTGAACAAGATTATCGGCAGAAGCTGGAAGAAGTAGATTCTTTACACCTTCCTCGAAAACGCTTACATATCATGATTTTCCATATTATGAGATTCTTAAAACAGATTTTTTGTTTTTCTTTTTATATTGGTGGGTGGGGGCACAACTGGGTTGGTGGATGAGATATCCTATTTGACAGGGTATTAACTTACGAACACTTTCCCAATAATTTAAGGTAGATGATCATGAAAAGAATTTTTGTGTCTCCTCACCAAAGTTGCATTTGTACGGACAAGGCGCCACGTGATGTTTTCTAACGAAGAACATGGGCACATAGATATAAATTCTTTAAAATTTAAATTTATATATCGTTTATTTTTATTCTTTTTAATATAGTATACACGGCAAGTGCCATGTCGAATACTTGGCTAAGGAATATCCTAAAATATCCATCGAGCATTAGATATTTAAAAAATAACAAAAAAAATAGGACGTGTGATTTGCCAGACCTGTGTGGTGACACTCCTCGGAAGCCAACACGCTACCCTAGTAGGAGTGTCGTGCTTCATAGCTTCTCAATATTCAACGATTTTCAACTTTATCGTGCTTTTGTTGATCACTTGGAGTAAATTTTCACTTTTGAGTTTATTTCTTCACGCATCATAAAATTGCTGTATTAAAAACATGATTCAGCCTTCACGATCTGTATTCTTCTGTCAAGGCCAAAGTATTTCAACTCAGATTGATCTTTTTGGTTCTACAGATATTGATATCACTTGTATAGATTGCTTTGCTATTCACATGTTCTGCAATTCATATATGAGAAATGTTAAATTGGTCTGGTCTGCATCATTTATGTTGAAGTTAGTGTTGTTCAAGTTGGTTGTAGGCAAGTCTATCATATGTATTCAACACAGTTTGTACATCAATGAAGCACTCATATTTATAACTTCTTATTGGTTTTGTGTTTGTGGGTTTCTACTTAAGGTAGATTATCAACAATTGTATCGAGAATATTAGCGTCATAATCGCGAGCTATCTTCACTGTATCCCAAAAATCATTTGCATTATCGTTAGCTCCGTCTGAATGTTCATTTCTACATTCCGCTTCGTCCTTCCTCATTAAAGTCACGCAAATCAGTGTCATTTGTGTTTTGTTCAACTTAAACAAATAATTCACTTCAATATCAGATATAACATTCATATGTGGAATTGAAAATGGCAAATGCTATTTGAATTGAATTCTCAGTACATATCTTGTTGAGATAAATCAACGTTCAGCTTATTCTGTATATCAAGGTACTCAAAAGTTGTGTCAAAGTTTACGATGAAGATTCGAGAATATTAGAGGTCAAATGGATACAATTCAAGATCAAAAGGAGTGAAAACAAATTAATTTTCAAGCGCGCAAGGATGTCCAAATTTTTAGTTGGAGATTGAGATCCATTTTTGGCCCAGTAAACGTTCGAATTAAAAAAGAGCTATTCATAGTAAAATTGTAGCCCTTTGAGATATATTTTCAACTTATTTTGGATTGCCTTAATTAGATATCAGGAGAAAAAATTATGATAAGAATACTGAAATAGACGCAGAGTAACAGCTGACTTTTTCGGCTGTTAACAGCCGACAACAAAAAAATCGGCCATTCTGGTTGTTTTTTCGTAACAGCCGTTAAGGCCGTTAATCGGATAGATATGTAGATGAATTTTTTTCGTTCATGCTTAAAAAAATTATACATCTACTAAAAAAAATTATTAGCATGTTACCTATGATAAATCTTAATTTATGAGTAAAAACCTATATACATTTAACGAAAACGAAATTAAATTTATGTAAATATACTTACTGATTCGAAGTAATAGACATAAAACAAATTTTTTTTCAACTATTAATATTTTTGAGATTTTCAGAGTGAAGAAAATGAGACGATTTTTATCTGTGTTGGAGCTGGTTTTGTAATTTTAAGTAGGGGTGTTTGATTTTTATTTGTTAATTAAAAGGGTAGTATTGCTTTTTTAACAAAATCATATTTTGTAATTGTTTTATTCACTTAAGGATTTTTTTGTCTTTTGAACTCAAATAGACCACTTTGGAATTATAGAAGAAAAGAAAAATCAATGTGGAATTTAGATGCTCTGATTAGGCTATTTTTAAAGGTGCCCCATAAGACGAAATAGTGTGTGTTCATGGGCTCCTTTTGTCACCTACCAATTCTTTCGACCAATTTTAGGTGAAAAATGCACTATTTTGTCCTTAATCTATTTATTGAATAACAAGTTACTCATCAACTTTTTCATAATTTGCACATTAACAACGAAGTGGTCCAAATTTTCATTAAACCACATGTGATCCTTTAATTTTTAACTCCATGAAATTAAATTTTATTTCACGTTTTTGGACTTAGCAAAAAAATAAAATAAAAAAAAAAATAAAAAAAAAAAAATAATAATAATAATAATAATAAATCAAAACTATGTTTGTTGTTGAAACAATATTTATACTTGATTCCAACGTCTTGAATTGTAAAAAAATTTAAAGTTGGACAAAACTTCCGAATTGAATTGGACACAAATCG
This sequence comes from Fraxinus excelsior, assembly GCA_019097785.1. NCBI lineage: Eukaryota > Viridiplantae > Streptophyta > Magnoliopsida > Lamiales > Oleaceae > Fraxinus > Fraxinus excelsior. Next base: position 17,330,843 of record CM032623.1, on the reverse strand, counting down.
AACGATTCTTCTTAAGTTAAATAACCGAATGAGTATTTGAATAGAGAACTGACGAATTTGGTTCGATTCTCAGTTCTAGACGAAGAACCTCATAAGATCGCTTCTCCCTAATTTTTATTTTTATTTTATCTTACATAAGCCAAATTATTTTATTTTTTCTAAATAAATTTGTTAACTAATTAATTTACCATTTCTAATTTTCAGCTAAGTCCAACTTAATCAAATTGACCTAAATTTTAGCTAAATCTCTTCCAAATTTTTGTCTGAACGGTTCCATAATTAAATTTGGACCCGACGATTTAATTTACTAAATTCGGGTTCGATTCGAACCATGTCCAGCCCTACAAAAATCAATGTTCATATGGGCTGACCTTCAGTTGATTGTCATGGCAACTACGATTTGTGTTTACCCTATTTTGTCTATTTAATCCCAAAATTAACCACATTTTTTTCACCTTAAGATGCTGAATATTTAATAAAATCATTAGAATCACGAAAAGAAGGAAGATATAATAATAAATGCATTCATGTTTTTATTCGTAAACGGACGAATGATTATAAATTTCAACGTCAAATGATAAATTTATAATCAATTCTATAATTATCATTTGACGTTGAAATTTTTTCTAGAAACCTCACATTTAATGTATATTCCTAGAATTTAAGCCCCTGCTTGAGCCCCATTTTTTTTTTTTTTTTTTTTGGCTAAAAATACATTTTGAAATAGTAAATTAATGAAGAATGTATGGTTAAAAAATAAAGAAAGATTTATGTTTGCATGAAATATTATTTTATTGAATAATGTATGATTGAAAAAAAAAATAAAAAAAATAAAAAATATATATATATATATATATATATATATATATTTTTTTTTTTTTTTTTTTTAAATAACTATTATTTTAAGTTGAAATTTTTTCTTAGTCTTCAGGTTAAATGTATGTTCCTAAGTAGTTTTAGTTTTAGTCTTCAAAAATCAAAATTCTTCTTACCTTGCTATTCTTGCCTTCTTAAGATATATTTTTACAAATAGTAAATTAATGTAGTTTCTTCAAAAATCAGAATTTTTCTTACCTGCCTTAATCTTACATATTTCGAACATAAATAAATAAAAACGAAATTTTTTAAAAAAAATGCGAGCGTGGTTTAGTGAAGCCAATCATGCTTATGCACTAGCGTGATAAGCCTTAGAAAGAGTTTAATCTATTCTCTATCGAATATATGAAGTTGAAATTTGACAAAACGATGAAAGATATGCCAGTGAGATTCATAACTCAGCTCCATCCTCGATCTCTATTTAACCGATCTTTGCGCTCCCGACATTATATAAAGAGCCTTTTAAAGTTTAGTGTGGTATACAATCAAAATCGCAAAAACGTAAAATGGTAGAGTATGATCCTCATACAGTCACGTAAAATTTCATTGTAATTTAAGTTTTCTTTCAAAATATCGATTTTTTTTTATTTGAAAATAATTTGGTATAAAGACCATCGAAGCCTACAACATGACCAAATGAGGGAATGCATTAAGCACATGAAATTGTGTTTGAAGCAAGGAAAGAATCCAATTTTTTGCTTCGTTTTACAAAAAGAGCTTTTAATTAAATTATGGCTCTTTTGGCAGTCCCCACATAATTATTCCTAATAAATTCATATTCAAGATTAGGAATAAATTAACGAATAAGAGTATTCAATCACCTCTAATAGTGCATTAATCACTTTCTCGTTAAATAATCACGTAGCTCTCACATGTCTAATACCGTAAATCTCGATTTGCTTCTTAATTTAGACACTCCTTAGAACCACATGAAAATGTAATGAAGAGTTTGATGGTTTCCGTTATATATTTATTGTGCAACTATAGTGCTAGGTGAAGATACAACTTAGATGTGTCAATCCGGGTGGTCCGTGCCGGGTCGGCCCGCCAACATGTGAGCCCGGTAACGGCCCGTGTGAAAAAAAAAGTCTGTCCGCTACGGGTTCCGGGCCGGTTACGGGTCGGCCCACAATTTTGGACTACAACCCAGGCCCGCCCGCTGACCTATCCGGGTCGAGCCCATGCGGGTCACGGGTCGCGGTTCGTTCCGATTTGGCTCCTATGATTGTATAAATAAAATTATAAAAATATAGAATTTTTTATATTTATAGCAAAAAAATATTTTTTTTTTGTTAAATGTAAACTAAGAATTGAACAAAATGATAAATTCATAATTATATCAAGAAATTTTTACATAGAATTCAAATTTAATGTTACATGAATTATTTATAACTTTGCAAAGTTAAATTTAATTTAAACAAATAACAACTAAATGCATGTATAATTACTATTATCAAATATTTATAGTATAAGTACATCCCAACTAGGTTGACACCTACTTAACTATAATTTAGTTGTTCAAAAATTATATTTTCGTTTGCCAATCAATATTAAGGAATTGCCAAATTTTTGAAGTCTTCAGCAATATCATCAATAATTTTATCTTGTATCATTCGATCCGCGAATATCCAATCTTTCACGCATATGAGAGTTTCCAAAATATTTTCTTTAAGTCTAGATCTTCTTTCGTCCAATACCATGTTACCTGCACTAAAATTATATTTTTGTTTTCCAATCAATCTTCAGGAATTTCAAAATTTTTTGATTTTTTTTTTCACGGGCCAGCGGGTTAACCGCGGCCCGTGAAGCCTAAACCCGCGAAATCCGCGGGTCACACTTCTTTGGCCCGTGAACCGCCCGCTCGAGTCATGGGTCGGCCCGCGATCCCGAGTCGATCCGGGCCGATTTTTACGGGTGTGGCTGACCCGTCCGTCTTGACACTTCTAATATAACTTATTCATTTATAAAGGTTAGATACCAGTTTAACACAACGACCCTAGATTATGGACCGATTGTGCAATTTTTTCAAAAAAATATGCAAGAAAATATTCCCGTTATTTTGCTTATTTTCATAAAATAAGTCGTTTAAATAACTCAAAAATAGAATGAATCTTGAAATACACTCGACATTCACAATTTGTAAAGATTCTTCCGGACATTACAAATCATGTTCATTAGAACCAACGAGTGAATTTAGTTTCCTTTAATCTTTCAATTTCTTGACGTGCAAATAACCATTCATGTTTCATCCACAAGAATTTTTTCCATTTTTATTTTGCCCTAAAAAAGTAGTAGCATTCACCATGTTCCAAAGGATATGCTTATTTAATTTTTGGTACTTTAATTCTATTATAATACTATTAATACTTATTATTTTGTGTTTTTTATTTTCCAAGATCCAAATTGATAGAATTGGTGTCGTGAAAATCAAGTTAACAAACAATAGCATACCATTATTAAATAAAACTTTAAGTAACCCCTTTGGGAATGGTCGAGTTGATGGAGCATGTGAATGCGGAGACCGAAAGTCATGAGTTCGAATCCCCTTTGGGCAGATTTTCGGACTTTTTTGCCCAGTTTGGGTAGCTGACTTCGTGGGTTTATTCCGGCCAAATCACTTGGATTTTTGGGGAGATTTTTTATGGTAATTGAAGAAGACATCGTGGGCTTTCCAACGGTATCCGAAATCGACAGTTTTGGTGGTCGAAAGTTGCCGAAAAATTGCCTCAAACTTGCCCAAAAAATCTGAAAATCTGGGCAAATTTTCACAATTTTCGGTTGCCGACTTCGTGGGTTTATTCTGGCCGATTCACTTGGAGTTTTGGGGAGATTTTTGGTGGTAATCGAAGAGGACATCGTGGGCTTTCCAATGGTATCCGAAATCGGCGATTTTGGTTGTCGGAAGTTGTCGAAAAATTGTCTCAAACTTGGCCAAAAAGTCTGAAAATTCAGTGACCGTTTTGAAAGAAATTTTGAACTTCAGTGACCGTTTCTGAAATTTTGAAACTTCAGTGACCGTTTTAAAATTTTCAGGTAACTTCAGTGACCATTTGTGGAATTAACCCATACATTAATTGTACTATTACGAAAGGCTAAGGAGATTGAAACTATTGTAGTGAATACACATCCAAGAAGTTGGTATTTATGTGAAAAACTCAATTCGCGTAGACATTTGTCAGTCTTCACACTATATAGTAGAATCTGAGGAAGTAATGAAGTAAGATCGTAAATTCATTTTATTCATAAGTTTCAGTAGAGATTAAAATTATATTTTTCGTAGATTTTAATAAAAGTCAACTTTATGTATGATTGAAAATTTGTGAATATTATGAAATGTGGTATTAAAATTAATTATTCACTTTGACTTAAATTTGGATTAGAATTTTTTAACGGTACCAAACTAGACTTAGGCGAGCACAACCTGCATAGCCAATTCGGCAAAATATTCCAAAAGCTCCAGGCCACCAATCCTAACCTCCCAGCGCACTTTAGCAAATCCCCACATCAATCAAATACCTACCTGACAACTATTCACAATCAAGATTAGGAGGAATAATTAAATTCCTACTTAAAAGTGGTATTAACAATTACCGTAACAGCAACACAAGAAATATACACAATTGCTTCACTGTGATATCTTGTTTAGTGAGGGAGAAATCCCGGAAATAAGAAAAGGGATTCCATTGATACGATAGATCCGTTTGATCCAATCGAAACCAAACAAAAATCTCCAGATACCAGTTTCCAGATTACCCTTTCTTTTTCTATGAAGAACACTGAGGGATATATATTATAGGGAAATATATACGTACATAGATAGAAAGTTATGATGGGATGGAGGAGAAGTTGAAGGAGAGAAAGAGAAGGAGATGGCGAGAGGAGAGTTTGTGTATAATGGGAGAGGGATATGGTGTTCATACAAGAGAACCACTTTCGTTGTTTGTTTAATTAACATTGCTGTTGTCCTATATGCGATCCAGAATCTTTACAATTCTCTTTACATGTATCCCTACATTGATTCACGAACTAGTAAGTGCTAATTTATTTTTGTGATTCTTTTATGGCCCCTTTGTTAAAATTTGAATTTCTTGAAATTTGGAAGTGTTTAACCATTGGTTTATGAGATTTCAGTGAAATTTCTTGACAATCGCTTAGTGAAATTTGTGTTTTTTATGACCCATAAAGTAATCGTTTCTATTTTTGTAACGGGTATTTGTTTTACAGCATTTAGGTACACCCCAGATCAGATTAGGAAAATGGACGAGTCAATTCAAATACGAAAAGCATCGGAACCTAAAGAGCTCATTGAATTGGTAAGAATCCATTGGTTTTCGAAAAAAAGTTTTGTTTTTTGATTGCTTTTAAAGTAGATTTCCAATTGTTGTAATGTATTGAATCTTTGGTTGTTATTTTTGATGGGGATATTTGTCTGTACTCCAAGGTGAAACAATTAAAGAAGGATTTTTTAAGGGAAGACAAGGTAGTGGAGTTGCCACAGCACTCGAAACAAAAGTTGATAGATGAGATTCTTGCTCAGTTAAGAGGCTTGGATGCTGGTGCCAATGCAACTCAGAAACGAGGTGTGTACAACTATGATTTCTGTAATTATTAGTTAATTTTATTATTTTCTATTTTTTAGGTTTGCTGACTTACATTGTTGATTTATAGTGATTACTGTAATTTTGTATTCAGTCGATTTTATGATTTGCTATTGAGTAATGCTATTTATCATTGATAAAACATTGGCGATGTGGCAATATAGGTCGAATAATGGGATATGATTGATTAAATTTAATAAGAGTGAGGGGGATTGAAATGTCATATCCCATTATTCCATCAATGTTGCGTCATCACCGATGTTCCATCAATATAATGATAAATAACATTATTCTTTGCTTTTTCTGTTTGCTGACCTACATTGTCGATTTATACCAATTAATGTTGAAACCTCAATTCTTGTACTTAACACTTTCTATTTCAATGTGATTATGTGTTCTATCGTAAGTTTAGACATGCTAATAATGTAAGGAGATTCACCTTTGCTATGTTTGGATATAAAATCCTTTTCCAAGATTTTCTGAATATTTACTTCACCGAGTGTGCGAAAAATGATTATTATTATTTTTCTTTTGCATCTTATATTTGACGCTCAATGCTCAATAATAAATATTTAGAGTGTATTTGTTTCCCATTTTTCCAAAATACATTTTTCTCACTTTTATTTTCAACTACACATTTTTCAATAAAATAATATTACATGCAACCAAATACTTTTCCTTATTTTTTATTCACACAATCTCCATGAAATTGCTATTTTAAAATACATTTTTGGCTAAAAATGGGGTTCAGACAAGCTTTTAATCATTAAATGCCTGCACAACACTGTATAGGTGTTTGGCTACGAACATGGAATGTAAATGCAATTTGAGGTGCCAACTACAGTTAAAGAAACTAGCGGCCCATAAACTTTTTGAATGATATTGACAAGATTCATGTGTTAGCCTTATGTCTTGGGCAAAACCTTGCACTTGTCATATGGTTCGAATTATATTAATCTGTTTTTCACTTGGGTGGAAATGTGCATGAGGTTGAATTATTGCGATCTTTCTGTTGTTTAACATATTTGCTAGTAAGCTTTTTATAAGTAGGTACATAATTGTGATTATATGCATTGAATCCAGCTTCAGAGACGGCTTTACTGAAGTAAAAAGGCACGCAATATAATTCATTGTTACTGCCTGGTTGCATATTTCTCAAAGAAAAAAAAGAGTTTCAATACATTATTTTTGTAAGTTGCCACCCTAAACATGGTCTGCACTAAATTGTATGAACGCTTCATCAGCTTTTTCATCCTTTGTTGTCGTTCAGATATTTGTTCCCAGATGGTCTCATCTGTACACGACCCTCACCTGACTTGTTAGTGTTCCAGGCATGATAGTAATTTATTTCTCAAAATCAGGAAATTCCCTAAGAATGATGATTTGGGGCACTCAATTGATGTTTTTGTTCAGTATAAAAACCGTAAGTTTCAAGGAACTCATGATTCACAAAATCCAACCTCTCTGCCTAACCAGTGAAATGAAATTCTGGACGTGAGAAAAAGAATCATCGTTTTCCTTCAGTTATAACTGCCACTTCGCAGCCAAACAAAAGTTCCTTCCTGATTAGTCGACGAAATACAGGATGTTTGCTTTACCCCCTGCACTAGCCATTTGTAATTTCCTGCTTTCGTCTATTGTAATGTCTTGCTTTTTAGCAATCAATGATCAAATTATTTCCATCATGTTCAATTTCATGTTGCAAGCTTTCTTAAAATTGTAATCAAAATTTACTTTCGTCTCGACGCGACCGAGGAATAGGCGGAAGGTAGTCTAGCGGAGCAGACTACTGCCGCACGGTGTCCCTTTCTGTGCTAAGAAAAGGTTACCCGTGAAAGTTGGTATAACAACTTTTTTTCAGTGTAAAGATGAGGATATCAGGAAAATACGCAGGAATCAGAATACAAAGTGGCTGTTTAATTTCAATCCAATACAATCTTTTTTTAATTATTATTTTATAACCCAATGCTATTTTGATAAGGATCCTTTAGTCCAATACTATTTTCACTAAGCCTCTTTATGATCCAACACATCTCTTGCAATGCACTTTGAACTCTACAGCTTGATTTCACGCCTTAAGATGAATTTGAAATAATCCACTAGATACTCAAAAGAGATGAAATTCATTTTTGATTTTCCTATGCTTGCAATCTTGCTATAACTAGTCTTATTTCTTCTTTATTGATCTTGTACTTGGTGAGGATTTCATAACTCTTCCACTTCAACTTTTATTTTTAGATCTAATATTCCGTTTACTATTTACACAACAAATTCCACCAATGATGATACTTTAGTTCACCAATGTCTCTGATAAGAAATATCCATCCCGACCTTTGAAAGACCATTTAATTAATGAGAAAAGGTTTCTTACAAGCTTCTGATTAACAGCTAGATATTCCTACCTTAACTAGCAGGTTTTAGCCATCTAATATTTGGTCTTCTGGTGAATCATTAGTCAATCCCTAGAGAAAATAAAACTAGTTTCACATCATTCATTCTGAGAAACTTTGAAACTTTTCTATGTTAGCCTTTCAAAAATAATTATTGAATGACATGGAAGCGAAACTCATTCAACATTAATTCTGGAAGTTTGATAATACAAGGTTATTGTTTCATTAGGTTATGCATTCTGTCATCATTTTCCTGATATAGTGCAGCTTGCTGAAAAATAATAGGAGCATAAGGGAGATTGTATAAACAGTATATTTGTTTGTAACATTTTACAAAAAACCAATATGATTTCAGTTTCTTTTTGTAAATTTTACAAACAGAACTAAACAATTGTGATTAAATGAGGAGGAACAAATAGTAAAGATGATAGATTGAGAAGAATATGGAAGTATAGAATATAATTCTCTTGGAGCTAATTAAAATCACAAGCTTGCTAGGTCTTCTTTGACTCTAGTGCAAAATTCTAAAATTTTATCGTGCTTCCATTTATATTTTATGCTAGCGGAGTGCGTGCCACCCATTTGAATTAGTTACCAAAGGATGTGATTTAAAATTATAATGTTCTGAGTGTATGTGCTACTGTGTTGCACACATTAATAATTACATAAGAGTTTGAAAAATTAATTATTAAGACAAAATAAATTGATGAAATAGTCAGAAGGATACAAAATAATAATCTTGAAATGTGTAAATAACTTTTTGTGATCTCTGTTCTATGTTTCTGCATATTTTGTCCCATAACTTGCATTGTTGATGCTGTTTCTGCTGAGCAGAGGCAGTTGAAATGTGGCGCAAGGAAAAACTAAAAGAGGCAAAAGGACTTGTCCGTGGGAAAACCTTGAATACGACAATTTTGCCCAAGGAAGCTGGTACTAATATTTCTTGTTTAGAATATTCCCTTGTCCTTAAGTTAATTGGTGTTTAGGATTATTCGTTAGCCTAGTTAAACATCGTTCAATCACTATAATGTGTCTGTAGGTGTTATTGCAAGAGCTTTGAGTTCTGATTGGGCTGACTTGTCAGAAGAAATGGGGCTCTGGATACCGCTTGAAGTCATTAATAAGGAACATGATGACAAACCCGAGGGTGAAGAGGAGTTTGGTAACAACTTCAGAATTCATTTCCCAACTCTGAGTCGACTTTTCAATAATTTGTATCCTCTATTCTGTATAGAACGTATATCTGAATAATTAACCGTTTTTATCTATTTTTGTACTTGTTTATTAACTTGTTTGCTTCAAATTTGATGTACATTTTTACTTGTACACTTGTCAACTATCCAGACAGCCGAATCTTACCTGGCAGACAGCTCCCTCCCGAATGCCATACTGAACTCCATGCGGACTACGGTGGTGCTGCCGTAAGATGGGGCCTTACCAACCCTAAAGAATCTGCATATGAATGTTGTATGGCGTGTTTGAATCAAGCTAAAGGTGCTAAACCGGGTGAAATGAAATGTAATATTTGGGTTTACTGCCCATCCGAGACTGGGTGTTACTCTCCAGATATTTATGAACACAAAAATCAAGAGTGCTGGCTGAAATATGTAAGTATTCGCACGCTTGTCATAAAGCTGATTTTTATTATGCTTATTTATTTATGTTATACTACATGAAAAATAAATCTTTTGCATGGAATAGAATAATGTCAACTCAAGTTAACCTTTCATTATTGTTGCACAATTAATTACCCAATGATGGAAACCATCCAAATTTTTGTTAACAATAATTATGGGCCGTAACACATCTAACTTTATGAACCTAGGTTTTGTTTCCCAGCTTGGGCTGGTGCCCATAAATTTTGACCTATGCATGTTCCCATAAGAACCATATGATAGTTTAACGAGGATTTTGGGACTGTTTTTGTGCCAATATAGTGAAAGGTCAACTTACTCCAATAAGATCGGAAATCAACTTGCTCCTCGGACAATAAGGTTGGAGTAATGGCGCAATTTTCCCAAAATGAATCTACTAGAGATAGAGCTAAGCTACCCATGGTCACCTATAACTCAAACCCTGGAATGTTCCTGCGCCCTTACAGTTTAATGGCTGCGAGTAAAGTTTTGATATAGTCTAGTAAAGTGGGCTGGTTTGGAACCAAATTTCCCTGAAAATGGATACGCGTTGGTCATTGGTTTTACAACTAACATTTTTTCTTGCTTTTGTTGTCAAATGCAGGGTGAGAAACCAAAATTGAGTTTTAAGGACAGGTATTCGGAATCATATAGACATGCACACCCGAATGCACCATTGATCGTTCCATGGGTGTCTGGCGTGGTCAGTGTCTAACTTATATTCACCAACAATTAGGCAGCAAGGCTGAAAGTCTTGATGGCAAGTTATGACTCTGATATATTATTGCCGGTAAGAAAGGCTAAGAGATGGCGCAGTAGAAGGCCTATGTTGAATATTCGTTATGACTAGTTATAACTCGGATGATGTGAAGTGTATTAGGATCTCTATTCGTGCAATTCTCAAGAGTTGAGTAGAGTATCATTCACCACTTCCTCTCTTTCTGTTGTCGTTTGTAGGCCATTGAGCATTTGGATTTTATTTTATTCTTTTCGTATTACACGATGGAAAATTTGGTGCTGATGGCTTTGAATGGTAAAGTTAAGCGCCGAGGATAGTGGGTTGAAAAGAAACAGTTGAAACATGCGTAATCATTTTTGTTCATGAATGTAATATGAAACCGCTTTCATGGCTTTGAATTGGAATGTCCAGTGCTGATATTTGTTATGTTTATAAACATTCTATAAGGATGCGATGGATGCCTATTAAACCCGCAATTAAGCTGAATGTACATAATTTTTGTGTTCTACATGTTTGTCTCTCACCTGATTTAAATATGTGGAAATTACTGATTTCCCTACTTTTGGAGATCCAATTTCTAAAATCAGATTTCATGTTTTAATGTTCAAAAATCAGATATTTTATATATAGATACAGATTTTTATATTTAATTAAATAATAATAATATTATAAAAATTAATTTATATACATCCACCCACCCCTAAAATTAACTCTCAAACCCTAACTCACTCCGTCTCTCTCATCCTCGTCTTCTCTCCCAAACCCATTTGAAATCGACGTCGCCGTCGGAGGTCGCCCGCTGCAGCAACCCAATCGCTGGACATCGCCTGCTGCAGTGCTGGTTTGCAGATGAGATCGAACCGCCACCAGCCGCTGCACCCTTTTCCTGCCTATGCTTATCGGATCGACTGGACATTACTCATGTAATCCTCCACCGTTCCGGCGCGCAGTACTCTCACCATTCTGGCGCCGCACCCATCCCTTGTCCGGTAGCAGCACAGTTGCTCGCAGCCGCGCCCCACTGCAAGAGCACACTATGCGGCGGTGCAGTTGCATCCCAAATCGGCGCCCCACTTTGCTTTTTTTTTTAAAATTTGATATACAGTGGGTAGTTTTTTGGTTGGTGATTTCTGATTAGATCTACTATAAGTGGATTGTTAGTTGTTGTGGTGGTAGTAGTATGCGAAGCGTTGGTGGTGGTGTGCAGTTTGCGGTGGTTGTACAGTGAATCGGTGATTTTGTTGGTAGCGATCGTGTTAATGGGGGTGGTGGTTTTGTTGATTCTTTGGTGGGGATGGAGATGATGGTGGTGTGTGTTGCGGGTGTGCTGTTGGGGGTTGTCGGTGGCTGAGGGCGATTTTGTGGATTCTTTTGGTGGGGATGGTGTAAAAGGATATGGTGGTAGTGTATGTGTGTTGCAGGTGTGGTGGTGGTGTTGGTGGGGGTGGGGGTTTGGCGGTGGCTGGGGGAGGTTTTGTGGATTCTTTGGTGGGGTGGTGATGATTTCGGGTAGCAGTGGAGGTGATTGTTGGTGACGGTGTTGTTGGCGGTGGTGGTGGTGTGGTGGCGGCGGCGGCGGCGGCGGTGTCGACCACCGTGTGGGGGTGGCCGCAAGTGGCGGTGGAGACATTGGAGGGGGCGGTGGTATGTAACCTATCAGTTGATCGTGACCAACGTTGTGACTTGAGTCATGTGCTGTGACCTGTGTTGTTATCTATAACCTGTGCTGTGACCTATACTGTGACTCGAGCCATGTGTTGTGACCTGTGCTGTTATCTGTGACCTTTGTTGTGACCTATACGGTGACTTGAGCTATGTGCTGTGACCTGAGCCATGTGCGATATATTCTGTCAACCATGCTGTGATTATTTGAAAATAACACATGACCTGACTTGTGACCTGGGCTGTGACCATACAATAAGTAATCCGTGACTAAAAATATAATTTGTGACCTTAAAATTCGATAACCTGTAATAAAAAATATAATTTGTGACCAATCATTTTGTTATCTGTGACCTAAAAATTATATAATATGTCACCGTGAAAAAATCTGTGATCAACTAATTTGGAAGTCTGTGACCGTGTGACCTATAAATTTTGATTTATGACCAACTAATTTTGAAATATGTGACAAACGAATTACTTGTGACCTACAAGATAGATGAACTGTGATCGGTAAAACGGTCATCGGAACGGTCACCGGAATCGGAAACGTCGTCGGAACGGTAGCCGGAGTAGTCGCTGGAATGATCGCCGGAGCAGTAGGGGTGGTGGAGGTGGGGGTGGGTTAATTTTATATATATATATGTGTGTGTGTGTGTGTATGTATATGTTAAAATATATATATATATATATATATATATATATATATATATATGTGTGTGTGTGTGTGTGTGTGTGTGTATATGTTAAAATATCTGATTTTTGAAATGTAAAAGTTGTTTTGATATTTTTGAAATAGGGTAAAGTAAAAGTAGGAGAAATGAATTTTTCCCTTTAAATATTAATAAAAAGTGGACCTCACATGTTTGTCTCTCCCTTGTATTTCTTCGTTTATGAATGTCAAGGATTTCTCGACTCGACCATTAACCCAGTTAAGATAGGCTAAGAGTTTATCGGTCCGACCTAATTTTATAACTATTAATATTACATGGAACACATTATGGTCATTCCAGTCAACAAATTTAAAATTCTTGGAGTCGCCATTTTAGAGAATCTTGAATGTTCTTATTTTTCTATAAAAATGTCAAGACGTAGCATGAATATTATTGACTTCGTTAAAAACATCTAAAAACTGGAATTCACTTTTAATCTGCACATCTAATCGTTGGTTTAAATGTACAGAATCCATTCATATTATATTTATATAAAAAAAAAATGTTCTTCAATTTTGAAAATTATATGAATATTAAGATTTTTATAACACATTGGAAAAAAGAAGGATTGTTTGGTCTCATTATTTTGAAATTATATTTTTTTCTATTTTATTTTCAACTACACATTTTTCAATAAAACCCCTATTTGAAGCCGATTTTGTGGGGGAAATAAAAAGAATTTTTGCACCGTTGAGTTCCAATTTTAGCCACACTTTTTGACTTTTATCTTACATTGGTAGGACCCACCTCGCTACGTAACGGTCAAAAAATCCATTTTTTGGACCTGAAAATTGGCTCCAAACATAGACAAAATAATAACGCAAATAAAAAAAAATTCCTTATTTTTTAAGATGCATTTTGGACAAAAAAATAAAATAAAATGGAGCTCAAATAGACTGTTAATTTCTTTCGTTTCCATTAGTTTTTAATTATTTTTTAAGAAATAAAAGTGATTGACTAAAATGGCCCTTAGAAGAAGACATCTTGTGCATGGCATGTGACTATTTAAGTTTGGGGACCTGAATGTCAAGAAAGAAATGAACGGAGGACTCAAGTGCCAAAAGTGATTTAGAGAAAATTGCCTATAATTCGAATTTTTAATCAAAAAATACCGGACTCGATTGTAATGTAGAATGAGGAACCAGAGATAAGCCTGACCCATCTTAGCTCGATTTCAGAAAGCAAAATCACGGCGGAAGGTTAATTGATGGTTTTTAAATTTTGAAATTCAATTGAAAAGTTTTCTTGATTTCTCTATTTATGCTTCTGTGAAAGTCATAATGATCTTCTAATTTTTGTTTATTTTGTACTACGTTTTGTGGGCAACCCTTTATTCCATCACTAATTTCAATTCTTTAAAAAGGTTAGTAGAAAATTTATGAACTCTGGCACCTTTAAGTTGTGTAAAAGTTTAGAACTTTTTTTTCTTATTGGGCTATACGGGTTATGGCATAGAAGTTTTAGATGTATACATGTTGGGAAATCAGAATTCATCAAATATGAACAATTTCGTGGTTGTGCAATTTGTGATAATGTGTCTTCCGAGGGTCATTGCATAAGGTATGTCCAAACATTTTTTATCCGACCTTTTACTTGTTTGGGCTCAAATATTCTTTGGCAGATTGATATTGCATGTATTTACTATAACTGATGGGGTAATTTTGTTCAGTCTACATCTTTGGAATGGTGGAAGCTTCTAGTTGTATTATGGATTGGATTGTTGCTTCACATCTTATTGATTCATACATGCACCCTCAAATGAAAGTTATAATTGAGCGGAAATGGGGGTTCTGGTTGTTTATCCTGTTTCTACGCAATATTATGTGGTTTCACTGTTATTCTAAATGGTGTAAAGTTATTTAACAATGATAAATATAAAATATAAAAGAAGAGTGTTTACTTTTCTTGTGTATAATATTTGTGTTGTCAGCCTGCTTGGTACTGTTGCTAACCACTGATGGATGCTATTTATTCCTATGAAATGAAAATGCTTTGATGATAGCTTATTGTAATGCTTCGATTTGTTTCCCCACATGCATATAAGCTAGCATGGTTCCAAGCCGACATTTGACATGTACCTCCTCCTCTAGGTCCATCAAAAGGAAAACGAAAGCCAAGATTTGAAGTGGGAGCCACGAGTTACTTGGCAAAAGCTATTGAAAATATTTAAATGATAAGAACAAAAAGATGGAAATCTGAGATGCCTTGATATTGGAAAATGAGATGCTTGCTTATACGGACTTTGAAGTTTCTTGTTCTTCTATTTTACGTGTGACAAAACTTAGTATTTAGTTAGCCTATAGGTTACAAATTGTTGCATACTTGATTCAATATTGGCCCACTATGATATACTGACACGCACACGTGTGTCCGAAACAATATGTGTCGGATACGTTGACATTCGATTTTAAAAAAAAGTACAGACACTACATATCATCGATACGTTGATTAAATTCTTAAAAATTCTTCATTTATATAGTATAAATTTAATTTTATACTTGTTATTAATTTTTCTTGTAGAAATATTTTAAACATGAGTACCTATTTGTTACTTTCTGTTAAGATTTGGGGTCCATCTTAAAAGGTCAACCTTATTAAGAGGAGTAGCCCAATATCTTTATTAATTGGTCTGTGTCTACATCTTTATTCGATGTGGGATTATATCCCTTAACACTTTCTAATAACTTTGAATTAACAATATATGGTATTTCTAATATAAAAAGAAAAATGATTACGGTAGAGTATCCGAGAAGTGTCGGTATCGACTCGTGTCGGACACGGATACGCTACCCTAATTGAAGTGTCTGTGCTTCAGAGGCCCATTGTATGATTTTAGAAAAATCTCTATTTTAAGGAATTAAATTTCCAACTTTGAGGAAATCTGTTGTTTCTTTGGCTTGTTTCCAGTTTCATTGGAACTATGGATCTTAAAATCAAAATATTGTTATAGACTGAAGTAAGCCTTTCGTCAGAGTGACTAAAGACTAAAGCTGCCAACTCATTATCAATAACTTCAGAGTCACATTAATTTTGGTAACAAGCTGACTTTCCCATTTCATTCTGATGGTTCAAGTAAAAACGTGGAGAAAAACTAGTGGCTACCAAAAAAATATGATAATTGGGTGGCTTTTGGGACTGGATTTGCAAACACGATAAACTTTTGGTTTATTCTTCCATTTTGTGTCTAGTCTGATGATTATGCTCATGTGTTGATCTTCACATTACAGAAGTACATTCATTAGGTCCTATTGTTAAGGTATTTGAAGATGCATATAAATGACATAAAGATAAATTCTAGTAGATGTACAACCGGGAGATGAAGATTGTGTAATCTGGTTCAAAATTGTGTCCTTTGCATAGAACAGCCAGAAAAATCTAATATCCATGGTGGTATACATAGGAACTTTGGTTTGTACTAAAGCATGTTTGATAGTTGTTAACGAATTAAATTATAAATAGATAGAAATGAGTTGGGGTAGGTAGTAGTACTTGTGGATCCCACAAAATATGTGGATAAAAACAATTTGATTAGTTATAAACAATTTTGAATAATGCTATTTGTACATCATTTATAGATTTTTTTACAGAGTGGTGAGGTGGCAAAAAGAAAGTGGGAGAGTTTTATTTTTTTAGTTGGTTTTTACTCAATTATATATCGTCATATTATCAATTGGTAAACAAATCTGTAATTTGTGATGAACATGTAGTGCAACCGTACCATTTTATAATAGTAGCCAAACAAGGGCTAATTGCAGAATTTGAGAATTATTTTTATCAATATTTGGTGTAGTGTTTTTCTCCCTATTTGGCCTTCAACTTTGCATTTTGTTTTTGTTAGAACATAAAGTTAAGCTTACAAGTTACAAGAAAGTTACTATTAATAAAAATGTTATTTTTTTTCTCAAAGTTACTCTTATCTTAGTGTCCATATAAATAATTTCTTACCACCTTTTATCAATAAAGGAATTATTTCTTTTAGAACTTACTTATTTACCTATTAGAAAACATATTAAGCGTAGCCTAACTCGTAGTCTGATTTACATTTGATGCTCTTGTAATGAATCTTTTGAAACGTGCAGTGTGCAAAATAATGATCCAGAGTGGAAATTTAACCCACATAACTCATTATGAGATCCTCGATGTGAAGGAAGATGCTAGCTTTGAAGAAATTCGCACATGCTACCGAACTGCCATTCTGAGTTTCCATCCCGATAAAATGCAAATGACACGTGAAACATCAAATGCAAATGAGTCGGGCAGTAGGTTTATAGAGGTACAGAGGGCTTGGGAAATCCTTGGAGATTCAAAATCTCGTGCACTCTATGATAACGATCTGCGATCTTTGAGGCAGGATTCTGCAACTGCTGAAGATATCAGATTAGAGGATCTGTCAATCGAAGATGCTGGTGATTTTTTCGAGCTTTCGTACTACTGCAGATGTGGTGATTACTTCATAATCGATTCTTCCGAGTTGGCAGATATGGGATATCCATTGATGAAAAATGGGAATGAATTTTTTTTGCGAATGACAAAATCTCTACCAGCATCCGTTGTTCTTCCTTGTGGTTCATGCTCGCTTAAAGTCCGGTTATTGATTAATGCTGATAGTAAGCTGCAAACTAAGTCGAGTAATTGATAATCATATTTTTCCTTAATCGGCAATTTTGGTCTGATAAGGTTATGTAGGATTATCCATGATTTCCTGGAATATAACAGATAATTGAAAAAATGACAAGATTTTGATTAAAGTGTGTACTTTGTACTTATCTATTGTTGTGACCTGAGGCGCCATTATTTGAATTGCTTCTTTTTCTTTTCACATTTTATAAAATATTACAGTTACTTTTTTAAGTTGCATGGTTTTGGTCAGGCCGTTTTACCATAATGCAATATTAAGGAAATAAAAAAACACTTGAAATATTGTCCATTCTTATCAATATTACAAACTAAACATGTTACAGTGTCGACAATATCAACTGCAGACCTGAGACAAGCTGTTCTTTAAGGTATGAGGTTTTCAGTATTATAAATAAACCAATAAAGGGATCTCTGAATCATATCAAGTTTTGTAAAAAAAATAATAATAATAATAATAACATAAATATCAACATTTCACTTTTCTTGGACTCAGAATGGTGCAAGTAAAAGAATAGGAAAAAGAAATACGTTTGAGTAAAATTATAATTGAGACAGAATGAAACGAGCAGAAATTATAAAGAGAATTATAATACCATGCAGGTAAGTTGTGGGTCGCTCTGATCACTCATCAGTTACAACATGCGCACATCAAAATGAGTCTTGAGGTCTTGGAAGATGTGATTGGGTAGAAAGACTGGCCATGGAGCAGCATGTATAAGATCTGAAATAGGAGTAGAGAAGGGGATTTTGAGACCGCATACTGTGAAACCCCAGATAGATCAGGACTAGAAATTGCTGAATCAACTGCTCCCTCTCCTCCAGAATGGCTGATAATACCATGTAAGGGCAGATAGACCATCCACCCAGTTTCGGTACCCACTTCTACTAAGGCGAGCTTAATCGGAGCAAGAGATTTGATGGCAACAACCAGAACATCACTCTCTCTTTGTTTTCATTGAACAACGAAGAATTACTTTGTAAAAAAATAAAAAAAATCTCTCCCACCTAATTTTTTGCATTTTTTTAACTACTTCTAAAGAACATCACTTGCACTGTTACAAATCAAAATACTGATCAATGAATTGTTGATCAGTTAATTGATGTCGTTTCAGGTTTTTGTGTTCGTTCTATAACAAAATGGTCAATAATCCTTACAGTTCTTACAGGGTCCTGCTGAGAAGAAACGGATCGCCATTTGCTAGGAAACTTTCTGAGGTAGCTAGGGTGCTGTGGCTGTTTCGATTCCCCTTCCCAACTCGGATCCAGCTTCCATTCCTTCGGAACCTGCATAGACACATTTATCATGAGACTCAAAATCCACATGAGAGGTTGGAAAGGTGATTAATGACAAACACCAATGTTTTAAAACCGAGCCAGGGCATTCACCTTATCACTACTGAGTCAAGGTTCCAACTGGGGTTGAACCGGAGAATATACATAACATAGCATGAGATATGTCCAGGCTCAATCGCTCAACAAAAAGTGCTTTTTGTTTTCAGGCAACTGGAAAACTACCAGGTTTCATCCCAGTTTTTTAATATTTGTTTTTTAAGCTATAACCATACTGGTTTCCAGGCTATTTCGCGGTTTTTTTCGTTAGAACCAGCCAAGATTTTTTCAAAATACCAAACAAAACAAGATGAGAAAAATGGAAAATCTTGATACTTTCAGCAAGACGACCTTTTAAAGAGGATTCGAGGGAATGATCTGAACATCTAATAGAGTTTAGGTAATAATTTTCACTAACGCCTACTATGAGTATGCCTCAAGGTTCTCAAACCAGTAAATGAGCGATAAAAAGCAAACCAGGAAATTCTAGGCTATCTTTTCCACAATAAAAACATTTCAAGATTCTGTTGTGACATAAAGATGGACTAGATAATAGTGG
Source organism: Fraxinus excelsior (assembly GCA_019097785.1). NCBI lineage: Eukaryota > Viridiplantae > Streptophyta > Magnoliopsida > Lamiales > Oleaceae > Fraxinus > Fraxinus excelsior. Next base: position 17,311,705 of record CM032623.1, on the reverse strand, counting down.
ACAGGATGAAGGGAGATAATGAAGCTAAATTATTGAACATTTTTGTTCAATCCTGCCCAATCTTGAGTACCAAATGTGCCCTTAATGCATTTTTTTCACTTCTAAATGGAGATTCAGAAGGGAAAATATGACTCGTAATGCCAAATAAAAGCACACCAGTATCACAAGGCCTGGGAATCTGTTCAAAAGATGACTCAAGTTCATCTACATAAATTCATGAACCGTATATTTTTTTTACCTTATCTACTGCAAGAGTGAAAACTCCAAGATCACCTTTGTGGTCAATATGGAATCGTGTGAATGACTTGTAGTTAGCAATGCGAAGTGACGAAAATGCCTCATCAAAATGTAAATGAAGCCAATTAATGCAGACATAGAGGTAGCTTCCAAAGACCAGTGACACAATAGGAGTTGAGAAAACCCAGAAATAGAGGAAGACAGAAGCATAATATATCACAGAACCTCCTCGGGAAAGTGAGTCCATCCCATTCTTGCAGATATTATTCCTGGTGACAGCCATTACCTGTAAATCATAGGGTTAAATATACTAGTGTTTCTTGTAACTCAAGCAAGATTTCATGACGGTAAACTTCATGGAAAAGTTGATTTATTAGTCAAGTTGGCAAATGATTAGACTTCCATGTCACCTTTTCAGTCGAATTAATGGAAAATAAAATTTGCTACAATTTGTCATTCTGTACAGGTTCCATTAGTTTGACTAATAGAAAAGCTGGTTTGGCACTCAAGTTGGCAAATAACTAGATTGCCATGTCACCTTTCCCACAACGGACAGAGTGATCACATTGTAACAAAGTTTGAGATCAGAAATAACCCGCAACAAAATAAAGTTGAGTGACAACCAGTGTGTAATCCATAAATCATATGAACGAAGGTGAGAGGAACGACATGGAAACCAACGTATAAAAAAGAACTATCATCGAACAATTCCTATAAAGAAAACATTTTCACCTCAGGAACATCAAAAGAGGACATGAGATACTTGATGCATGCTGGATAAAGACCAAATGTCCATTGCTCTATACGTGCTCGAAGGCCGGTTGGGTCAGGAAAATGATCACTCTCCACTGACTGGTACCATTCATATAAAGTATGATATCCTGAGATGAAACTTAAATTACTAAGGCTGCAATTTAATATATTTGCAGTCTATTCTAACAGTAAGATCTAATAACCAAGACAAAAATTCGATCATATTACCTGAGAATGTGTAATATATTATATATTCATAGACGAAACACATTATGTAATTGTATTTCAATATATTAAAAAATGACCTCATTAGCAGAATGGATAATGATGTGAGTTGATAATACTCGTGCAGCTTCAGAAGTTAGCAGAACACATAATTATAACTTATTGATCAAATGAAACACATTCTCACCTGAAGTTGCTAACAATTTATGCCTGATACATGTCTCAACTCCCAATTCCAAAAGCAACATGAGAATCAAGGAAGCAGCCAAGTGTGCAGAAACATGAAGAATCCCAATTATAACCCTCCTTTTCCGAGAAACTTTTGAGGGTACAAATGTAATAGTAGTTACTAACAATAATATGGCACCCGCTAAGGATACATACGAGCCTTCTATCATAGAAATAAATGCATTCCACACTGTACCAAAGAAGCTCTTCAACTGATGAGAAAATGTGTCATCCTCCAAGATGTGATCTAGCTTACACTACAAAAAGAGGGAAATTTATCAGCCATCATTTGCTGGACTTCCATTTATGCTATTGATGAAATGTAGTTAGGATACCTTGTTTCTTCATACCATGTTTTCCAAGCTTGAAAACTTGTAAGTTATTATAAGTAAACTTTTATTGGTTAAGGTTCAAAAAAAAGTTGCTTCTTTTGACATTAAAGTAGAAGTTATAAAATAACTAACCCTTTTTACTTAGCCCCTTTTTGGGTTTCATTTTAATTTTAATACATTTATCTCTTTTTTCTTTTCAACTACACATTCTTCAATAAAATAATATTACACGTAAGCCCAAAATTTTTCCTTCTTTTTTAACCACACATTCTCAAAAAATAAAAAAAAAATTAAATAAATTTACTATTCAAAAATACATTTTTCCCAAAACCTCGTTAAGATGGAGCTCAAACAAGGGCTTAATAGTAATAGTAACATACACAAACATGTTTGGAAACAAAAAAGATACTTAAATTTAACTTTTACTTTTTTCTAAGCTTCACTAAACATGCTCAAAATCAAAAGTAATCTACGGCAAAAACGTTGCATAACTTTTACCTGAGGGAACATTGAAAATGCCAACATAAAATATATAATGCCACCAATGAAATCAAACTGCCAATTTTTCTTCCTGAATTTCAATATATTTCCCAGAGCAATCTGTATCAAATTATCAACACAAAATAGCATCAACTATGAATCAAATATCCATTGATCAAATCATTCACTCCATTGTCTGATAAATTAATTAAAGAACTGATTAATTGGACGAGAATACAGATAGAGTCCCATTGTACATGTCAATACCGGCAACAATGAAATTTATAATAAAAAGGAAATTCCATCGACTTTAAAAATTGTGAGGGTACTAGTCCGTCTATACCCAGAAAGCTTATTTGACTCTCCAAATATTTATTCTATCCCCTTTCATTAGCGGTTCCAAATTCCTTAACTTTCTCATTCACTTTATAAATGTATTAAGCGTAAATGAATTTCTCTTCTCAATTGGGATAGTGTGATATATAATACACATCCAAATTGAGCAAGAAATCCCTATATCAGAAATAATAGATCTCACAGAATGGTTGAAAAGTTATTCAATTTCTATACCCTGCTCGAGTCTTCAAAAGAAGGATAAGAAGCTTTTCTTTCGTAAGATGCGCCATAAAAATTGTTGAAATTGCTAAAGACGTGAGTAGGGTGCAAAAAAGCACCACCACAACCATTAACAAGCAAGTGTTGCACATCAACAGGCTTATCTGATGGAACATATGAATGGCGCATGTAATGATGCAAGTCCCCAGCCATTCGAAGTTTACACCTCCCTCTTAAATAGTCACGTATCAAGTGCGAAACGTTTCTCCCAGTCACATCATTCCAGTACCAATCAAGAAGCCAGTTAGGTTCATGCGTCATAATGATCACAGAATCATTGTCTCCAACCTGGAAAAGAAAAATAAGAAGAAACATGAGCTGGTTAGCCCAAGCTTAAATAAAGTAAAAGGTAGATAGTTACTTTTAGTAAAGTTTTGCTCTCAAACCTGCTTGGTTATATTACTTTTTTCTTACTCTTAGAGAAAAAAAATTATTATAATTTTGAAAATAACTTTTACCTTACTGTCAAAATAAGTAGCATACTCTTTTACAACTTTGACCACTTAGAAAAATTATTTATTTTAATATTTACTAATTTATTTATTAGTAAGCAATTAAGCTTAAGAAAACATTCTGCTAATGCAAGATTACCTCTAACACTAAGCTAATAGCTCGTCATGGGAGCCTCCAACTGGGGCATACTGTGCAAAAAGCAAGAGACATGGTATATGCTAATAAATATATCAACTAACAAGACATTGCTAATTAGAAGATTCAGAGAGTAATATTATCGAATCATTTCTTTTTCTTTTGTTGCAACTAAGAATATGTCACAAAGAAAACCGAAGGGGCTAGATCTCATTTGTGAGTCAAAGCGGTCTACCTAGAGACTTCACTTCTGAACACAACATCTTGGGCATGGATAGATAAGCAACCTCTAATATTAATATATAAGTAAGAGATATGAACAAGATAAGCCCCACGAATGTCAGAGAGTTTGCCTATTGTACTAAAGATCAACAACAAATCATTTGCAAGTATCATTCATAAGTCAAAAGCCAAAACTTTTGAAGTATGTCTCCTTAATAATGTGGGACCTTCACCGAATCGTACAATAAAAGTGTTTAAAGAACATAAATTTAAATCCCAAGGTAAACCCGAATATTACAGAGTACCAAAACTGGAAGGTTAATCCTTTTGCACATTATTATACTAGTGAAACCAAAAGAAAAACAAACATCAGAGAAATCTGGTCAAGGAGCACCGTGTAGAAACAAAATCGACGCGAGTAATAAACCTGGCACCATGAAATTCCTGGATTTCCGATATTCATATTCAATATTAGTTTCAGGAGGCTTATATCAGCTTTAAACACAAGCCACTAATCTATTTCTTCAGAGTACTTGCAACTGAATTCCTGAAATCCAGAATACACAGTTGGCACCAATTTATGGTGCACATTAATGCTTCATGCAGTCTAAAGCTTCTCGATCATATTTATCAAGCAAATCAGATTTCTGTGTGAGTAATTAGATATAAAGATTGTATGTGCTCCATGGCTCTTGCTTAGCCTATTACTGATGAGCACAAATTTGAATGAGTGCCTCAATAATTTTGATTAGCATTTACATGAGGAAACAGCAAAGCAGCGCCAAACCATCCATTCTTCCACTTAACTTTTTGGCGTAGTAGCAACATGACTACTAAAACTGTCGGAATATGAGTCGTGGATCACCCATGTAATAGAGAAGCGCGAGTAATTCTACCTCAAAAGATCTAGGCAACTCTACTTCTGAAAGTAAGGTTTTCTTTTAACCAAATTTCATTATTGCATGTAATCTAACGTTACAACTTACAGAAACCTATCTAATAAGATCTCCATGACTCACCTTTTCCTTTATTAATTGTGAGAAGAACTTGAATTGGTAGACATCAATATCACAATGCAGAGCAAGATCAAGACCAAACAGCCACCATCCTTTTGGAAGCTTAAGGGCAAAATAGCTTTTCTTTTGCGGCATAAACCACCCACCCAACCAGCTCTTGTGACAAATGCACCTCATAAAAGTCTGAAGCCCATCAAACCAATCTGTAAAATGGTAAATGTGTGATATAAAATATATATATATAGCAACAAAAAGCAATAGATATATGCAAAAAGTGACATGCAGTGAAACAATCAGTAGCTAAAACTAAATACAGACTGCCATTATTAGCAGAAACTGAGGAAGCCATTAAGAAAAAGCCGGACTAAGGAAAAAACCAACCATGGTTTCCTGGGATAACAAAACACTGTGGTCCATCATATTGCTTTAGATCTGCCACCCGACAAGGTAATTCTGGCTTGTTCACAGCTATGCGCTCGTCTTTGTAATAGAATGGAGGCTGAAGAGCATATTCAAATGGACGAAAAAGTCGCCTCTCATATGTATAAGATGAAGGATTAGGATACCTGAAGAAAAAAAAATAGAAATCAGCACATAACCTACTATATATTAGCCCAGTTATAAATCCAACAGTTTAGACAGAACTATTCATGTTGTAAGCCCTAAAATTTCATGGACAGAAAACCTGTAGAAATGTGGAATAATATAAAGACATGTTGTCCAAGCAAGATATTCTATTATCTCTAGTATAAGCAATGTGTGCAAATTGTTGGAAGTCATAAAAATACAATTTTTTTTATTTTTTTATTTTTATTTGAAGATATCCGGGCCAGCTTGCACGCACTTCGACTAATCCCACGGGACCCTGGAGTTTACAGCCAGGTACTCACCTCAAATTTAACCAATCTCTAACAACTCAAATTCATGAAGGGGTCTTTCAATTTGAATAATGCTCAAAGATCCGGTAAAGAATTGGAAAGAAAGCTACGATCTTTAACATTCAATATTATATGAAATCTCATTAAGATTAGTTTGATATTTGAGCATCCCAAGATTAAAACAAGGAGTCAATGTGTCCCGAATTAAATTTAATGCATCACATGACTAAAAAGTATGTGATAACCTAAATGAATCTATCTGCATAGAAGGTAATATCTAAATGATATACTTTTTGTCTTATTTGACAACTTCAACCTTTAAATAAAGTGGTTCAATATCATATCCGAGTAGGCAAAGGTCCTGAGTTCAAGTCTCATTGCCACCCGCTTAAATAAAATTGCCCACGTGTTATTCAACTTACACATGAGGGGCATGTGGAAGATGATTTTTATATGATATGCATTTAGCCTTAGCTAACTTAAGCTTTTAGATTAAGTGGTCCAACAATATTGAGTGACAAAATCAAGACCGGGAGAAGAAAACGAGGCTTCTCAGTAAATTATGCAAATAAATGGGGATCACGATAAAATTGAATTTTCAACAGGTTATGTCCCATATTAAGAACTGTTTTATTGGATGAGCTGTATCCAGGGGAAGCAAGATTTTGGATAATTTTCAAAGGCAAGGAAGAGATGTATCATGGGAATAGAAGAGAGAGAACAAGTCTAATTTTCTTGTTCATAATATTGCACATACATTCAAACTTGAGGCTTAGAAAATTCAATGGGGCATTACTGGTGTAACTAACTATTCTTCAGGGAGGGGTTAACTTTAAAGACCAAATCACACACCAATATAAGGAAAAACTGTTGCTAGTTGAAAAATACTGATATTCTTTTAATGTTTATCAATTCAATTACTGGATTATGTTAACAATTTTGATACCGATTAAGTATAAATGAATGAACAGTCTGATCTAATTATGTTCTAGATAAGAATACAAGGACATATGACATATATAGTCCTTCAGGTTGCTTATTCAAATTCCAAAAGAGCACATCAGTAGTGTCCGTGTTGTCTAGAGAAACAGATATATAATCCGTAGGAAATCGTGTATATGGAAAGATATTAAAATCTTTCCATATATGCTATATATTGATTAATTATAGACTGTAGATTTCTTTCTCTTTATTCTTGTTATTCTTTTCCTTTTTTAGCTTCGGTATTGTATTATAAAAGGGTGTATATGCTGTAAGGTTCATTATTGAAATAAAAACTTTATTTCTCTCCTTTCGTTCATGGTATCAGAGCCTTAGGTATCTAACAGTAGCAACCTATGGCCGAAATTCCCGTCAACAGCTCGGGGTCAGTCATGTCCGACAACCCTCAAATCGAAACGGAGGTTAATTCCACAATTGGTTCTCACAACTTTGAGAACTCATCGTTCCAGCTCACCGTCGAGAAATTAAATGGAAAAAATTATCGTGAATGAGCCCAATCAATAAAATTGGTAATCGATGGAAAGGGGAAGCTGGGTTACCTGACTGGCGATTCAAAGAAACCAACGGAGGTGTCACTAGTTCAACGATGGAATTCTAAAAATTCCATGGTCATTGCGTGGCTGGTCAACTCTATGAAACCAGCCATCGGGAAGACGTTCCTGTTTCTGTCCACTGCAAGAGAAGTCTGGGAGGCGGTGCGCGACACTTACTCCGATACAGAAGACTCGTCCCATATTTTCGAAATAAAAACCCGTCTGTGGCAAACAAAGCAGGGCACCAGGGAGGTCACTGACTATTTCATGGAGATGACTTCACTTTGGCAGGAGCTTGATCTAAGCAGCGACGAGGAGTGGAAATGCGGAGATGATAGTGTTCGGTATAAGAAAAAATTGGAGAATGAACGGGTGTTTGAGTTCTTGGCCGGTTTGAATCGAGACCTCGACGACGTCAGAGGTCGCGTCCTTGGCCGACGATCGCTGCCGTCCCTTCGCGAAGTCTTCTCGGAGGTACGACGGGAGAAAGCCCGTCGATCGATTATGCTGGAGGATGGAAAGGGCCAGACTGAAGTGTCAGCCCTTTTGATGAAAGGAAAAGGGCTTGAAAGTGTTGGAAGAGTTGGGCCAACCACTAAAGGCCCAATTGGAGAAAAAAATCTGCTCAAAGGATTTTTTAATGGAATAGGATATGGGCCTGAAATAAATGGGCCAGATTCTATGGGTTTGTCATCAAAAATAAACGGGTCAAATTAAAAGCAACGTGGCCGACCGTGATGTGAACATTGTCGTAAGCCTGGACACAAAGAAGACACGTGTTGGGACTTACATGGAAAACCCGCCGATTGGAAACCAAAACAAAACACCAAGGGTCGGGGATATCAAGCTGAGACAAAAATCAACCATGCTCAAAGTGGTGCTTTCAGTTCGGAACAATTGGAACAACTCTATCAAATTTTCACCAATCTTCAAACTTCGGGTCAGTCTCTTCCTAATGGCCTTCGAGCTCTCTAGCTCATAAAGGTAAAAATTTGACAGCTTTATTTACCGCTTCAAAATCTATAACCCCTTGGATTATAGATTCTGGAGCGTCCGATCATATGACAGACGCATATCACCTTTTCTCGTCATATTCAACCTGTGCGGGTAATGTTAAAGTAAAAATTGCAGATGGATCCCTCTCATCTGTCGCAGGAAAAGGGAGTATCAAAATTTCTGATTCTATCACCCTTGAATCTGTCTTACATGTTCCAAAATTGTCATGCAATCTTCTATCAATTAGCAAACTAACTAGGGACTCCAATTGTCTTGCTAAATTTCTTCCATCTCACTGTGTTTTTCAGGACCTTTCATCGGGGAAGACGATTGGCA